>OY804549.1:19642660-20021254 GCA_963680865.1 Spergularia marina
CCATACTTGAACCCTGATACAGTTATGATATTATGAATAACATGCTCAGGCGCTCCAAATTCTTGTTCTCCAGGATATCTTATCCTCCAGTTACTAAAGTCATGTTGTTAGGAGGTCAAACGAACCTTACACATAATATTTAAGGTAAGAAATTTAAAAGTTCAATTATTCGCACAATTGGAGAGTGAAAGCTGATACAAACGTGTATATAAGTAATGGGTTAATTAGTTAGTCATTTTGCTCGTGCAAGCATGTTTAGCGGTTTTAGAAGATAAGTTTAATGATTTGCCACACCAACTAAAAAAGTTAGCTAGGGAAATAGACATAGTTGATTATTTGGTGTTCGCAACTAGTGTAAAAGTTGTGAAGGTAGAGTGGCTTATATACGCGCAACAATTAAAAGCTAAGTGAATTAGTGAATTAGAAGTCAACCATTATAAAGTTAAACAAAAGTAGCAATTAATGAGTTGTGACATCACGTTAAAAAGCATTAAACATTGAGTAGTTACCTATAACATTTACTACATGTACTTTTCTAGTCAGATTCTCCACTCCATTATTAATTCGAGGGCCGGGAGGGGGGGGGGGGGAGGGGAGTATTATGTTTATCAAGTTCAATGGATCATGATATAATTTACCATTTTAATCATATTTGATCTTGTTTTAGTCTATCGATTATATATTTCTTTTTAGGAAGAAAATTATCATAATTCTTTGAATATGGTACATCCGTATGTCATGTATTATATGCATAGTTAGCCTATAAATGTAACATTACATTTCTCAAAGTTTCATACTTGTCATCTAAAACTCATTGTTTAGTTAATCTTCTTAGTGCTTGATTTTATTGTCATCCATGTACTAATGGAAGAAAACAAAAGCTTTAATGCACTAGTGTCTACAAAAAAAAAAAACTCAAATTTCTTCACAGTGTAATAGCGTTTAACCAACGTCGGCACTAGACGATGTTTTTCATTGAATAAGTGATCTACCAAAATAAGTTACTTTCGGAGGGTAGGCTTGTATGTAAACTAAAGCCTAATTATATTTGTGTATAATTTCATATCTTTGGGTTATGCTTAATAATGTATTCTACATCAAGGTTGTTATTTTATTAATACTTTGTCCCAAATTACGACTCATGTTTGTTTTTTATTTTAATGCAGGAAAAGTCTATATTGCATCCGGATATTGATGTTAAGCTGACTTTACAAAGGACAGAATCTGTCAACCATCTCCTTCTTGGGTGACATCACCTTCTATTGTGCATATCGTCTAGGGAAGATGTCAATCAACATGTATAAACATGTTCGACGAGTAGAGGATATCCATTTTAATAAATCAAACTATACATATCAATTAGAGAATATGTAGATCAACATGATTGGTTTCATATAGAAGAGTTTCATAATATGAATGTACTCTAATCATTTTGCTCTAGATCAAATCATTTTAATTTCTAAGAATGTTTAATTGAGATATTATGATTAGTTTTGCTATATTATATTAATTAATAGGCAAAACATCTTGTGTAATATTTTGCGTCCACATCAGCGATGATGTCATTGCTGATGTCATCGGCCACGTTACACACATATTTACAATTTAAATGATTTTATGAAATATATATATTATATTAGTTACCACATTTAATGGTTGTAAACCGAAAAAATATTTTAGAAATATAATTTGCTGAAATTAATACCAAACGCAATTTATCTCATTCCCAAACTTGAAAATAAAAAACGGGCTTATATTAGGAAACAATCAAGCAATTCATTAGTCAAATTTTAGCTAAAATATTGTGCATAAAAAATGATATGTAACATAATTAAATTCGAAAAACAAAATTTGCCTAATAATCTGCAATAGAATACTACTTTTTATTAGTTCATCCAATAAAAAAAATCATTATTTCCTAATAATCCGCAAGTTAATATCCGTTTCCCTAATAATACATAATTGAAATAAGGAAATTGTCATACTTTCAAGATTTTGTAAAAATTTGCATACATTTTTTAGTATATCACCTCAATATACTTTCAATATTTTGGGTTTGTTACTTAAATTATTTATTACATCGCCGATTCAATTTTGCGATTTGCCCTAGTATACAACCACAATGCAAATGTGGCAAATACATACTATATTCAATACCTCACTATATGTAATGCCCAATCCACCATGTTCCTTGTCTTTACATCATCCCAAGCGACTAAGCAGATATCCTTCCTATCCCACAAGTAGTTACATCAAATGATCAAATGACCATAACTTTGATTAGAATGCACTTGAGGTTGATAAAGATTGAAACCCAGTGAAAATTCAGATTTGCCGTAAGTGAGTTTACAAGGATCAATCTGCCTACATAGGGTCATTTTCTTGTGCCCCATCCACGAATTTTGGTTGACAATTTTCTTCATACACTAGGATGAAGATGTGCAACAGATTTTTTTTTTTTTTTTTATGAGATATATAGCCCAAGATACCAGAACGAAAGTTTCCCATACTTTAACCATGATACAATTATGATATTATGAATAACATGCTCAGGCGCTCCAAATTCTAGTTCTCCAGGATATCTTATCCTCCAGTTACTAAAGTCATGTTGTTAGAAGGTCAAACGAACCTTACACATAATATTTAAGGTAAGAAATTTAAAAGTTCAATTATTCGCACAATTGGAGAGTGAAAGCTGATACAAACGTGTATATAAGTAATGGGTTAATTAGTTAGTCATTTTGCTCGTGCAAGCATGTTTAGCGGTTTTGGAAGATAGGTTTAATGATTTGCCACACCAACTAAAAAAGTGAGCTGGGGAAATAAACATAGTTGATTATTTGGTGTTCGCAACTAGTGTAAAAGTTGTGAAGGTAGAGTGGCTTATATACGTGCAACAATTAAAAGCTAAGTGAATTAGTGATTTAGAAGTCAACCATTATAAAGTTAAACAACGGTAGCAATTAATGAGTTGTGACACCACGTTAAAAAGCATTAAACATCGAGTCATTACTTATAACAATTACTACATGTACTTTTCTAGTCAGATTCTCCACTCCATTATTAATTGGAGGGCCGGGAGGGGAGGAGGGGAGTATTATGTTCATCAAGTTCAATGGATTATGATATAATTTACCATTTTAATCATATTTGATCTTGTTTTAGTCTATCAATTATATATTTCTATTTAGGAAGAAAATTATCATAATTCATTGAATGTGGTACATTCGTATGGCATGTATTATATGCATTGTTAACCTATAAATGTAACATTTCATTTCTTAAAGTTTCATACTTGTCATCTAAAACTCATTGCTTAGTTAATCTCCTTAGTGCTTGATTTTATTTTCACCCATGTACTAATGGAAGAAAACAAAAGCTTTAATTCACTAGTGTCTACAACAACAACAACAAAAAAAAAAAAAAAAAAAAAACTCAAATTTCTTCACAGTGTACGAGCGTTTAACGAACGTCGGCACTAGACGATGTTTTTCATTGAATTAGTGATCTACCAAAATAAGTTACTTCCGGAGGGTAGGCTTTTATGTAAACTAAACCTTAATTATATTTGTGTATAATTTCATATCTTTGGGTTATGCTTAATAATGTGTTCTACATCAAGGTTGTTATTTTATTATTACTTTGTCCCAAATTACGACTCATGTTTGTTTTTCATTTCATTTAATGCAGGAAAAGTCTATGTTCGATTCGGATACTGATGTTAAGCAGACTTTACAAAGGACAGAGTCTGTCAACCATCTCCTTCTTGGGTGACATCTCGTTCTATTGTGCATATCGTCTAGGGAAGATGTCAATCAAAATGTATATGCATGTTCGACGAGTAGAGGATATCCATTTTATTAAATCAAACTGTACATATCAATTAGAGAATATGTAGATTAACATGATTTGTTTCATATAGAAGAGTTTCATAATATGAATGTACTCTAATCATTTTGCTCTAGATCTAATCATTTTAATTTCTAAGAATGTTTAATTGAGATATTATGATTAGTTTTGCTATATTATATTAATTAATAGGCAAAACATCTTGTGTAATATTTTGCGTCCACATCAGCGATGATGTCATTGCTGATGTCATCGGCCACGTTACACACATATTTACAATTTAAATGATTTTATGAAATATATATATTATATTAGTTACCACATTTAATGGTTGTAAACCGAAAAAATATTTTAGAAATATAATTTGCTGAAATTAATACCAAACGCAATTTATCTCATTCCCAAACTTGAAAATAAAAAACGGGCTTATATTAGGAAACAATCAAGCAATTCATTAGTCAAATTTTAGCTAAAATATTGTGCATAAAAAATGATATGTAACATAATTAAATTCGAAAAACAAAATTTGCCTAATAATCTGCAATAGAATACTACTTTTTATTAGTTCATCCAATAAAAAAAATCATTATTTCCTAATAATCCGCAAGTTAATATCCGTTTCCCTAATAATACATAATTGAAATAAGGAAATTGTCATACTTTCAAGATTTTGTAAAAATTTGCATACATTTTTTAGTATATCACCTCAATATACTTTCAATATTTTGGGTTTGTTACTTAAATTATTTATTACATCGCCGATTCAATTTTGCGATTTGCCCTAGTATACAACCACAATGCAAATGTGGCAAATACATACTATATTCAATACCTCACTATATGTAATGCCCAATCCACCATGTTCCTTGTCTTTACATCATCCCAAGCGACTAAGCAGATATCCTTCCTATCCCACAAGTAGTTACATCAAATGATCAAATGACCATAACTTTGATTAGAATGCACTTGAGGTTGATAAAGATTGAAACCCAGTGAAAATTCAGATTTGCCGTAAGTGAGTTTACAAGGATCAATCTGCCTACATAGGGTCATTTTCTTGTGCCCCATCCACGAATTTTGGTTGACAATTTTCTTCATACACTAGGATGAAGATGTGCAACAGATTTTTTTTTTTTTTTTTATGAGATATATAGCCCAAGATACCAGAACGAAAGTTTCCCATACTTTAACCATGATACAATTATGATATTATGAATAACATGCTCAGGCGCTCCAAATTCTAGTTCTCCAGGATATCTTATCCTCCAGTTACTAAAGTCATGTTGTTAGAAGGTCAAACGAACCTTACACATAATATTTAAGGTAAGAAATTTAAAAGTTCAATTATTCGCACAATTGGAGAGTGAAAGCTGATACAAACGTGTATATAAGTAATGGGTTAATTAGTTAGTCATTTTGCTCGTGCAAGCATGTTTAGCGGTTTTGGAAGATAGGTTTAATGATTTGCCACACCAACTAAAAAAGTGAGCTGGGGAAATAAACATAGTTGATTATTTGGTGTTCGCAACTAGTGTAAAAGTTGTGAAGGTAGAGTGGCTTATATACGTGCAACAATTAAAAGCTAAGTGAATTAGTGATTTAGAAGTCAACCATTATAAAGTTAAACAACGGTAGCAATTAATGAGTTGTGACACCACGTTAAAAAGCATTAAACATCGAGTCATTACTTATAACAATTACTACATGTACTTTTCTAGTCAGATTCTCCACTCCATTATTAATTGGAGGGCCGGGAGGGGAGGAGGGGAGTATTATGTTCATCAAGTTCAATGGATTATGATATAATTTACCATTTTAATCATATTTGATCTTGTTTTAGTCTATCAATTATATATTTCTATTTAGGAAGAAAATTATCATAATTCATTGAATGTGGTACATTCGTATGGCATGTATTATATGCATTGTTAACCTATAAATGTAACATTTCATTTCTTAAAGTTTCATACTTGTCATCTAAAACTCATTGCTTAGTTAATCTCCTTAGTGCTTGATTTTATTTTCACCCATGTACTAATGGAAGAAAACAAAAGCTTTAATTCACTAGTGTCTACAACAACAACAACAAAAAAAAAAAAAAAAAAAAAACTCAAATTTCTTCACAGTGTACGAGCGTTTAACGAACGTCGGCACTAGACGATGTTTTTCATTGAATTAGTGATCTACCAAAATAAGTTACTTCCGGAGGGTAGGCTTTTATGTAAACTAAACCTTAATTATATTTGTGTATAATTTCATATCTTTGGGTTATGCTTAATAATGTGTTCTACATCAAGGTTGTTATTTTATTATTACTTTGTCCCAAATTACGACTCATGTTTGTTTTTCATTTCATTTAATGCAGGAAAAGTCTATGTTCGATTCGGATACTGATGTTAAGCAGACTTTACAAAGGACAGAGTCTGTCAACCATCTCCTTCTTGGGTGACATCTCGTTCTATTGTGCATATCGTCTAGGGAAGATGTCAATCAAAATGTATATGCATGTTCGACGAGTAGAGGATATCCATTTTATTAAATCAAACTGTACATATCAATTAGAGAATATGTAGATTAACATGATTTGTTTCATATAGAAGAGTTTCATAATATGAATGTACTCTAATCATTTTGCTCTAGATCTAATCATTTTAATTTCTAAGAATGTTTAATTGAGATATTATGATTAGTTTTGCTATATTATATTAATTAATAGGCAAAACATCTTGTGTAATATTTTGCGTCCACATCAGCGATGATGTCATTGCTGATGTCATCGGCCACGTTACACACATAATTACAATTTAAATGATTTTATGAAATATATATATTATATTAATTACCACATTTAATGATAGTAAACCGAAAAAATATTTTAGCAATATAATTTGCTTAAATTACTACCAAACGCAATTTATCTCATTCCCAAACTTGAAAATAAAAAACGGGTTATATTAGGAAACAATCAAGCAATTCATTAGTCAAATTTTAGCTAAATTATTGTGCATAAAAAATGATATGTAACATAATTAAATTCGAAAAACAAAATTTGCCTAATAATCAGCAATAGAATACTACTTTTTATAAGTTCATCAAATAAAAAAAAAATCATTATTTCCTAATAATCCGCAAGTTAAAATCCGTTTCCCTAATAATACGTTATTGCAATACGGAAATTGTCATACTTTCAAGATTTTGTAAAAATTTGCATACATTTTTTAGTATATCAGCTCAATATACTTTCAATATTTTGGGTTTGTTACTTAAATTATTTATTACATCGTCGATTCAATTTTGCGATTTGCTCTAGTATACAACCACAATGCAAATGTAGCAAATACATACTATATTAAATACCACACTACGTGTAATGCCCAATCCACCATGTTCCTTGTCTTTACATTATCCCAAGCGACCACGTAGATATCCTTCCTATCCCACAAGTAGTTACATCAAATGATCAAATGACCATAACATTGATTACAATGCACTTGGGGTTGATAATGATTGAAACCCAGTGAAAATTCAGATTTACCGTAAGTGAGTTAACAAGGATCAATCTGCCTACATAGGGTAATTTTCTTGTGCCCCATCCACGAATTTTGGTTGACAATTTTCTTTATACACTAGGATGTAGATGTGCAACAGAATTTTTTTTTTTTTTTTATGAGATATATAGCCCATACTTGAACCCTGATACAATTATGGTATTATGATTAACATGCTCAGGCGCTCCAAATTCTTGTTCTCCAGGATATCTTATCCTCTTGTTACTAAAGTCATGTTGTTAGGAGGTCAAACGAACCTTACACATAATATTTAAGGTAAGAAATTTAGAAGTTCAATTATTCGCACAATTGGAGAGTGAAAGCTGATACAAACTTGTATATAAGTAATGGGTTAATTAGTTAGTCATATTGCCCGTGCAAGCGTGTTTAGCGGAAGATAAGTTTAATCATTTGCCACACCAACTAAATAAGTTAGCTGGGGAAATAAACATAGTTGATTATTTGGTGTTCGCAACTAGTGTAAAAGTTGTGAAAGTAGAGTGGCTCATATACGTGCTACAATTAAAGGCTAAGTGAATTAGTGAATTAGAAGTTAACCATTATAAAGTTAAACAACGGTAGCAATTAATGAGTTGTGACATCACGTTAAAAAGCATTAAACATTGAGTAATTACCTATAACATTTACTACATGTACTTTTCTAGTCAGATTCTCCACTCCATTATTAATTGGAGGGCCGGGAGTGGGGGAGGGGAGTATTATATTCATCAAGTTCAATAGATCATGATATAATTTACCATTTTAATCATATTTGACCTTGTTTTAGTCTATCGATTATATATTTTTTTTTAGGAAGAAAATTATCATAATTCATTGAATGTGGTACATCCGTATGGGATGTATTATATGCATAGTTAACCTTTAAATGTAAAATTTAATTTCTCAAAGTTTCATAGTTGTCATCTAAAACTCATTGTTTAGTTAATCTCCTTAGTGCTTGATTTTATTTTCATCCATGTACTAATGGAAGAAAACAAAAGCTTTAATGCACTAGTATCTACAAAAAAAAATAAACTCAAATTTCTTCACAGTGTACGAGCGTTTTACTAACGTCTGCACTAGACGATGTTTTTCATTGAATTAGTGATCTACCAAAATAAGTTACTTCCGGAGGATAGGCTTGTATGTAAACTAAACCCTAATTATATTTGTGTATAATTTCATATCTTTTGGGTTATGCTTAATAATGTGTTCTACATCAAGGTTGTTAATTTATTATTACTTTGTCCCAAATTACGACTCATGTTTGTTTTTCATTTCATTTAATGCAGGAAAAGTCTATGTTCCATCCGGATACTGATGTTAAGCAGACTTTACAAAGGACAGAGTCTGTCAACCATCTCCTTCTTCGGTGACATCTCCTTCTATTGTGCATATTGTCTAGGGAAGATGTCAATCAACATGTATAAGCATCTTCGACGAGTAGAGGATATCCATTTTATTAAATCAAACTGTACATATCAATTAGAGAATATGTAGATCAACATGATTGGTTTTTTTTTTTTTTTTTGGAAAGAGATAGCAAGTGTCATTCCTCCATATTGGGTAGAAGAAAACTATTACAAGTCTTTCCAAGGATGACGGTGAATCACCCTAGAGATAGCCACTAGAAGATACATAACTATTCCAGAATAGAATCATTAAATCTATTTATAGCTCTAATACAAGTGTGGAATTTTATTCCAAGTGCAATACTCTCACTAGTCCTAGAACTGTCTCTAAATTTCCTCGCATTTCTCACCAACCAAATCTCATTGATTGTATTGGTAAAGGCACTTCTCATCAGATGTTGCTTGCCTTGGTTTCCTTTGATTTTGTGCTTGAACCAGTTGATTTCATGGTTAATACCTTATTTCCTGCCTGCATAACCCAGCCATGCAAGGACATTGTTCCATACTTGCTGTGAAAAATGGCATTCAAAGAACTGGTGGGCAGCTGACTCATTGTTCTCCTTAAACAACACACACCTGTTTGGAATAATGAGCCCTCTTTTCTGCAGGTTATCCACTGTAGGGAGAGAGTTCCTAGCTGCTAGCACAGCTATGATCGAGCTTTTTGGAGTGCAGCAGCTGTCCCATACAGTTTTATGCCAAATGACAGGACTTTGGACATTCCTAAAAAAACTGTACAGAGCTTTTCCTTTGTGCTTAGTGAGACTCCAAGCTTCAACATTAACTTGAGCTTCCTGCAAACCACCAGAGCAGGCTCGGATTTCATTCCTCATAGAGATGATAGCTCTCCAAGCAATAGAACAGTCACTCTTGCACTCAACATTCCAGAAACCAGCTTTTTTAATATAGTATGCATTCACCCATTTACACCATATGCTGTTCTGGTTGCTGCAGATTTTGATTATCCATTTTGCTACAAGTGCTTTATTCCAGCTAAGGACTTCCTTTATTCCCAATCCTCCTTCTCTCTTTGGAGTGCACAAATTTTTCCAGCTAACAAAGGTGATTTTACCATGATTTTCACTGATTCCCCAGAAAAATTCCCTGCACTGTTGCCTCACTTTTTTCAAAACTCCTTTAGGCAACAGTAAAACTGATCCCTAGTAAGTTTGCAGGCCTAAAATGACAGACTTGATGAGTTGACCCTCCCAGCAAAAGAGATGTATGTGTTGGCCCAGTGATTGACTTTCACCCTTATTTTCTCTAAAAGTGGAGCATACATGTCCATGGTCAACCTGGAAGAGTGAAGAGGTATGTAACACCCCGTAATTTTTAGGATTTTTATTTATTTAGGATGTTACATTTAATTGAGGAATTTAAGAATCAGTTACTGATTTGGGAACTTTCCTACCTTGGACCGATTTCCTAATTGGGTTGATTTTAGGGAAACTACCTAAACACCCTTACTAATACTCCCTCACTCTACTACTACAATAAAAAAAAAAAAAACAAACCCACCCCAAACCCCATCACACGTGAAACGCAGAGAAGAGGAAAAGAAAGGAGAAGAGAAGAAAGAGAAGAGAAGAAGAAGAAAGAGGAGAAGAGCCACCGCCCTTCCCCCTGTCGGACCGCCGTCGGCCACCCACGCCGCTGCCCCACTTGTCTGCCTTCATCATCTTTCCTCCCCTCTTGATTTTATATCAAGAGTAGTGGTGGTTTCAAGGAAGTACCCTTCACGGACTTTTGATATTTATTAAGCTTTTCCTGAATTGAAGGTAAGAACGTTGATCATCCTAATGTTTAAGCATGATTCTCAATTCCATTCTCTTGAGCTTTCATTAATCATCTCCTATTGATTCATTGGTTTTCTAACCATTATCGCTTCACAATCAATTGTTTATATGATACATATGTTGTTTCATAACTATGTTGCCCACTTTCATTGAGCTTATTGTATATTGTTTCTGGCTACGGCCGTTTATAAATTGAAAAAGCGCTTGCACAAAATAATATACTTGAAAGATAAAGGATTGAAATAAATATTGTGACCCCATCTAGAGTGACGGACTTTGCGCCGTCACCATGTCCTATGGACATGTTTTGTTTACAACCTCTGATCAGGGTACATATTCTAGGTTGGAGATCAGCTACCAACCTCCTAATTGACTTCCTCCTAGATGGGAACTCGTCCTACCGGCCCTCTAACGGGGGGTGTGCACACTCGAGTCTTTAGGGTAGTTTTTACATTAACTCTAGATGTGGGATGGCTTGGGGTAGGACCCTTGTCCATACTAGGGACCTGTCGAAGGCCCTACACGTTTACTACAAAAAGAATGCTCGAAAGCAAAATAATGAACATAGAAATAACGTGACCCGTGGTCGTAAAGTTCGGCCTCAGTGGTGGGCACGACTCGTGATCGGCGCCTCTTTGTTTCTCTATTTCTTCGCGCGGTTGCGTATCTTATTTTATTTTGTTTTACTCAGCCTGGGATGGCGTTCTTTCTGTTTGGGTTTGTCCCTACCCTATTCTGGGGCCTGTGTCATTGTTGTAATGGCGCAGTTGACAGGTCTTGAAGGTGATTGATTGTCTGTTTGAACGTCGATTGCATGGCATGGGATAATAGAATAAATTCGTCAGACATTTGGTTTTATGAACGATTGTAATTAGTTTCATTTGATTTGATGTCAAATTGTAATCTTAGCTACAAGTCTTCCGCTGACACTTTTTATTACTTTTCAGAAGTCTGTTTTAATAAGCCTTGCCGTTGACTTGATAGTCAATGGCGGCATAACAATCCTTTATATTCGCATTTTTAAGTTGTCAGAATTTAGGGTTGTTACAGTTGGTATCAGAGCCTTTGCTCTGGTTAGCTAAGTTTACAAAACGATTTCAAATTAAGAATTTTAATAATTTAAAATTTGGGGGTTTGGTTGGGTGCATTCATTCGCATGCTATATGCTAATTGCTATGTGATTTTAGAAAAGGAGTTACACTGATAGGATTAACTCGTGAAATATGTGGTGTGGAACTATCGTATGGATTACTAATGCACGTGGGGTTTCTCTCTGGTATACTAGCAGAATGGCAAGCCAAAATGCGTATGTTTGGGAGTTCGGACCGTCTGGTGTAAGGTCAATTGCTGGTCCATAGACGATACCGGACCATATAGCCTTTTCATCTGAGACTTTTCAGGACCGCATGAGGATTGGTGAATCGGTGGAAGAGTACGTTACCAGAATGAGAACAAAACTGACTGAGGCAGCCAAAAGATTCCCATGGGCAGTTAGACCTGAAGTCCAAGTCTTTGTGACTCTAGTTAATCTGAGGGTACATCCCCGTTGGGAGGAGGTTTGAGCTAGACTAGAAAGGAATGCTTATTATGCATGTCTCACAGGAAACTCACAATATTTGAGGGACAGATCAGGTAGAGTGATAGACCTTGACAGATTGGAGGTAATTCTGGAGTGGGAATATGAAGTGCCCCTTAGCCCTGTTCAAATACCTGAGGATCACCCAATCTACATACCTCCTGTACCCTCGAACCCCGGTGATGGTAACCCTACCCCGGAACCTCATGAAACTTACGAGATGAAAGGAAGGAAGGTTCATCTACAAGGACATGAAATACCTGGTCAGATGAATCAGAAGAAAGCTAAAGTTGAGGAATGTAACCATCCTCCTAGTCCCCCATTCCCACCTTTTGGAGAGGATGCACCAGAGGACACGGAGGAGGAGCCTGAGGAAGTCCCCAAGAGTGAAGAGGAGGATGATGCTATTGGGGCTAGTGACACTGAGATAATTGTTATTAGCTCGGATGAAGAGTTGGACGACTCAGATCAAGATGATGGAGGGGAAGTTCCTAATGATGAGGATTATGATCCAAGTGACGATGTTTTTTTAAGGATCAGTAGACACTTACAAATAAAGGCATAAGGCCTACTAGCTATCTAAAGCTTGTTAAGTTTTATCTTTGTTTACTTTGGAGTTGAATGTTACCCGTACTCTTTGTTTTTATGTTTATCATTTCGTTCTGGTACTTAAATTAGGGGACAACACCCCTAAGACTTATTATGTTGCTTTAATAAAGATTATGAGTAGTATTATATGCTAATTGTGTTTTGTTAATAAGCTTATGCTATAGTCCCTTCGTTTTAATTGTCCTCTTTACGCTGTGGAGCTGCTGATCTCGGCACAGCACGTGCCACCCCGGGACACGAGTCGTGTGTCGAACCCAAAAAAAAAAAAAAAAAAAAAAAAATGTTTCAAAACGTCAGAACTAAGCGAGACGAATAACTTGCTGGCGTCTGTTTCAATTATTTATTGTTCTTATCTTACTAAGCTTTGCTGTTTGCATCAAAAGGGTGGAATGCCCCGAGATGATTGTTCTATACTACTAATCTAATCCGTCACTACCATTTAGAGTATGGCGCGCGGAAGTAGCTCTACTAACCAAGGGAACCCAGAGTTGACAGCCATCCTCCAGCAATTGGCTGCAGGACAGGAGGCTTCGAACCAACAATTGGCTGCCATGACTACTTTCATGGCCCAGGTATTGGCAAACCAAAACCAAAATGCCAACAACGCTCTGAACAACAATGACACCTCTGCTACACAAGCTGTCAATCCACCGCACAATGAGGAAATGACCTTAGGAAATATGTCTAATATTGTTCAAAAGAAGAACCCTCCGAACTACTCGGGGAAAGGTGATCCTGTTGAATTGGATGAATGGATCGAAGACATGGAGAGGATCTTTCTTTCAGTAGGCTGCCCCGAAGCGTATAAGGTACGAATCGGAGCCTATTATTTGAGGGATGTGGCTGGACGATGGTGGCAAGGAATTCGTGATGATTTCTTTAAACCAATGATGGAAAGGGAAGCTGATGGCACCATGACCCCTTATGAACGAACTTGGGCTTACCTTAAGAAGTACTTAACAAACGAGTTTTTCCCTGAACACTTGAGGAGACAGAAAAAGGCTGAATTCAAGGAATTTAAGGAAACTGAGAAGATGTGCGTTAGGGATTTTCACGAAAAGTTCATAGATTTGAGCAGGTTTGGTGGCGATCTGGTGTCCACTGATGAGGCTCAGGTCAACAGATATTTAGAGAAGCTTCACTGGAAGGTTAAGGGCTGGTTTGTTGGAGAAGATTTCCCAACCGTTAAGGCACTTTATGCCAAGGCTAGCAATACTGACAAGATGGTGGCCAAGATGGAGTTAGACATAGGACTAAAAAGGAAGGATAGCCCACTTGATCTCTTGGAATTACCTAACAAGAAGGGAAACTTTGGGAACTTTAGAGGGAAGGCACATTCCGCTAATGTTGGGAATCTCAGTAACAAAAGATTACAGACGGCTAAGGCCCAATCCCAAGGTGGGATTCGAAGTTCAGTCTGTAGGAAATGTAACAAAGACCATCCCTCTACAGACTGCAATGGCGAATTAATTAAGTGTTTCCACTGTCTGAAGTTAGGGCACAGAGCTAATGTTTGTTACTCCAAACTAGCTGGGAAACCAGCAACACAAAGCGTCGCTGGGTCAGTAGCAGCACCCAGGTTTCAGAATCAAAGAGCACAAAGTGGCTATGCAGGGTCTAATACTTACAGAAACCCAGCACCTACAAAGGGAAATGTGTCTACTGCAACTACAAAGCCAAATGGGTCGGTTAATGCTGCAACAAGGAACAATAAAGCCACAGGTCAATTGTATGTGATGAATCAGGAGGAAGCAGACAACACGGATGTGGTTTCTGGTAAATTTCCTGTCAATTCTGTTGTTGCGCATGTTTTGTTTGATAGTGGTGCTTCCCATTCCTTTATTGCTGCTAAGTTTGTAGTTAGATGTGGTCTTAAGTCGGGTTTAGCTGTAGATTTCAATTTTTCTTTGCCTACTGGGGCGAATGTCAATTGTAAAAACATGTTTAAAGACATATCTGCAGTGATTGGAGGCCATGAGTTCAAAACTGACTTAGTGGAATTTCCTCTACCCTATTTTGACGTTATTCTGGGGATGGACTGGATGGGCAAGTACAAGGCTAGGTTGGACTGCTGGTTGGGGAAAATCTTGCCGAGAGGATCTAAGGATGTGAGGGTTTCCTACCGAGTAAACGCTAAAAGACCAAAAGTCAAGTTAATCTCTGTAATGAACCTAAAGAAACATATTTCCAAAGCCAATCCCTTGTTCTTGTGTCACGTTCGAGATACTACTGCGGAGTATCCCGATTTGAGTGATGTACCTATAGTGAAAGACTTTGAGGATGTGTTTCCAGACGAAATCCCAGGGATGCCACCAAAAAGGGAGGTTGAGTTCAAGATCGAGTTAGTTCCTGGAACTGGCCCCATTGCTAAGACGCCCTATAGAATGGCACCCGCGGAAATGCAAGAACTCAAGAAACAACTGGATGAACTTGTGGAAAAAGGGTATGTGAAACCTAGTGTGTCGCCGTGGGGTGCGCCAGTCCTGTTTGTTCGGAAGAAGGATGGAAGTATGAGGTTGTGTATCGATTATCGTGAACTTAACAATGTCACAGTTAAAAATAGGTATCCTCTACCTAGAATTGACGATTTGTTCGATCAACTCAAAGGAGCAAGCGTATTTTCTAAAATCGATCTGAGGTCAGGGTACTACCAACTTAAAGTGGCCGAGGAGGATGTTCCCAAAACAGCATTCTCCACTAGGTATGGGCATTATGAGTTCACTGTGATGCCGTTTGGTTTGACGAATGCACCCGCTGTGTTCATGGACCTTATGAACCGCACCTTTAGACCTTATCTGGACAAATTTGTGGTAGTTTTCATTGATGATATCTTGATATACTCGAAAAATGACGACGAACACAAAGTACATTTGAGGATTGTACTAGAGATTCTGAGGGAGAAGAAACTGTATGGTAAATTCTCAAAGTGTGAATTTTGGTTGGATAGAGTTGCTTTCTTAGGTCACATAATTTCTAAGGAAGGAGTAGCTGTTGACCCTTCCAAGATTAAGGCAGTCAAAGAGTGGCCTGCACCTAAAAGTGTGACGGAGATTAGAAGCTTTCTGGGACTTGCCGGCTACTACAGGAGGTTCGTAAAGGACTTTTCAAAGATAGCTAAACCCATGACAACATTGATGAGGAAAGCAACTAAGTTTAGGTGGGACGACCCATGTGAGGAGGCCTTCCAAACCCTGAAAACTAGGTTGACATCTGCACCAGTTTTAGCACTGCCAGATGAGAATATTCCGTATGAGGTCTACACGGATGCCTCCAAGAATGGATTAGGTTGTGTCCTTATGCAGAACCGAAGAGTAATTGCCTATGCGTCTAGGCAACTCAAAAGTTATGAGGAGAACTACCCAACACATGACTTGGAGTTAGCTGCGGTAGTGTTTGCGTTAAAATTGTGGAGACATTATCTATTCGGGGTAACATTTAAGGTATTCTCTGATCATAAGAGTCTCAAATATATATTCACACAGAAGGAACTTAACATGAGACAGAGGAGATGGCTTGAACTCATTAAAGACTACGACATGGAAATCCAATACCACGAGGGTAAGGCCAACGTGGTAGCAGATGCTCTCAGTCGGAAGTCTTTACATAGTATTCAATTGGTGGTACAACGGTAGAGACTTAGAGATGAATTCCTAAATTTTGGGATACGGTTATCTGAACATGGAGTTACTACCTTTCAAAATAATTTAATAGGAGAAATCAAGGAACTTCAGAACTCAGATGAGTACCTCAAAGGAAAATTGGACAAGGAGGGCGAATTATTCAAGATGACTGGGGATGGATTGATTCGCTTTCAAAACCGTTTATGCGTCCCTGACAATGTCAATTAAAGGAGAAGATCTTAACCGAAGCTCATGCTACCCTATACTCTGTGCATCCTGGGGTAGACAAAATGTATCAGGATCTGAAACAAGTATTTTGGTGGTCTGGAATGAAAAAAGACATAGCTGAATTTGTAGCTAAATGCCTTATCTGTCAAAAGGTAAAAAGTGAACACAAGAGGCCACAAGGCAAACTACAACCTCTACCAGTACCAAAGTGGAAGTGGAGCTCAATATCCATGGACTTTGTCGCTGGCTTACCCAGAACATCTAAAGGAAACAATATGATTTGGGTGATTGTGGATAGACTGACAAAGAGTGCTCACTTCATACCTATGAAAGACACGTGGAAGAAGAAGCAGTTGGCTACAGCCTATGTACATCACGTGTTGAGGCTACATGGAGTCCCCGACGAAATAGTTTCTGATCGTGATGCACGATTTGTGTCTAGGTTTTGGGCAAAACTACAAGAAGCTTTGGGCACGAAACTCTTAAAGAGTACTGCCTTTCACCCGACTACTGATGGTCAAACCGAAAGAACAAATCAGACAATGGAAGACATGCTTCGAGCTTGTGCTTTACAGTTTCAGGGAGGTTGGGAAGATAAGTTGGACTTAATTGAATTCTCGTATAACAATAGCTTCCAAGCTTCGATCAAGATGGCACCCTATGAAGCATTGTATGGAAGGAAGTGCAGGAGTCCAATTTGTTGGAATGACATTAGTGAAACTGTAGTCTTGGGTCTTGACTACATCCAAGAAATGACCGACCATGTAAAGTTGATTCAGGATAGACTCAAGGCAGCTCAGGATAGACAGAAGAGCTACGCCGATAGAACTCGAAGCCATATAGAATTCGAGGAAGGTGACATGGTCTTATTACGAGTGTCACCTACCAAAGGTGTTATGAGGTTTGGTAAAAAGGGTAAATTGAGTCCTAAGTTCATTGGACCATACAAAATATTTAAACGCGTTGGTGAAGTGGCTTACGAGCTCGAGTTACCTGCAAATTTAGAGCAAGTCCATAACGTATTTCATGTGTCACAACTGAGGAAATATGTTAGTGACCCGTCTCATGTGCTCGATCCAGAAACGATCGGGCTTGATGAAACGATGACATATGAGGAGACACCGCTAAAGATTCCAGACAGTAAAACGAGAAAGACTCGGCGCAACGAGACCAACATGGTCAAAGTGTTGTGGTGTAACAACAACGTTGAAGAGGCAACTTGGGAGGTTGAGTCCGCCATGCGAGAGAAATACCCCCACCTTTTCAATTAAGGTACTTTCGGTTCGGGACGAACCTTTACTTTAAGGGGGATGAGAACCTCGTGCGTTCCGTCTCTCTTGCTTTACTTCGAGAACTTGCTATTTTATGAGCATGATTAATTGAACTTGCTATTTTATGAGCATGATTAATTGAACTTGCTATTTTATGAGCATGATTAATTGATTTGAATTTTAATAATTGTGTGCGCAATCTCAGAAATGCATTAATGATGCATTTCTACCTAAACACAACTCTCCATATAGAAGTGCATTAACGATGTACCCTGTGATGTACTCTCCCTGTATACATTTCTATAATCTTGTTTATCCTACTCCTCACCTTTCTCCTCTTTTGTTAACCTTCATTTACCTCGTTAAGATGAGAATAGGGTATGAGTCACCAAAATATGTGGTGATACAACCTTGGTGATTTTCAGCAATGAGGGACCTAAATCTTCGGGACGAAGATTTGTTTTAAGGAGGGAAGTCTGTAACACCCCGTAATTTTTAGGATTTTTATTTATTTAGGGTGTTACATTTAATTGAGGAATTTAAGAACCAGTTACTGATTTGGGAACTTTCCTACCTTGGACCGATTTCCTAATTGGGTTGATTTTAGGGAAACTACCTAAACACCCTTACTAATACTCCCTCACTCTACTACTACAATAAAAAAAAAAAAACAAACCCACCCCAAACCCCATCACACGTGAAACGCAGAGAAGAGGAAAAGAAAGGAGAAGAGAAGAAAGAGAAGAGAAGAAGAAGAAAGAGGAGAAGAGCCGCCGCCCTTCCCCCTGTCGGACCGCCGCCGGCCACCCACGCCGCCGCCCCACCTCACTGCCTTCATCATCTTTCCTCCCCTCTTGATTTTATATCAAGAGTAGTGGTGGTTTCAAGGAAGTACCCTTCACGGACTTTTGATATTTATTAAGCTTTTCCTGAATTGAAGGTAAGAACGTTGATCAACCTAATGTTTAAGCATGATTCTCAATTCCATTCTCTTGAGCTTTCATTAATCATCTCCTATTGATTCATTGGTTTTCTAACCATTATCGCTTCACAATCAATTGTTTATATGATACATATGTTGTTTCATAACAATGTTGCCCACTTTCATTGAGCTTATTGTATATTGTTTCTGGCTACGGCAGTTTATAAATTGAAAAAGCGCTTGCACAAAATAATATACTTGAAAGATAAAGGATTGAAATAAATATTGTGACCCCATCTAGAGTGACGGACTTTGCGCCGTCACCATGTCCTATGGACATGTTTTGTTTACAACCTCTGATTAGGGTACATATTCTAGGTTGGAGATCAGCTACCAACCTCCTAATTGACTTCCTCCTAGATGGGAACTCGTCCTACCGGCCCTCTAGCGGGGGGTGTGCACACTCGAGTCTTTAGGATAGTTTTACATAAACTCTAGATGTGGGATGGCTTAGGGTAGGACCCTTGTCCATACTAGGGACCTGTCGAAGGCCCTACACGTTTACTACAAAAAGAATGCTCGAAAGCAAAATAATGAACATAGAAATAACATGACCCGTGGTCGTAAAGTTCGGCCTCAGTGGTGGGCACGACTCGTGATAGGCGCCTCTTTGTTTCTCTATTTCTTTGCGCGGTTGCGCTTCTTTGATTGACAGCTACGCGCCATTAAGGCGCGTATCTTATTTTATTTTGTTTTATTCATTCCTTATTGCTTAAACTACTTACTCAGCCTGGGCTGACGTTCTTTCTGTTTGGGTTTGTCCCTACCCTATTTTGGGGCCTGTGTCATTGTTGTAATGGCGCAGTTGACAGGTCTTGAAGGTGATTGATTGTCTGTTTGAACGTCGATTGCATGGCATGGGATAATAGAATAAATTCGTCAGACATTTGGTTTTATGAACGATTGTAATTTGTTTCATTTGATTTGATTTCGAATTGTAATCTTAGCTACAAGTCTTCCGCTGACACTTTTTATTACTTTTCAGAAGTCTGTTTTAATAAGCCTTGCCGTTGACTTGATAGTCAATGGCGGCATAACAATCCTTTATATTCGCATTTTTAAGTTGTCAGAATTTAGGGTTGTTACAAGGTATTCCAAGGTATTTAAAAGAAAAGCTCCCAATGATGTATCCTGTGTTGGCAGTAATTTCCTTCAGTGTATCAGCTTTGACACCCCCTAAATAAATGCTAGTCTTCATTGGATTTGCTGCCAGACCAGACTGGTTCTCAAACTTGTGCAGGGTGTCAGAGATGGCCTTGATAGATTTTAGGTCACCTTTAGAGAAAATGAGCAGGTCGTCTGCAAACAGGAGATGATTAATACTAACCTTGTGGCATTTTAGGTGCTGGTTGAAGCTGCTTGAGTGACTCAGCTTCCTGAGGCCTCTAGAGAGCCCTTTCATACTAATGACAAACAAATAAGGTGAGAGGAGATCACCCTGGCGCAATCCTCTCTTTGCTGCAAAGTATCCTTCATGTCTGCCATTAATATTGAGCAGTATTGAGGCATTTCATGATCCAGTTAATGAACTTAGTAGGAAAACCAAGTGTGTCCATTATTCTCTCCAAAAAAGACCATGAAACAGAGTCAAATGCCTTTTTAATGTCGACCTTTATGGTGGCTTTAGGGGAGACACCCTTCCTTTCATATTTCCTCACTAACTCTTGGGAGAGGAGAATGTTATCGAAAATATTTCTCCCAGGTATAAAAGCTGATTGTTCTTCCCCCGATGATGCTAGAGAGTACAGCCTGAAGCCTGTTTGTGACCATTTTGCTAATAATTTTGTAAATGGTGTTGCAGCAGGATATTGGTCTATAGTCAGCTACTGTGTCAGGAGTTTCTTTCTTTGGGATAAAAGTAATAAGAGTGCTATTGACCTGACTTGAAGAAATCCAGGACTGCACTACTAAGTTCAGTACCAATGATGTCCCATGAGCTTTTATAGAATGTCGATGTAAATCCATTTGGGCCTGGACTTTTCATCTCATCAATAGAGTTAAGGGCTGCCCTTACATCTGTAGTAGTAAATTCTATCTCCAGGGAACTAGCATCATCCTCACTCAATCTAGCACCTGAGAATAGCTCTGCATTATACTCCTCAGTCTGATGGGTAGTGCCAAGTAGATTCATGTAGTAGTCTATAAAAGCAGCAGCTACACCGTACCCTCCTGTGTTTTAAATTCATTACCCTGCATATCTTTGATCCTCCCTATGTATGCCAAACTTTTCCTCTCCCTGACTTTAGCATGGAAATAGCTGGTAGAGGCGTCATTCATTTTGATATCTCTAATTTTTGCTCTTTGGTAATAAGAAATCAGCTATATTTTTTCCAACTTTATCAACTCTTCTCTGAGCCCTTTACTTCCTTTAGCTGATCAATATCCATTGGTTTCTGATGGAGAATTTGTTGAGCTTGCAGCAACTTGGTTCTGCAGCTATTTACTCTTTCAGAGATGCCTGAGTATTTAGCCTTGTGCAGAGCTTTAAGAGATTTCATTACCTCCCTTTGTTTAGAGACGAATTTGAACATCTTTGTTCCTGTCTTAGGCTTAACCCATGCTGTCTTGATAGTATCCAGGTAGATTGGATCCATACTCCAGCATTTGAGGAATTTGAATGATCTAATGCCCTCTATAGTATTCAGCTTAATGTCCACCAGCACTGGTGAATGGTCAGAGAGACCTGGCTGTAGGAAATTTGCATTGGCTGCTATGCTTCCAAGAATCCAGTGGTGATTAACCAAAGCTCTATCAATTTTTGCCCAGACAGCATCTGCTCCTTCTTGGAAATTAGTCCATGTGTAATAGCAACCATTCCCAGGAAGGTCAGTAAGCTTTGCTTTCTTTAAACAGTCAGAGAATTCCTCCACATCTCTCTTGTTGAGCTGCCCTTTACTTATTTTTTCTCCACTACTCAGAATGGCATTATAGTCTCCTATTATCAACCATTGTTTTTGTGTGTTAACTGAGCTTTGTATAAGGAACTCCCATAGTTCTATTCTGTCTTCTCCTTTGTTTAAACCATAGACCACTGTGAAGACACATGTGAAATGGGATTTCAGGCATGTTATATCACAGTGGATATATTGCGTTCCTGTCTGCAGAATTTGTACCTTGACCAGTCTACTCTTCCATAGCAGCCATATTCTACCATTGTAATGATGACTGTAATTGTGGTGGAAGTCAAAATTATTGAATTTCTTCTTGAGCAGATTAATACCCTTATTTTGTTTCACTCTAGTTTCTAGAAGCCCCAGGAGATCAATATTATGTTGCTGAATTAACTTGAGGACCTCCTGTTGCTTGTGGGGCTGATTGCAGCCTCTTACATTCCATGTGGAGACTATCATGGTAGCACAGGACCCCCTCCAGGGTCAGTGCCATCTTCCTCAATAATGCATTGAGCATCTGGTTCCTCATTCCTACTGTTGAGCATTATAGGCATTAAATCCTTCTCATTGTCCTGTAGTGCCTGAAACCTGTTCTCAACAAATGCCAGCTTTTTGACCAATGCAATCTTGGCTTTCCTTGTTGTCACTGGAGTAAACCCCTCACCATCAACCAGATTCCTTTCATATGCAGCTTTGGGCTTCACAATAGGAGCCTGTGTTTCAGGTAGAATTGCTTAATCTATCTTTTCTGTTAGCTGCTCTGAATTTTCAGTAGTATCTTTGTTCTCAGCCATGTTCTTTTCCTTTGGGACATATACATGTTTGGTTTTGGTCTTTGGAGCTTGCACCTTCCTGTTTTGCTTGCATCTGGAGCTTGAGTGCCCAAGTTTGTTACAGCAGGAACAGAAATATGGAACCCATTCATATCTAACCTGCTGTGTGCTTTCTCCATAAGGTGTGTGCATTGTGATTGTTTCAGGCAGTGCATTTGAAACATCTACTTCCACCAGGACCCTAGCAAATGAAAGCTTGTCTTTAAGAGTTGTTCTAACATCAGCCATCATAGGTTTTCCAATTGAACTTGCAATCTTGCTAAGGGCCTTTGGGGTCCATAAATGAGGATCTAAATCTGGGAATAAGACCCAAACTGGCACCCTTGTTTTTTTCTCCATTTCTTGGTTGAAAGTTGGAGTCCCGATTTTTAGGATGAAGGAGCATTCACCATAACACCATGGACCATTTTTCAGCACTTCCTCCATTGCAGCTTTTGTCTCAAATTTAATGAAAAACCACCCTTTTTTGAAGTATTGAATGGAGGGTAATTTCACAAAATTCCAATGCTTCCTAGCAAATTCAGTGAGACTCATTCCCTAGGTTTGGCTCCTATCACATGCCCAACTAAAGTATTTTCCCAGTATTTCAATTCCGACTCAAAATTATCCAACTCTATACGAATATCACCATCCACAGGGATAAACTCTAACTTCATGTCAGACACATTGAATAGAGTAGCAACAGGCGTATCAAAATTAGGAGTAGCATTTTTTTTGCAATTATCATTCCCATTTTTCTCAACATCAGAATTCAATAGATCCATTACAGTAGCACTATCATGATTAACAGAAAATTCATGAATAGGAGATGATGGTCTTACAGTGTTGCAGCCCAGATTCTTGAGATTCATTACGGCCGATCCATTTGAGGTTGTTCCTTTTGCAGCGCTCAGGAAATCTGCAAATGTAACTGGAGCAGGGCCCTCTTCTTCCGCCATTGAAGCTTTCTCCAAGATTATCGAGTTTGTGGGTATATCACCATTTTTGGGGATATTAGTATCATTTTGTTCAGTATTTTGCGTAGAGTATTTTGATGCATTTAGTTTTTTATTTTGACGTGTTTTTGCCTTGGATTCAAGCTTAAGAAAGAAAGGAGATGTTCATAGCTTGAGGATGAAGCTATCCTCTAGAATCCTTTTTGCATAATTACCTCAAAAATTTGAATTGTATACATGATTGGTTTCATATAAAAGAGTTTCATAATATGAATGTACTCTAATCATTTTGCTCTAGATCTAATCATTTTTGTTTTTAATTGAGATATTATGATTAGTCTTGCTATATGATATTAATTAATAGGCAAAACATCTTGTGTAATATTTTGCGTCCACATCAGCGATGATGTCATTGCTGATGTCATCGGCCACGTTACACACATAATTACAATTTAAATGATTTTATGAAATATATATATTATATTGATTACCACATTTAATGGTAGTACACTGAAAAAAAAAAATTAGCAATATAATTTGCTGAAATTACTACCAAATGCAATTTATCCCATTCCCAAATTTGAAAATAAAAAACGGGCCTATATTAGGAAACAATCAAGCAATTCATTAGTCAAATTTTAAATAAAATATTGTGCATAAAGAATGACATGTAACATAATTAAATTCGAAAAATAAAATTTGCCTAATAATCTGCAATAGAATACTACTTTCTATAAGTTCATCCAATAAAAAAAATCATTATTTCCTAATAATCCGCAAGTTAAAACCGTTTCCCTAATAATACGTAATTGAAATAAGGAAATCGTCATACTTTCAAGATTTTGTAAAAATTTGCATATAATTTTTCATATATCAGTTCAATATACTTTCAATATTTTGGGTTTGTTACTTCAATTATTTATTACATCGTCGATTCAATTTTGCGATTTGCTCTAGTATACAACCACCATGCAAATGCAGCAAATACATACTATATTCAATACCTCACTATGTGTAATGCCCAATCCACCATGTTCCTTGTCTTTACATCATCCCAAGCGACCACCGAGATATCCTTCCTATCCCACAAGTAGTTACATCAAATGATCAAATGACCATAACTTTGATTACAATGCACTTGCGATTGATAAAGATTGAAACCCAGTGAAAATTCAGACTTGCCGTAAGTGAGTTAACAAGGATCAATCTGCCTACATAGGGTAATTTTCTTGTGCCCCATCCACAAATTTTGGTTGACAATTTTCTTCATAAACTAGGATGTAGATGTGCAACAGAATTTTTTTTTTATGAGATATATAGCACAAGTACCAGAACGAAAGTTTCCCATACTTGAACCCTGATACAGTTATGATATTATGAATAACATGCTCAGGCGCTCCAAATTCTTATT
The DNA here is from genome assembly GCA_963680865.1 of Spergularia marina. Classification (NCBI taxonomy): domain Eukaryota; kingdom Viridiplantae; phylum Streptophyta; class Magnoliopsida; order Caryophyllales; family Caryophyllaceae; genus Spergularia; species Spergularia marina. The sequence continues at coordinate 19,667,622 of OY804549.1, forward strand.
CTCCAGGATATCTTATCCTCCAGTTACTAAAGTCATGTTGTTAGGAGGACAAACGAACCTTACACATAATATTTAAGGTAAGAAATTTAAAAGTTCAATTATTCGCATAATTGGAGAGTGAAAGCTAATACAAACGTGTATATAAGTAACGGGTTAATTAGTTAGTCATTTTGCTCGTGGAATCATGTTTAGCGGTTTTAGAAGATAAGTTTAATGATTTGCCACACCAACTAAATAAGTTAGCTAGGGAAATAAACATAGTTGATTATTTGGTCTTCGCAACTAGTGTAAAAGTTGTGAAGGTAGAGTGGCTTATATACGTGCAACAATTAAAAGCTAAGTGAATTAGTTCTTAAAAGTCAACTATTATGAAATTAAACAACGGTAGCAATTAATGAGTTGTGACATCACGTTAAAAAGCATTAAACATCGAGTCATTACCTATAACATTTACTACATGTACTTTTCTAGTCAGATTCTCCACTCCATTATTAATTGGAGGGCCGGGAGGGGGGGAGGGGAGTATTATGTTCATCAAGTTCAATGGATCATAATATAATTTACCATTTTAATCATATTTGATCTTATTTTAGTCTATCGATTATATATTTCTTTTTAGGAAGAAAATTATCATAATTCATTGAATGTGGTACATCTGTATGGTATGTATTATATGCATAGTTAACCTATAAACCTATAAATATAACATTTCATTTCTCAAAGTTTCACACTTGTCATCCAAAACTCATTGTTTAGTTAATCTCCTTAGTGCTTGATTTTATATTCATCCATGTACTAATGGAAGAAAACAAAAGCTTTAATGCACTAGTGTCGACTAAAAAAATAAATTCAAATTTCTTCACAGTGTACGAGCGTTCAACCAACGTCAGCACTCGACGATGTTTTTCATTGAATTAGTGATCTACCAAAACAAGTTACTTCTGAAGGGTAGACTTGTATGTAAACTAAACCCTAATTATATTTGAGTATAATTTTATAATTTTGGGTTATGCTTAATAATGTGTTCTATATCAAGGTTGTTATTTTATTATCTCTTTGTCTCAAAATAACGACTCATGTTTGTTTTTCATTTCATTTAATGCAGGAAAAGTCTATGTTCAATCTAGATACTCATATTAAGCAGACTTTAAAACAGACAAAGTCTGTCAACCATCTCCTTCTTGGGTGACATCTCCTTCTACTGTGCATATCGTCTAGTGAAGATGTCAATCAACATGTATAAGCATCTTCGACGAGTAGAGGATATCCATTTTATTAAATCAAACTGTAGATATCAATTAGAGATTATGTAGATCAACATGATTGGTTTCATATAGAGGAGTTTCATAATATGAATGTACTCTAATCATTTTGCTCTAGATGTAATCATTTTAATTTCGAAGAATGTTTAATTGAGATATTATAATTAGTTTTGCTATATCATATTAATTACTAGGCAAAAAATCTTATGTAATATTTTGCGTCCACATCAGCGATGATGTCATTGCTGATGTCATCGGCCACGTTACACACATAATTACAATTTAAATGATTTTATGAAATATATAATATATTAATTACCACATTTAATGGTAGTAAACCGAAAAAAAATATTTTAGCAATATAATTTGCTGAAATTACTACCAAACGCAATTTATCTCATTCCCAAACATGAAAATAAAAAAACGGGCCTATATTAGGAAATAATCAAGCAATTCATTAGTCAAATTTTAGCTAAAATATTATGCATAAAACATGATATGTAACATAAATAAATTAGAAAAATAAAATTTGCCTAATAATCTGCAATAGAATACTACTTTCTATAAGTTCATCCAATAAAAAAAATCATTATTTCCTAATAATCCGCAAGTTAAAATCCGTTTCCCTAATAATACGTAATTGAAATAAGGAAATCGTCATACTTTCAAGATTTTGTAAAAATTTGCATATATTATTTCATATATCAGCTCAATATACTTTCAATATTTTGGGTTTGTTACTTGAATTATTTATTACATCGTCGATTCAATTTTGCGATTTCCTCTAGTATACAACCACCATGCAAATGTAGCAAATACATACTATATTCAATACCTCACTATGTGTAATGCCCAATCCACCATGTTCCTTGTCTTTACATCATCCCAAGCGACCACCGAGATATCCTTCCTATCCCACAAGTAGTTACATCAAATGATCAAATGACCATAACTTTGATTACAATGCACTTGGGGTTGATAAAGATTGAAACCCAATGAAAATTCAGATTTTCCGTAAGTGAGTTAACAAGGATCAATCTGCCTACATAGGGTAATTTTCCTGTGCCCCATCCACGAATTTTGGTTGACAATTTTGTTAATAAACTAGGATGTAGATGTGCAACAGAATTTTTTTTAATGAGATATATTGCACAAGATACCAGAACGAAAGTTTCCCATTCTTGAACCCTGATACAGTTATGATATTATGAATAACATGCTCAGGCGCTCCAAATTCTTATTCTCCAGGATATCTTATCCTCCAGTTACTAAAGTCATGTTGTTAGGAGGACAAACGTACCTTACACATAATATTTAAGGTAAGAAATTTAAAAATTCAATTATTCGCATAATTGGAGAGTGAAATCTGATACAAACATGTATATAAGTTATGGGTTAATTATTTAGTCATTTTGCTCGTGCAAGCATGATTAGCGGTTTTGGAAGATATGTTTAATGATTTGCCAAACCAACTAAATAAGTTAGCTGGGGAAATAAACATAGTTGATTATTTGGTCTTCGCAACTAGTGTAAAAGTTGTGAACGTAGAGTGGCTTATATACGTGCAACAATTAAAAGCTAAGTGAATTAGTTCTTAAAAGTCAACCATTATGAAATTAAACAACGGTAGCAATTAATGAGTTGTGACATCACGTTAAAAAGCATTAAACATCGAGTCATTACCTATAACATTTACTTTTTCTAGTCAGATTCTCCACTCCATTATTAATTGGAGGGCCGAGAGGGAAGGAGGGGAGTATTATGTTCATCAAGTTCAATGGATCATGATATAATTTACCATTTTAATCATATTTGATCTTATTTTAGTCTATCGATTATATATTTCATTTTAGGAAGAAAATTATCATAATTGATTGAATGTGGTACATCCGTATGGCATGTATTATATGCATAGTTAACCTATAAATGTAACATTTCATTTCTCAAAGTTTCACACTTGTCATCTAAAACACATTGTTTAGTTAATCTCCTTAGTGCTTGATTTTATTATCATCCATGTACTAATGGAAGAAAACAAAAGCTTTAATGCACTAGTGTCTACTAAAAAAAAAATTCAAATTTCTTCATAGTGTACGAGCGTTAAACCAACGTCAGCACTAGACGATGTTTTTCAATGAATTAGTGATCTACCAAAATAAGTTACTTCCGGAGGGTAGGCTTGTATGTAAACTAAACCCTAATTATATTTGTGTATAATTTCATAATTTTGGGTTATGCTTAATAATGTGTTCTATATCGGGTAAGCCAATAGACTCGATCTAGAGGCTGATACAAAACTTTATGAGATGAACCCTAAAATGGAAAGTTCCAATTTATGGCGAACCAGAATTGGGGGAAAACGTGAAACTATTTCTGCCAGTCACACCAAAACTCTTCCATCCGACAATCAAACTTATCAATTCTTCAATCGCCATTGAAGGGGTACTTCACTTGAACTTTCTATCACCACATATGTCAATCTTTTGCAAGGTAAAATTGCAGAATTTTGTGAACCCGATGGTTCATCTACTTTGTCTATCCGCACTTCTACTACAATTAAGGGCAATCAACAATCAGAAACATCGAGTCTATGTTTCAAGGAGCCGTTTGATGAAAGTTACAAGAATCAGAATACACAGTTGGGCAAAATTCCAATTTTGGGGTATAAGCGGAAGGTAACTGATCGGGGTCCTGACGTTCCTACAACTTCAAAAAGGACATGTTGGGAAAATCAGATGGGAAAATCAGAATCATCTGAATTTGATAGCGGTCAAGCGAAAACGTAGCAGGGAAATCGTAACCAATCCCTTTGAAGCCTTAAATGATACGAAAAAACAGAGGCGTGATGTGTCCTCTTCCGACTCCGCTAATCAGAATTCGAGTTCGTCGGCTAAAGATTTTGATTTGTTCACTAAGCCAAACCCCCAGGTGAGTTCTGTAACTTGTTCGAGGCAAAAACGTAAGGCAACACATAGTACCTTCTCTTCTAGTATTTCTTTGAGGCCTCGGTTTGTGGGAGAACTACAGGCGTGGGGAAAGGAGGATGGTAATCATACTAATATGGTTAGGTTGCTCAGGAAAAAGAAGTTTAAACCCCTGAAAAACAATTTTAATTCGGTTAGGAAGCTCAAGAATATGTTACACCTTTATTTTAGTGTCTTTTCAAAAGATGCTCAGGCGGAGGTTGCTGAGCAACCCCGCCGCTCGCCATGAATCTACTGTGCTACAACTGTCGAGGGTTAGGCAACGACCCGACAGTTGTTCGTCTCAAGAAGTTGCTAAGAGGAACCAAACCGGATGTTGTGATTTTGCTGGAAACAAAATTGAGAGGAGATGAGATGAAGGTGCTTTGTAAACAACTCGGTGACTACCAAGGTATGTATGTTGACCCCATAGGTCGTTCAGGTGGTATTGCTTTGCTTTGGCAGGACCTCATAAACATTTCCTACTTATCATCCACTCAGCATCACATTGATGTTGAGGTGGAAGGATTATTTGGGGAACATAAATGGAGATTGACTGGTTTTTATGGGTGGGCGGCTACGGAAGAAAAGTTCTTATCATGGGAACTTTTAAGGGGTCTGAAGGAGGTGTCTGATTTACCTTGGCTAGTAGTTGGAGATTTTAATCCAATTTTCTTCGAACATGAGAAGGAAGGGGGTCCAGTTCGTGACCAAAGAGTTATGGACGAGTTTCTTGAAGCTGTGGATGACTGTGGTTTAAAGGACCTTGGCTATATGGGGGAGTGTTTTACGTGGTGGAATAAGCAAGCCGGTGTGGATTGTGTTAAAGAACGACTTGATCGGGCAGTGGCCTCAACTTCTTGGATTGCTGCTTTCCCTTTGTTAATTGTGAAGAACCTCAACCGAGACAAGTCTGATCATATCCCTCTTCAGCTAACCAGGTATACGACCCCTCGTCGCAGTAAGAAACGTCCTTTCCGTTTCGAAAACATGTGGGTTTTGTCTGAGAGTTGTGAAGGAGTCGTTAAGAATTCTCGGATGGCTGATGTCGGTCATGATGACGAGGATGTCTTGCGTAAAATTAAGAGTTGTTCCAATGCTCTGTTAGAATGGAGCAAAGTCGAATTCGGCAGCTTGAACAAGAAAATACAGGAGGCGAGAAGGAAGTTGTTGCTGCTGGACTCGTGTTTTCCAACTCAGGATGTGGTCTTTCAAAGAAGTGAGGTCTGCAAGCAACTTGACGACCTTCTGTTGATGGAGGAAGCGTACTGGAAGCAGTGTGCTCGTGTAACAAACTTGACTGACGGTGATCAAAATACAAAATTCTATCATATCAAGGCGACTGGTAGGAAGAAGCGGAACAATATTGCTCGAATCCAAAATGATGACGGTGTGTGGGTCGATGATGCGGAAGAGATAGGTGAAGTGGCGTGGCAGTTTTTTAATAACTTGTTTGCAGCCGGTCCCTGTGTAGGTGTAGATGAGGTTACAAGTTGTGTAAGGAGGACGGTGACAGACGAGATGAATGTGAATTTGATGAAACCCGTCAAAATGGAGGAGGTGTATGAGGCTCTTTTGCAGATGCACCCTAACAAAGCTCCAGGGCCGGATGGGCTTAATGCGAAATTCTACCAGCAATATTGGCACGTAATCGGCAAAGATATATCAACATTGGTGATAGACTGTATAGACGGAAGGGTGAATATGGCCCTGATCAATTCAACACACATTGTTTTGATTCCAAAAAATAAAGATCCACAGACTATGGCAGAATTTCGACCGATTTCTTTGTGCAATGTGGTGTACAAACTGGTAGCGAAAGTTTTTGCTAATCGTTTGAAGCCTCTGTTAGGTGTGATTATCTCAGAGGAACAGAGTGCTTTCATCCCCGATCGAATGATCTCTGATAATGCCATGATAGCCTTTGAAGTTTTTCACTTCATGAAATCCCACAATCATGGAATTCGTGGCTATTTGTCGATGAAACTAGACATGAGTAAAGCATACGACCGGGTGGAGTGGAACTTTTTGGATGCAGTTATGCGTAAGATGGGTTTTTGTGGTGACTGGGTGTCTAGGATTATGCGATGCCTTACTACGGTGGCATCCTCTGTTCTCATTAACGGCGCTCCAACGAGGGCTTTCTCGCCGCGTCATGGGCTTCGACAAGGTGATCCCATTTCACCTTTTCTTTTTCTTATTTGTGCAGAGGCTTTCTCTAGGCTCTTGTCCCGTGAGGTGGAAAGGAATATGCTTACTGGAGTTCAAATTTGTCGAAGAGCTCCGCGAATTTCACACTTATTTTTCGCGGACGATGCCATTATTTTTTGCAAGGCCGATGAGGCTAATGTGTCTACAGTGAATAGGGTGCTGGATGATTACCAAAAGGCTTCGGGGCAGAGGATTAATTTCCAGAAAACAGAGGTTTTTTACAGTGCTAACGTGGGTAATGACTTGCGGGAGAAGCTTACAGCTCTTCTAAGAGCTAATATGGTGCAGGTTCCTGGTAAATACCTTGGTCTACCAGCTGTGGTGGGACGTAATAAGACCTTGGTTTTCTCGACAATCCGAGAACGAATCTGGAAGAAGATAAAAGGGTGGAAAGAGAAGCTTTTGTCCTTTGCGGGTAGAGAGGTCCTGATAAAGGCAGTTGCCCAATCGATCCCTACTTATCACATGGGACTTTTTAAGCGTCCAACATCTCTTTGTCACGATATTGAGATGGGTTTGGCGAGATTCTGGTGGGGTTTTGGAGAGGAGAAGCGGAAAATTTACTGGGTTGCTTGGGATAAACTTTGCACTGTGAAACGAAATGGAGGCTTAGGCTTTCGTCATTTGTCATCTTTCAACATAGCGATGTTAGCAAAGCAAGGTTGGAGACTTATGGAGTTCCCGAATTCCTTGGCTAGCAGACTAATCAAAGCACGTTATTATCCTTCGTGTGATTTCTTGGAGGCTAAGCTAGGTCATCACCCTAGTTTCATCTGGCGTAGTATTTTAGATGGGCAAGATGTTTTGAAGAAAGGTTGTAGGTGGCTCATTGGGGATGGTCAACGGGTGCGAGTGTGGCAAGACAAGTGGACGTTGCGTCCACCAACGTTCAGATTAATATCTCCGGTTGCATCTAATGCAAATGAGAAAGTGAGTGAGTGGATTGATGCTGAAAGGGGTGGTTGGCGCACGGACATGGTGAGTCGAAATTTGCTTCCATTTGAGGCTGAGGACATCTTAGGCATCCCTGTTTGTCCCAGTTCCCAAGATAAATTGGTGTGGCACTTCAGCACGGATGGAATTTATACTGTTAAATCTGGCTACCATTTTATCAGGTGGAGTGAGAACGTTGATAGGGGAGGCGTGGGTGCCAGTTCGGACGAGTCTTCTCGGCTCTGGAAGCTTATTTGGAGTCTGAAAGTCCCCCCTAAAGTGCGGTCTTTTATCTGGAGGGCTTGCAGTGGAGCTATTTTGTGTGGGGCTAATATTCAGAAACGACTACAGGAGGCTGACCCCATCTGTACTCGATGCAACCTCGATATGGAGACCGAATTGCACGCCCTCGTATTTTGCCCAAATGTGGCTACAATTTGGGCAGGAGTGGGTGTGCATCCCGAAGAAGATTGGTGTGAGGAAAGGAGTTTCAGGGACTGGATTGTGAAGGTTTTAACGGAGGATGGGAGTGAGGACAGGAGAGAGCAGCTAATGATGATTTTATGGAGCGTGTGGAATGAGCGAAATACAGTATTCCATGGAGGTGACCCCCGTGAGCCTTGGAAGGAAATTGACAGCGCTCGTTGTTTAGGTAACACATATCGGGATGCTCAGGAGACGGGTAAAACCCCACGAGGGCAAGCTGCAGGTCACCTTGAGCATTGGGTTCCAGCTGCCGAAAGTTCTCTTAAAATGAATGTGGATGCTGCAATTATGGGAGACCAAGGAAGTGGCCTCGGCTTCGTCCTTCGAGGGTGGCAGGGAGACGTTCTTTTAGCTGGGTGTCATCAGGTACAGGATAAGTGGGAACCAATTAGTGCAGAAGCATGAGCACTCGAATTTGGATTACAATTAGCGCGTCATCATGGTTATCTTCGATAGGAGCTTGAATCTGATTGTTTGCAGCTGGTTTCTTTACTTAAACGAGATGTTATGCCCTTTTCTTATTTAGGTAATATAGGTAAGGATATATTAGGTCTCTTTTTAGATTTTGAGTCAATAGTTGTTTCACATGTTCGTAGAGGGGGTAATCAGGCGACGCATTACATAACCCATTTTATGCCAATTGACTACTCCTGTAGGGTGTGGGTGAATGGAGGTCCTGAAGGCCTCCTCGATGTAGTTGCTGCAGACTATATGTCCGCTTTCGGTTCTTAATATAGTATCTTGTTCCTCAAAAAAAATAAAATAATGTGTTCTAGGTTGTTATTTTATTATTTCTTTGTCTCAAAATTACGACTCATGTTATTTTTTCATTTTATTTAATGCAGGAAAAGTCTATGCTCCATCCGGATACTGATGTTAAGCAGACTTTACAAAGGACAGAGTCTGTCAACTATCTCCTTCTTGGGTGACATCTCCTTCTATTGTGCATATCGTCTAGGGAAGATGTCAATCAACATGTATAAGCATGTTCGACGAGTACAGGATATCCATTTTATTAAATCGAACTGTACATATCAATTAGAGATTGTGTAGATCAACATGATTGGTTTCATATAGAAGAGTTTCATAATATGAATGTACTCTAATCATTTTGCTCTAGATCTAATCATTTTAATTTCGAAGAATGTTTAATTGAGATATTATAATTAGTTTTGCTATATCATATTAATTAATAGGCAAAACATCTTGTGTAATATTTTGCGTCCACATCAGCGATGATGTCATTGCTGATGTCATTGGCCACGTTACACACATAATTACAATTTAAATGATTTTATGAAATATATATATTATATTAATTACCACATTTAATGGTAGTAAACCGAAAAAAATATTTTAGCAATATAAGTTGCTGAAATTAATACCAAACGCAATTTATCTCATTCCCAAACTTGAAAATAAAAAATGGGTTATATTAGGAAACAATCAAGCAATTCATTAGTCAACTTTTAGCTAAAATATTGTGTATAAAAAATGATATGTAACATAATTAAATTCGAAAAACAAAATTTGCCTAATAATATGCAATATAATACTACTCTCTGTAAGTTCATCCAATAAAAAAAAATCATTATTTCCTAATAATCCGCAAGTTAAAATCCGTTTCCCTAATAATACGTAATTGAAATAAGGAAATCGTCATACTTTCAAGATTTTGTAAAAATTTGCATATATTTTTTTATATATCAGCTCAATATACTTTCAATATTTTTGGTTTGTTACTTAAATTATTTATTACATCGTCGATTCAATTTTGCAATTTTCTCTAGTATACAACCACCATGCAAATGTAGCAAATACATACTATATTCAATACCTCACTATGTGTAATGCCCAATCCACCATGTTCCTTGTCTTTACATCATCCCAAGCGACCACGGAGATATCCTTCCTATCCCACAACTAGTTTCATCAAATGATCAAATGACCATAACTTTGATTACAATGCACTTGGGGTTGATAAAGATTGAAACCCAGTGAAAATTCAGATTTACCGTAAGTGAGTTAACAAGGATCAATCTGCCTACATAGGGTAATTTTCTTGTGCCCCATCCACGAATTTTGGTTGACAATTTTCTACATACACTAGGATCTAGATGTGCAGCAGATTTTTTTTTTATGAGATATATAGCCCAAGATACCAGAACGAAAGTTTTCCATACTTGAACCCTGATACAGTTATGATATTTTGAATAACATGCTTAGGCGCTCCAAATTCTTATTCTCCAGGATATCTTATCCTCCAGTTACTAAACTCATGTTGTTAGGAGGACAAACGAACCTTACACATAATATTTAAGGTTAGAAAATTAAAAGTTCAATTATTCGCATAATTGGAGAGTGAAAGCTGATACAAACGTGTATATAAGTAATGGGTTAATTAGTTAGTCATTTTACTTGTGCAACCATGTTTAGCAGTTTTGGAAGATAAGTTTAATGATTTGCCACACCAACTAAATAAGTTAGGTGGGGAAATAAACATAGTTGATTATTTGGTCTTCGCAACTAGTGTAAAAGCTGTGAAGGTAGAGTGGCTTATATACGTGCAACAATTAAAAGCTAACTGAATTAGTGAATTTGAAGTCAACCATTATGAAATTAAACAACTGTAGTAATTAATAAGTTGTGACATCACGTTAAAAAGCATTAAACATCGAGTCATTACCTATAACATTTACTTTTTCTAGTCAGATTCTCCACTCCATTATTAATTGGAGGGTCGGGAGGGGGGGAGGGGAGTATTATGTTCATCAAGTTCAATGGATCATGATATAATTTACCATTTTAATCATATTTGATCTTATTTTAATCTATCGATTATATATTTCTTTTTAGGAAGAAAATTATCATAATTCATTGAATGTGGTACATCCGTATAGCATGTATTATATGCATAGTTAACCTATAAATGTAACATTTCATTTCTCAAAGTTTCACACTTGTCATCTAAAACTCATTGTTTAGTTAATCTCCTTAGTGCTTGATTTTATTTTCATCCATGTACTAATGGAATAAAACAAAAGCTTTAATGCACTAGTGTCTACAAAAAAAATGAACTCAAATTTCTTCACAGTGTACGAGCGTTCAACCAACGTCAACACCAGATGATGTTTTTCAATGAATTAGTGATCTATCAAAATAAGTTACTTCCAGAATATAGGCTTGTATGTAAACTATACCCTAATTATATTTGTGTATAATTTCATAATTTTGGGTTATGCTTAATAATGTGTTCTATATCAAGGTTGTTATTTTATTATTTCTTTGTCTCAAAATTAAGACTCATGTTTTTTTTCATTTTATTTAATGCAGGAAAAGTCTATGCTCCATCCGGATACTGATGTTAAGCAGACTTTACAAAGTACAGATTCTGTCAAACATCTCCTTCTTGGGTGACATCTCCTTCTATTGTGCATATCGTCTAGGGAAGATGTCAATCAACATGTATAAGCATGTTCGACGAGTACAGGATATCCATTTTATTAAATCGAACTGTACATATCAATTAGAGATTGTGTAGATCAACATGATTGGTTTCATATAGAAGAGTTTCATAATATGAATGTACTCTAATCATTTTGCTCTAGATCTAATCATTTTAATTTCGAAGAATGTTTAATTGAGATATTATAATTAGTTTTGCTATATTATATTAATTAATAGGCAAAACATCTTGTGTAATATTTTGTAACCACATCAACGATGATGTCATTGCTGATGTCATCGGCCACGTTACACACATAATTACAATTTAAATGATTTTATGAAATATATATATTATATTAATTACCACATTTAATGGTAGTAAACAGAAAAAATATTTTAGCAATATAATTTGCTTAAATTACTACCAAACGCAATTTATCTCTTTCCCAAACTTGAAAATAAAAAACGGGCCTATATTAGGAAACAATCAAGCAATTCATTAGTCAATTTTAGCTAAAATATTGTGCATAAAAAATGATATGTAACATAATTAAATTCGAAAAACAAAATTTGCCTAATAATCAGCAATAGAATACTACTTTTTATAAGTTCATCAAATAAAAAAAAAATCATAATTTCCTAATAATCCGCAAGTTAAAATCCGTTTCCCTAATAATACGTTATTGCAATAAGGAAATTGTCATACTTTCAAGATTTTGTAAAAATTTGCATATATTATTTCATATATCAGCTCAATATACTTTCAATATTTTGGGTTTGTTACTTAAATTATTTATTACATCGTCGATTCAATTTTGCGATTTGCTCTAGTATACAACCACAATGCAAATGTAGCAAATACATACTATATTAAATACCACACTACGTGTAATGCCCAATCCACCATGTTCCTTGTCTTTACATTATCCCAAGCGACCACGGACATATCCTTCCTATCCCAGAAGTAGTTACATCAAATGATCAAATGACCATAACTTTGATTACAATGCACTTGGGGTTGATAAAGATTGAAACCCAATGAAAATTCAGATTTACCGTAAGTGAGTTAACAAGGATCAATCGGCCTACATAGGGTAATTTTCTTGTGCCCCATCCACGAATTTTGGTTGACAATTTTCTTTATACACTAGGATGTAGATGTGCAACAGAATTTTTTTTTTTTATGAGATATATAGCCCATACTTGAACCCTGATACAATTATGGTATTATGATTAACATGCTCAGGCGCTCCAAATTCTTGTTCTCCAGGATATCTTATCCTCTTGTTACTAAAGTCATGTTGTTAGGAGGTCAAACGAACCTTACACATAATATTTAAGGTAAGAAATTTAGAAGTTCAATTATTCGCACAATTGGAGAGTGAAAGCTGATACAAACTTGTGTATAAGTAATGGGTTAATTAGTTAGTCATATTGCTCGTGCAAGCGTGTTTAGCGGAAGATAAGTTTAATCATTTGCCACACCAACTAAATAAGTTAGCTGGGGAAATAAACATAGTTGATTATTTGGTGTTCGCAACTAGTGTAAAAGTTGTGAAAGTAGAGTGGCTCATATACGTGCTACAATTAAAGGCTAAGTGAATTAGTGAATTAGAAGTTAACCATTATAAAGTTAAACAACGGTAGCAATTAATGAGTTGTGACATCACGTTAAAAAGCATTAAACATTGAGTAATTACCTATAACATTTACTACATGTACTTTTCTAGTCAGATTCTCCACTCCATTATTAATTGGAGGGCCGGGAGTGGGGGAGGGGAGTATTATATTCATCAAGTTCAATAGATCATGATATAATTTACCATTTTAATCATATTTGACCTTGTTTTAGTCTATCGATTATATATTTCTTTTTAGGAAGAAAATTATCATAATTCATTGAATGTGGTACATCCGTATGGGATGTATTATATGCATAGTTAACCTTTAAATGTAACATTTAATTTCTCAAAGTTTCATACTTGTCATCTAAAACTCATTGTTTAGTTAATCTCCTTAGTGCTTGATTTTATTTTCATCCATGTACTAATGGAAGAAAACAAAAGCTTTAATGCACTAGTATCTACAAAAAAAAAATAAACTCAAATTTCTTCAGAGTGTACGAGCGTTTTACTAACGTCTGCACTAGACGATGTTTTTCATTGAATTAGTGATCTACCAAAATAAGTTACTTCCGGAGGATAGGCTTGTATGTAAACTAAACCCTAATTATATTTGTGTATAATTTCATATCTTTTGGGTTATGCTTAATAATGTGTTCTACATCAAGGTTGTTATTTTATTATTACTTTGTCCCAAATTACGACTCATGTTTGTTTTTCATTTCATTTAATGCAGGAAAAGTCTATGTTCCATCCGGATACTGATGTTAAGCAGACTTTACAAAGGACAGAGTCTGTCAACCATCTCCTTCTTCGGTGACATCTCCTTCTATTGTGCATATTGTCTAGGGAAGATGTCAATCAACATGTATAAGCATGTTCGACGAGTAGAGGATATCCATTTTATTAAATCAAACTGTACATATCAATTAGAGAATATGTAGATCAACATGATTGGTTTTTTTTTTTTTTTTGGAAAGAGATAGCAAGTGTTATTCCTCCATATTGGGTAGAAGAAAACTATTACAAGTCTTTCCAAGGATGACGGTGAATCACCCTAGAGATAGCCACTAGAAGATACATAACTATTCCAGAATAGAATCATTAAATCTATTTATAGCTCTAATACAAGTGTGGAATTTTATTCCAAGTGCAATACTCTCACTAGTCCTAGAACTGTCTCTAAATTTCCTCGCATTTCTCACCAACCAAATCTCATAGATTGTATTGGTAAAGGCACTTCTCATCAGATGTTGCTTGCCTTGGTTTCCTTTGATTTTGTGCTTGAACCAGTTGATTTCATGGTTAATACCTTATTTCTTGCCTGCATAACCCAGCCATGCAAGGACATTGTTCCATACTTGCTGTGAAAAATGGCATTCAAAGAACAGGTGGGCAGCTGACTCATTGTTCTCCTTACACAACACACACCTGTTTGGAATAATGAGCCCTCTTTTCTGCAGGTTATCCACTGTAGGGAGAGAGTTCCTAGCTGCTAGCACAGCTATGATCGAGCTTTTTGGAGTGCAGCAGCTATCCCATACAGTTTTATGCGAACTGACAGGACTTTGGACATTCCTAAAAAAACTATACAGAGCTTTTCCTTTGTGCTTAGTGAGACTCCAAGCTTCAACATTAACTTGAGCTTCCTGCAAACCACCAGAGCAGGCTAGAATTTCATTCCTCATAGAGATGATAGCTCTCCAAGCAATAGAACAGTCACTCTTGCACTCAACATTCCAGAAACCAGCTTTTTTAATATAGTATGCATTCACCCATTTACACCATATGCTGTTCTAGTTGCTGCAGATTTTGATTATCCATTTTGCTACAAGTGCTTTATTCCAGCTAAGGACTTCCTTTATTCCCAATCCTCCTTCTCTCTTTGGAGTGCACAAATTTTTCCAGCTAACAAAGGTGATTTTACCATGATTTTCACTGATTCCCCAGAAAAATTCCCTGCACAGTTGCCTCACTTTTTTCAAAACTCCTTTAGGCAACAGTAAAACTGATCCCCAGTAAGTTTGCAGGCCTAAAATGACAGAATTGATGAGTTGACCCTCCCAGCAAAAGAGATGTATGTGTTGGCCCAGTGATTGACTTTCACCCTTATTTTCTCTAAAACTGGAGCATACATGTCCATGGTCAACCTGGAAGAGTGAAGAGGTATGTAACACCCCGTAATTTTTAGGATTTTTATTTATTTAGGGTGTTACATTTAATTGAGGAATTTAAGAACCAGTTACTGATTTGGGAACTTTCCTACCTTGGACCGATTTCCTAATTGGGTTGATTTGAGGGAAACTACCTAAACACCCTTACTAATACTCCCTCACTCTACTACTACAATAAAAAAAAAAAAAAAAAAAACAAACCCACCCCAAACCCCATCACACGTGAAACGCAGAGAAGAGGAAAAGAAAGGAGAAGAGAAGAAAGAGAAGAGAAGAAGAAGAAAGAGGAGAAGAGCCGCCGCCCTTCCCCCTGTCGGACCGCCGCCGGCCACCCACGCCGCCGCCCCACCTCTCTGCCTTCATCATCTTTCCTCCCCTCTTGATTTTATATCAAGAGTAGTGGTGGTTTCAAGGAAGTACCCTTCACGGACTTTTGATATTTATTAAGCTTTTTCTGAATTGAAGGTAAGAACGTTGATCATCCTAATGTTTAAGCATGATTCTCAATTCCATTCTCTTGAGCTTTCATTAATCATCTCCTATGGATTCATTGGTTTTCTAACCATTATCGCTTCACAATCAATTGTTTATATGATACATATGTTGTTTCATAACTATGTTGCCCACTTTCATTGAGCTTATTGTATATTGTTTCTGGCTACGACCGTTTATAAATTGAAAAAGCGCTTGCACAAAATAATATACTTGAAAGATAAAGGATTGAAATAAATATTGTGACCCCATCTAGAGTGACGGACTTTGCGCCGTCACCATGTCCTATGGACATGTTTTGTTTACAACCTCTGATCAGGGTACATATTCTAGGTTGGAGATCAGCTACCAACCTCCTAATTGACTTCCTCCTAGATGGGAACTCGTCCTACCGGCCCTCTAGCGGGGGGTGTGCACACTCGAGTCTTTAGGGTAGTTTTACATTAACTCTAGATGTGGGATGGCTTAGGGTAGGACCCTTGTCCATACTAGGGACCTGTCGAAGGCCCTACACGTTTACTACAAAAAGAATGCTCGAAAGCAAAATAATGAACATAGAAATAACGTGACCCGTGGTCGTAAAGTTCGGCCTCAGTGGTGGGCACGACTCGTGATCGGCGCCTCTTTGTTTCTCTATTTCTTCGCGCGGTTGCGCTTCTTTGATTGACAGCTACGCGCCATTAAGGCGCGTATCTTATTTTATTTTTTTTTATTCATTCCTTATTGCTTAAACTACTTACTCAGCCTTGGCTGACGTTCTTTCTGTTTGGGTTTGTCCCTACCCTATTCTGGGGCCTGTGTCATTGTTGTAATGGTGCAGTTGACAGGTCTTGAAGGTGATTGATTGTCTGTTTGAACGTCGATTGCATGGCATGGGATAATAGAATAAATTCGTCAGACATTTGGTTTTATGAACGATTGTAATTTGTTTCATTTGATTTGATTTCGAATTGTAATCTTAGCTACAAGTCTTCCGCTGACACTTTTATTACTTTTCAGAAGTCTGTTTTAATAAGCCTTGCCGTTGACTTGATAGTCAATGGCGGCATAATAATCCTTTATATTCGCATTTTTAAATTGTCAGAATTTAGGGTTGTTTCAAGGTATTCCAAGGTATTTAAAAGAAAAGCTCCCAATGATGTATCCTGTGTTGGCAGTAATTTCCTTCAGTGTATCAGCTTTGACACCCCCTAAATAAATGCTAGTCTTCATTGGATTTGCTGCCAGACCAGACTGGTTCTCAAACTTGTGCAAGGTGTCAGAGATGGCCTTGATAGATTTTAGGTCACCTTTAGAGAAAATGAGCAGGTCGTCTGCAAACAGGAGATGATTAATACTAATCTTGTTGCATTTTGGGTGCTGGTTGAAGCTGCTTGAGTGAATCAGCTTCCTGAGGCCTCTAGAGAGCCCTTCCATACTAATGACAAACAAATAAGGTGAGAGGGGATCACCCTGGCGCAATCCTCTCTTTGCTGCAAAGTATCCTTCATGTCTGCCATTAATATTGAGCAGTATTGAGGCATTTCATGATCCAGTTAATGAACTTAGTAGGAAAACCAAGTGTGTCCATTATTCTCTCCAAAAAAGACCATGAAACAGAGTCAAATGCCTTTTTAATGTCGACCTTTATGGTGGCTTTAGGGGAGACACCCTTCCTTTCATATTTCCTCACTAACTCTTGGGAGAGGAGAATGTTATCGAAAATATTTCTCCCAGGTATAAAAGCTGATTGTTCTTCCCCAATGATGCTAGAGAGTACAGCTGAAGCCTATTTGTGACCATTTTGCTAATAATTTTGTAAATGGTGTTGCAACAGGATATTGGTCTATAGTCAGCTACTGTGTCAGGAGTTTCTTTCTTTGGGATAAAAGTAATAAGAGTGCTATTGACCTGGCTGAGCAATTGACCTGACTTGAAGAAATCCAGGACTGCACTACTAAGTTCAGTACCAATGATGTCCCATGAGCTTTTATAGAATGTCGATGTAAATCCATTTGGGCCTGGACTTTTCATCTCATCAATAGAGTTAAGGGCTGCCCTTACATCTGTAGTAGTAAATTCTATCTCCAGGGAACTAGCATCATCCTCACTCAATCTAGCACCTGAGAATAGCTCTGCATTATACTCCTCAGTCTGATGGGTAGTGCCAAGTAGATTCATGTAGTAGTCTATAAAAGCAGCAGCTACACCGTACCCTCCTGTGTTTTAAATTCATTACCCTGCATATCTTTGATCCTCCCTATGTATGCCAAACTTTTCCTTTCCCTGACTTTAGCATGGAAATAGCTGGTAGAGGCGTCATTCATTTTGATATCTCTAATTTTTGCTCTTTGGTAATAAGAAATCAGCTATATTTTTTCCAACTTTATCAACTCTTCTCTGAGCCCTTTACTTCCTTTAGCTGATCAATATCCAATGGTTTCTGATGGAGAATTTGCTGAGCTTGCAGCAACTTGGTTCTGCAGCTATTTACTCTTTCAGAGATGCCTGAGTATTTAGCCTTGTGCAGAGCTTTAAGAGATTTCATTACCTCCCTTTGTTTAGAGACGAATTTGAACATCTTTGTTCCTGTCTTAGGCTTAACCCATGCTGTCTTGATAGTATCCAAGTAGATTGGATCCATACTCCAGCATTTGAGGAATTTGAATGATCTAATGCCCTCTGTAGTATTCAGCTTAATGTCCACCAGCACTGGTGAATGGTCAGAGAGACCTGGATGTAGGAAATTTGCATTGGCTGCTATGCTTCCAAGAATCCAGTGGTGATTAACCAAAGCTCTATCAATTTTTGCCCAGACAGCATCTGCTCCTTCTTGGAAAGTAGTCCATGTGTAATAGCAACCATTCCCAGGAAGGTCAGTAAGCTTTGCTTTCTTTAAACAGTCAGAGAATTCCTCCACATCTCTCTTGTTGAGCTGCCCTTTACTTATTTTTTCTCCACTACTCAGAATGGCATTATAGTCTCCTATTATTAACCATTGTTTTTGTGTGTTAACTGAGCTTTGTATAAGGAACTCCCATAGTTCTCTTCTGTCTTCTCCTTTGTTTAAACCATAGACCACTGTGAAGACACATGTGAAATGGGATTTCAGGCATGTTATATCACAGTGGATATATTGCGTTCCTGTCTGCAGAATTTGTACCTTGACCAGTCTACTCTTCCATAGCAGCCATATTCTACCATTGTAATGATGACTGTAATTGTGGTGGAAGTCAAAATTATTGAATTTCTTCTTGAGCAGATTAATACCCTTATTTTGTTTCACTCTAGTTTCTAGAAGCCCCAGGAGATCAATATTATGTTGCTGAATTAACTTGAGGACCTCCTGTTGCTTGTGGGGCTGATTGCAGCCTCTTACATTCCATGTGGAGACTATCATGGTAGCACAGGACCCCCTCAAGGGTCAGTGCCATCTTCCTCAATAATGCATTGAGCATCTGGTTCCTCATTCCTACTGTTGAGCATTATAGGCATTAAATCCTTCTCATTGTCCTGTAGTGCTTGAAACCTGTTCTCAACAAATGACAGCTTTTTGACCAATGCAATCTTGGCTTTCCTTGTTGTCACTGGAGTAAACCCCTCACCATCAACCAGATTCCTTTCATATGCAGCTTTGGGCTTCACAATAGGAGCCTGTGTTTCAGTTAGAATTGCTGAATCTATCTTTTCTGTTAGCTGCTCTGAATTTTCAGTAGTATCTTTGTTCTCAGCCATGTTCTTTTCCTTTGGGACATATACAGGTTTGGTTTTGGTCTTTGGAGCTTGCACCTTCCTGTTTTGCTTGCATCTGGAGCTTGAGTGCCCAAGTTTGTTACAGCAGGAACAGAAATATGGAACCCATTCATATCTAACCTGCTGTGTGCTTTCTCCATAAGGTGTGTGCACTGTGATTGTTTCAGGCAGTGCATTTGAAACATCTACTTCCACCAGGACCCTAGCAAATGAAAGCTTGTCTTTAAGAGTTGTTCTAACATCAGCCATCATAGGTTTTCCAATTGAACTTGCAATCTTGCTAAGGGCCTTTGGGGTCCAGAAATGAGGATCTAAATCTGGGAATAAGACCCAAACTGGCACCCTTGTTGTTTTCTCCATTTCTTGGCTGAAAGTTGGAGTCCTGATTTTTAGGATGAACGAGCATTCACCATAACACCATGGACCATTTTTCAGCACTTGCGCCATTGCAGCTTTTGTCTCAAATTTAATGAAAAACCACCCTTTTTTGAAATATTGAATGGAGGGTAATTTCACAAAATTCCAATGCTTCCTAGCAAATTCAGTGAGACTCATTTCCCTAGGTTTGGCTCCTATCACATGCCCAACTAAAGTATTTTCCCAATATTTCAATTCCGACACAAAATTATCCAACTCTATACGAATATCACCATCCACAGGGATAAACTCTAACTTCATGTCAGACACATTGAATAGAGTAGCAACAGGCGTATCAACATTAGGAGTAGCATTTTTTTTGCAATTATCATTCCCATTTTTCTCAGCATCAGAATTCAATAGATCCATTACAGTAGCACTATCATGATTAACAGAAAATTCATGAATAGGGGATGATGGTGTTACATTGTTGCAGCCCAGATTCTTGAGATTCATTACGGCCGATCCATTTGAGGTTGTTCCTTTTGCAGCGCTCAGGAAATCTGCAAATGTAACTGGACCAGGGCACTCTTCTTCCGCCATTGAAGCTTTCTCCAAGATTATCGAGTTTGTGGGTATATCACCATTTTTGGGGATATTAGTATCATTTTGTTCAGTATTTTGCGTAGAGTATTTTGATGTATTTAGTTTTTTATTTTGACGTGTTTTTGCCTTGGATTCAAGCTTAAGAAAGAAAGGAGATGTTCATAGCTTGAGGATGAAGCTATCCTCTAGAATCCTTTTTGCATAATTACCTCAAAAACTTGAATTGTATACATGATTGGTTTCATATAAACGAGTTTCATAATATGAATGTACTCTAATCATTTTGCTCTAGATCTAATCATTTTTGTTTTTAATTGAGATATTATGATTAGTCTTGCTATATGATATTAATTAATAGGCAAAACATCTTGTGTAATATTTTGCGTCCACATCAGCGATGATGTCATTGCTGATGTCATCGGCCACGTTACACACATAATTACAATTTAAATGATTTTATGAAATATATATATTATATTGATTACCACATTTAATGGTAGTACACCGAAAAAAAAAATTAGCAATATAATTTGCTGAAATTACTACCAAATGCAATTTATCCCATTCCCAAATTTGAAAATAAAAAACAGGCCTATATTAGGAAACAATCAAGCAATTCATTAGTCAAATTATAAATAAAATATTGTGCATAAAGAATGATATGTAACATAATTAAATTCGAAAAATAAATTTTGCCTAATAATCTGCAATAGAATACTACTTTCTATAAGTTCATTCAATAAAAAAAATCATTATTTCCTAATAATCCGCAAGTTAAAACCGTTTCCCTAATAATACGTAATTGAAATAAGGAAATCGTCATACTTTCAAGATTTTGTAAAAATTTGCATATATACTTTCAATATTTTGGGCTTGTTACTTGAATTATTTATTACATCGTCGATTCAATTTTGCGATTTGCTCTAGTATACAACCACCATGCAAATGTAGCAAATACATACTATATTCAATACCTCACTATGTGTAATGCCCAATCCACCATGTTCCTTGTCTTTACATCATCCCAAGCGACCACCGAGATATCCTTCCTATCCCACAAGTAGTTACATCAAATGATCAAATGACCATAACTTTGATTACAATGCACTTGGGATTGATAAAGATTGAAACCCAGTGAAAATTCAGACTTGCCGTAAGTGAGTTAACAAGGATCAATCTGCCTACATAGGGTAATTTTCTTGTGCCCCATCCACAAATTTTGGTTGACAATTTTCTTCATAAACTAGGATGTAGATGTGCAACAGAATTTTTTTTTTTATGAGATATATAGCACAAGTACCAGAACGAAAGTTTCCCATACTTGAACCCTGATACAGTTATGATATTATGAATAACATGCCGAGGTGCTCCAAATTCTTATTCTCCAGGATATCTTATCCTCCAGTTACTAAAGTCATGTTGTTAGGAGGACAAACGAACCTTACACATAATATTTAAGGTAAGAAATTTAAAAGTTCAATTATTCGCATAATTGGAGAGTGAAAGCTGATACAAACGTATATATAAGTAACGGGTTAATTAGTTAGTCATTTTGCTCGTGGAATCATGTTTAGCGGTTTTAGAAGATAAGTTTAATAATTTGCCACACCAACTAAATAAGTTAGCTGGGGAAATAAACATAGTTGATTATTTGGTCTTCGCAACTAGTGTAAAAGTTTTGAAGGTAGAGTGGCTTATATACGTGCAACAATTAAAAGCTAAGTGAATTAGTTCTTAAAAGTCAACCATTATGAAATTAAACAACGGTAGCAATTAATGAGTTATGACATCACGATAAAAAGCATTAAACATGTATAAGCATCTTCGACGAGTAGAGGATATCCATTTTATTAAATCAAACTGTAGATATCAATTAGAGATTATGTAGATCAACATGATTGGTTTCATATAGAGGAGTTTCATAATATGAATGTAATCTAATCATTTTGCTCTAGATGTAATCATTTTAATTTCGAAGAATGTTTAATTGAGATATTATAATTAGTTTTGCTATATCATATTAATTACTAGGCAAAAAATCTTATGTAATATTTTGCGTCCACATCAGCGATGATGTCATTGCTGATGTCATCGGTCACGTTACACACATAATTACAATTTAAATGATTTTATGAAATATATATATTATATGAATTACCACATTTAATGTTAGTAAACTGAAAAAAATATTTTAGCAATATAATTTGCTGAAATTACTACCAAACGCAATTTATCTCATTCCCAAACATGAAAATAAAAAACGGGCCTATATTAGGAAATAATCAAGCAATTCATTAGTCAAATTTTAGCTAAAATATTATGCATAAAACATGATATGTAACATAAATAAATTAGAAAAATAAAATTTGCCTAATAATCTGCAATAGAATACTACTTTCTATAAGTTCATCCAATAAAAAAAAAATCATTATTTCCTAATAATCCGCAAGTTAAAATCCGTTTCCCTAATAATACGTAATTGAAATAAGGAAATCGTCATACTTTCAAGATTTTGTAAAAATTTGCATATATTATTTCATATATCAGCTCAATATACTTTCAATATTTTGGGTTTGTTACTTGAATTATTTATTACATCGTCGATTCAATTTTGCGATTTCCTCTAGTATACAACCACCATGCAAATGTAGCAAATACATACTATATTCAATACCTCACTATGTGTAATGCCCAATCCACCATGTTCCTTGTCTTTACATCATCCCAAGCGACCACGGAGATATCCTTCCTATCCCAGAAGTAGTTACATCAAATGATCAAATGACCATAACTTTGATTACAATGCACTTGGGGTTGATAAAGATTGAAACCCAATGAAAATTCAGATTTTCCGTAAGTGAGTTAACAAGGATCAATCTGCCTACATAGGGTAATTTTCTTGTGCCCCATCCACGAATTTTGGTTGACAATTTTCTTGATAAACTAGGATGTAGATGTGCAACAGAATTTTTTTTAATGAGATATATAGCACAAGATACCAGAACGAAAGTTTCCCATTCTTGAACCCTGATACAGTTATGATATTATGAATAACAAGCTCAGGCGCTCCAAATTCTTATTCTCCAGGATATCTTATCCTCCAGTTACTAAAGTCATGTTGTTAGGAGGACAAACGAACCTTACACATAATATTTAAGGTAAGAAATTTAAAAATTCAATTATTCGCATAATTGGAGAGTGAAATCTGATACAAACGTGTATATAAGTAATGGGTTAATTAGTTAGTCATTTTGCTCGTGCAAGCATGATTAGCGGTTTTGGAAGATAAGTTTAATGATTTGCCAAACCAACTAAATAAGTTAGCTGGGGAAATAAACATAGTTGATTATTTGGTCTTCGCAACTAGTGTAAAAGTTGTGAACGTAGAGTGGCTTATATACGTGCAACAATTAAAAGCTAAGTGAATTAGTTCTTAGAAGTCAACCATTATGAAATTAAACAACGGTAGCAATTAATGAGTTGTGACATCACGTTAAAAAGCATTAAACATCGAGTCATTACCTATAACATTTACTTTTTCTAGTCAGATTCTCCACTCCATTATTAATTGGAGGGCCGAGAGGGGGGGAGGGGAGTATTATGTTCATCAAGTTCAATGGATCATGATATAATTTACCATTTTAATCATATTTGATCTTATTTTAGTCTATCGATTATATATTTCATTTTAGGAAGAAAATTATCATAATTGATTGAATGTGGTACATCCGTATGGCATGTATTATATGCATAGTTAACCTATAAATGTAACATTTCATTTCTCAAAGTTTCACACTTGTCATCTAAAACACATTGTTTAGTTAATCTCCTTAGTGCTTGATTTTATTATCATCCATGTACTAATGGAAGAGAACAAAAGCTTTAATGCACTAGTGTCTACCAAAAAAAAAAAATTCAAATTTCTTCATAGTGTACGAGCGTTAAACCAACGTCTGCACTAGACGATGTTTTTCAATGAATTAGTGATCTACCAAAATAAGTTACTTCCGGAGGGTAGGCTTGTATGTAAACTAAACCCTAATTATATTTGTGTATAATTTCATAATTTTGGGTTATGCTTAATAATGTGTTCTATATCGGGTAAGCCAATAGACTCGATCTAGAGGCTGATACAAAACTTTATGAGATGAACCCTAAAATGGAAAGTTCCAATTTATGGTGAACCAGTATTGGGGAAAAACGTGAAACTATTTCTGCCAGTCACACCAAAACTCTTCCATCCGACAATCAAACTTATCAATTCTTCAATCGCCATTGAAGGGGTACTTCACTTGAACTTTCTATCACCACATATGTCAATCTTTTGCAAGGTAAAATTGCAGAATTTTGTGAACCCGATGGTTCATCTACTTTGTCTATCTGCACTTCTGCTACAATTAAGGGCAATCAACAATCAGAAACATCGAGTCTATGTTTCAAGGAGCCGTTTGATGAAAGTTACAAGAATCAGAATACACAGTTGAGCAAAATTCCAATTTTGGGGTATAAGCGGAAGGTAACTGATCGGGGTCCTGACGTTCCTACCACTTCAAAAAGGACATGTTGGGAAAATCAGAATCATCTGAATTTGATAGCGGTCAAGCGAAAACGTAGCAGGGAAATCGTAACCAATCCCTTTGAAGCCTTAAATGATACGAAAAAACAGAGGCGTGATGTGTCCTCTTCCGACTCCGCTAATCAGAATTCGTGTTCGTCGGCTAAAGATTTTGATTTGTTCACTAAGCCAAACCCCCAGGTGAGTTCTGCAACTTGTTCGAGGCAAAAACGTAAGGCAACACATAGTACCTTCTCTTCTAGTATTTCTTTGAGGCCTCGGTTTGTGGGAGAACTACAGGCGTGGGGAAAGGAGGATGGTAATCATACTAATATGGTTAGGTTGCTCAGGAAAAAGAAGTTTAAACCCCTGAAAAACAATTTTAATTCGGTTAGGAAGCTCAAGAATACGTTACACCTTTATTTTAGCGTCTTTTCAAAAGATGCTCAGGCGGAGGTTGCTGAGCAACCCCGCCGCTCGCCATGAATCTACTGTGCTACAACTGTCGAGGGTTAGGCAACGACCCGGCAGTTGTTCGTCTCAAGAAGTTGCTAAGAGGAACCAAACCGGATGTTGTGATTTTGCTGGAAACAAAATTGAGAGGAGATGAGATGAAGGTGCTTTGTAAACAACTCGGTGACTACCAAGGTATGTATGTTGACCCCATAGGTCGTTCAGGTGGTATTGCTTTGCTTTGGCAGGACCTCATAAACATTTCCTACTTATCATCCACTCAGCATCACATTGATGTTGAGGTGGAAGGATTATTTGGGGAACATAAATGGAGATTGACTGGTTTTTATAGGTGGGCGGCTACGGAAGAAAAGTTCTTATCATGGGAACTTTTAAGGGGTCTGAAGGAGGTGTCTGATTTACCTTGGCTAGTAGTTGGAGATTTTAATCAAATTTTCTTCGAACATGAGAAGGAAGGGGGTCCAGTTCGTGACCAAAGAGTTATGGACGAGTTTCTTGAAGCTGTGGATGACTGTGGTTTAAAGGACCTTGGCTATATGGGGGAGTGTTTTACGTGGTGGAATAAGCAAGCCGGTGTGGATTGTGTTAAAGAACGACTTGATCGGGCAGTGGCCTCAACTTCTTGGATTGCTGCTTTCCCTTTGTTAATTGTGAAGAACCTCAACCGAGACAAGTCTGATCATAACCCCCTTCAGCTAACCAGGTATACGACCCCTCGTCGCAGTAAGAAACGTCCCTTCCGTTTCGAAAACATGTGGGTTTTGTCTGAGAGTTGTGAAGGAGTCGTTAAGAATTCTCGGATGGCTGATGTCGGTCATGATGACGAGGATGTCTTGCGTAAAATTAAGAGTTGTTCTAATGCTCTGTTAGAATGGAGCAAAGTCGAATTCGGCAGCTTGAACAAGAAAATAGAGGAGGCGAGAAGGAAGTTGT
The DNA here is from genome assembly GCA_963680865.1 of Spergularia marina. Taxonomy (NCBI): domain Eukaryota; kingdom Viridiplantae; phylum Streptophyta; class Magnoliopsida; order Caryophyllales; family Caryophyllaceae; genus Spergularia; species Spergularia marina. The sequence continues at coordinate 19,693,869 of OY804549.1, forward strand.
TGCTGCTGGACTCGTGTTTTCCAACTCAGGATGTGGTCTTTCAAAGAAGTGAGGTCTGCAAGCAACTTGACGACCTTCTGTTGATGGAGGAAGCGTACTGGAAGCAGCGTGCTCGTGTAACAAACTTGACTGACGGTGATCAAAATACAAAATTCTATCATATCAAGGCGACTGGTAGGAAGAAGCGGAACAATATTGCTCGAATCCAAAATGATGACGGTGTGTGGGTCGATGATGCGGAAGAGATAGGTGAAGTGGCGTGGCAGTTTTTTAATAACTTGTTTACAGCCGGTCCCTGTGTAGGTGTAGATGAGGTTACAAGTTGTGTAAGGAGGACGGTGACAGACGAGATGAATGTGAATTTGATGAAACCCGTCAAAATGGAGGAGGTGTATGAGGCTCTTTTGCAGATGCACCCTAACAAAGCTCCAGGGCCGGATGGGCTTAATGCGAAATTCTACCAGCAATATTGGCACGTAATCGGCAAAGATATATCAACATTGGTGATAGACTGTATAGACGGAAGGGTGAATATGGCCCTGATCAATTCAACACACATTGTTTTGATTCCAAAAAATAAAGATCCACAGACTATGGCAGAATTTCGACCGATTTCTTTGTGCAATGTGGTGTACAAACTGGTAGCGAAAGTTTTTGCTAATCGTTTGAAGCCTCTGTTAGGTGTGATTATCTCAGAGGAACAGAGTGCTTTCATCCCCGATCGAATGATCTCTGATAATGCCATGATAGCCTTTGAAGTTTTTCACTTCATGAAATCCCACAATCATGGAATTCGTGGCTATTTGTCGATGAAACTAGACATGAGTAAAGCATACGACCGGGTGGAGTGGAACTTTTTGGATGCAGTTATGCGTAAGATGGGTTTTTGTGGTGACTGGGTGTCTAGGATTATGCGATGCCTTACTACGGTGGCATCCTCTGTTCTCATTAACGGCGCTCCAACGAGGGCTTTCTCGCCGCGTCGTGGGCTTCGACAAGGTGATCCCATTTCACCTTTTCTTTTTCTTATTTGTGCAGAGGCTTTCTCTAGGCTCTTGTCCCGTGAGGTGGAAAGGAATATGCTTACTGGAGTTCAAATTTGTCGAAGAGCTCCGCGAATTTCACGCTTATTTTTCGCGGACGATGCCATTATTTTTTGCAAGGCCGATGAGGCTAATGTGTCTACAGTGAATAGGGTGCTGGATGATTACCAAAAGGCTTCGGGGCAGAGGATTAATTTCCAGAAAACAGAGGTTTTTTACAGTGCTAACGTGGGTAATGACTTGCGGGAGAAGCTTACAGCTCTTCTAAGAGCTAATATGGTGCAGGTTCCTGGTAAATACCTTGGTCTACCAGCTGTGGTGGGACGTAATAAGACCTTGGTTTTCTCGACAATCCGAGAACGAATCTGGAAGAAGATAAAAGGGTGGAAAGAGAAGCTTTTGTCCTTTGCGGGTAGAGAGGTCCTGATAAAGGCAGTTGCCCAATCGATCCCTACTTATCACATGGGACTTTTTAAGCGTCCAACATCTCTTTGTCACGATATTGAGATGGGTTTGGCGAGATTCTGGTGGGGTTTTGGAGAGGAGAAGCGGAAAATTTACTGGGTTGCTTGGGATAAACTTTGCACTGTGAAACGAAATGGAGGCTTAGGCTTTCGTCATTTGTCATCTTTCAACATAGCGATGTTAGCAAAGCAAGGTTGGAGACTTATGGAGTTCCCGAATTCCTTGGCTAGCAGACTAATCAAAGCACGTTATTATCCTTCGTGTGATTTCCTGGAGGTAAGCTAGGTCATCACCCTAGTTTCATCTGGCGTAGTATTTTAGATGGGGAGGATGTTTTGAAGAAAGGTTGTAGGTGGCTCATTGGGGATGGTCAACGGGTGCGAGTCTGGCAAGACAAGTGGACGTTGCGTCCACCAACGTTCAGATTAATATCTCCGGTTGCATCTAATGCGGATGAGAAAGTGAGTGAGTGGATTGATGCTGAAAGGGGTGGTTGGCGCACGGACATGGTGAGTCGAAATTTGCTTCCATTTGAGGCTGAGGACATCTTAGGCATCCCTGTTTGTCCCAGTTCCCAAGATAAATTGGTGTGGCACTTCAGCACGGATGGAATTTATACTGTTAAATCTGGCTACCATTTTATCAGGTGGAGTGAGAACGTTGATAGGGGAGGCGTGGGTGCCAGTTCGGACGAGTCTTCTCGGCTCTGGAAGCTTATTTGGAGTCTGAAAGTCCCCCCTAAAGTGCGGTCTTTTATCTGGAGGGCTTGCAGTGGAGCTATTTTGTGTGGGGCTAATATTCAGAAACGACTACAGGAGGCTGACCCCATCTGTACTCGATGCAACCTCGATATGGAGACCGAATTGCACGCCCTCGTATTTTGCCCAAATGTGGCTACAATTTGGGCAGGAGTGGGTGTGCATCCCGAAGAAGATTGGTGCGAGGAAAGGAGTTTCAGGGACTGGATTGTGAAGGTTTTAACGGAGGATGGGAGTGAGGACAGGAGAGAGCAGCTGATGATGATTTTATGGAGCGTGTGGAATGAGCGAAATACAGTGTTCCATGGAGGTGACCCCCGTGAGCCTTGGAAGGAAATTGACAGCGCTCGTTGTTTAGGTAACACATATCGGGATGCTCAGGAGACGGGTAAAACCCCACGAGGGCAAGCTGCAGGTCACCTTGAGCATTGGGTTCCAGCTGCCGAAAAATCTCTTAAAATGAATGTGGATGCTGCAATTATGGGAGACCAAGGAAGTGGCCTCGGCTTCGTCCTTCGAGGGTGGCAGGGAGACGTTCTTTTAGCTGGGTGTCATCAGGTACAGGATAAGTGGGAACCAATTATTGCAGAAGCATGAGCACTCGAATTTGGATTACAATTAGCGCGTCATCATGGTTATCTTCGATAGGAGCTTGAATCTGATTGCTTGCAGCTGGTTTCTTTACTTAAACGAGATGTTATGCCCTTTTCTTATTTAGGTAATATAGGTTAGGATATATTAGGTCTCTTTTTAGATTTTGAGTCAATAGTTGTTTCACATGTTCGTAGAGGGGGTAATCAGGCGACGCATTACATAACCCATTTTATGCCAATTGACTACTCCTGTAGGGTGTGGGTGAATGGAGGTCCTGAAGGCCTCCTCGATGTAGTTGCTGCAGACTATATGTCCGCTTTCGGTTCTTAATATAGTATCTTGTTCCTCAAAAAAAAAAAAAATGTGTTCTAGGTTGTTATTTTATTATTTCTTTGTCTCAAAATTACGACTCATGTTTGTTTTTCATTTTATTTAATGCAGGAAAAGTCTATGCTCCATCCGAATACTGATGTTAAGCAGACTTTACAAAGGACAGAGTCTGTCAACTATCTCCTTCTTGGGTGACATCTCCTTCTATTGTGCATATCGTCTAGGGAAGATGTCAATCAACATGTATAAGCATGTTCGACGAGTACAGGATATCCATTTTATTAAATCGAACTGTACATATCAATTAGAGATTGTGTAGATCAACATGATTGGTTTCATATAGAAGAGTTTCATAATATGAATGTACTCTAATCATTTTGCTCTAGATCTAATCATTTTAATTTCGAAGAATGTTTAATTGAGAGATTATAATTAGTTTTGCTATATCTTATTAATTAATAGGCAAAACATCTTGTGTAATATTTTGCGTCCACATCAGCGATGATGTCATTGCTGATGTCATCGGCCACGTTACACACATAATTACAATTTAAATGATTTTATGAAATATATATATTATATTAATTACCACATTTAATGGTAGTAAACCGAAAAAAATATTTTAGCAATATAATTTGCTGAAATTAATACCAAACGCAATTTATCTCATTCCCAAACTTGAAAATAAAAAATGGGTTATATTAGGAAACAATCAAGCAATTCATTAGTCAAATTTTAGCTAAAATATTGTGTATAAAAAATGATATGTAACATAATTAAATTCGAAAAACAAAATTTGCCTAATAATATGCAATATAATACTACTCTCTATAAGTTCATCCAATAAAAAAAAAAATCATTATTTCCTAATAATCCGCAAGTTAAAATCCGTTTCCCTAATAATACGTAATTGAAATAAGGAAATCGTCATACTTTCAAGATTTTGTAAAAATTTGCATATATTTTTTTATATATCAGCTCAATATACTTTCAATATTTTTGGCTTGTTACTTAAATTATTTATTACATCGTCGATTCAATTTTGCAATTTTCTCTAGTATACAACCACCATGCAAATGTAGCAAATACATACTATATTCAATACCTCACTATGTGTAATGCCCAATCCACCATGTTCCTTGTCTTTACATCATCCCAAGCGACCACGGAGATATCCTTCCTATCCCACAACTAGTTACATCAAATGATCAAATGACCATAACTTTGATTACAATGCACTTGGGGTTGATAAAGATTGAAACCCAGTGAAAATTCAGATTTACCGTAAGTGAGTTAACAAGGATCAATCTGCCTACATAGGGTAATTTTCTTGTGCCCCATCCACGAATTTTGGTTGACAATTTTCTACATACACTAGGATCTAGATGTGCAACAGATTTTTTTTTTATGAGATATATATCCCAAGATACCAGAACGAAAGTTTTCCATACTTGAACCCTGATACAGTTATGATATTTTGAATAACATGCTCAGGCGCTCCAAATTCTTATTCTCCAGGATATCTTATCCTCCAGTTACTAAACTCATGTTGTTAGGAGGACAAACGAACCTTACACATAATATTTAAGGTTAGAAAATTAAAAGTTCAATTATTCGCATAATTGGAGAGTGAAAGCTGATACAAACGTGTATATATAAGTAATGGGTTAATTAGTTAGTCATTTTACTTGTGCAAGCATGTTTAGCAGTTTTGGAAGATAAGTTTAATGATTTGCCACACCAACTAAATAATTTAGGTGGGGAAATAAACATAGTTGATTATTTGGTCTTTGCAACTAGTGTAAAAGCTGTGAAGGTAGAGTGGCTTATATACGTGCAACAATTAAAAGCTAACTGAATTAGTGAATTTGAAGTCAACCATTATGAAATTAAACAACTGTAGCAATTAATGAGTTGTGACATCACGTTAAAAAGCATTAAACATCGAGTCATTACCTATAACATTTACTTTTTCTAGTCAGATTCTCCACTCCATTATTAATTGGAGGGCCGGGAGGGGGGGAGGGGAGTATTATGTTCATCAAGTTCAATGGATCATGATATAATTTACCATTTTAATCATATTTGATCTTATTTTAATCTATCGATTATATATTTCTTTTTAGGAAGAAAATTATCATAATTCATTGAATGTGGTACATCCGTATGGCATGTATTATATGCATAGTTAACCTATAAATGTAACATTTCATTTCTCAAAGTTTCACACTTGTCATCTAAAACTCATTGTTTAGTTAATCTCCTTAGTGCTTGATTTTGTTTTCATCCATGTACTAATGGAATAAAACAAAAGCTTTAATGCACTAGTGTCTACAAAAAAAATGAACTCAAATTTCTTCACAGTGTACGAGCGTTCAACCAACGTCAACACTAGATGATGTTTTTCAATGAATTAGTGATCTATCAAAATAAGTTACTTCCAGAATATAGGCTTGTATGTAAACTATACCCTAATTATATTTGTGTATAATTTCATAATTTTGGGTTATGCTTAATAATGTGTTCTATATCAAGTTTGTTATTTTATTATTTCTTTGTCTCAAAATTAAGACTCATGTTTGTTTTTCATTTTATTTAATGCAGGAAAAGTCTATGCTCCATCCGGATACTGATGTTAAGCAGACTTTACAAAGTACAGAGTCTGTCAACCATCTCCTTCTTGGGTGACATCTCCTTCTATTGTGCATATCGTCTAGGGAAGATGTCAATCAACATGTATAAGCATGTTCGACGAGTACAAGATATCCATTTTATTAAATCAATCTGTACATATCAATTAGAGATTATGTAGATCAACATGATTGGTTTCATATAGAAGAGTTTCATAATATGAATGTACTCTAATCATTTTGCTCTAGATCTAATCATTTTAATTTCAAAGAATGTTTAATTGAGATATTATGATTAGTTTTTCTATATTATATTAATTAATAGGCAAAACATCTTGTGTAATATTTTGCGTCCACATCAGCGATGATGTCATTGCTGATGTCATCGGCCACGTTACACACATAATTACAATTTAAATGATTTTATGAAATATATATATTATATTAATTACCACATTTAATGGTAGTAAACCGAAAAAATATTTTAGCAATATAATTTGCTTAAATTACTACCAAACGCAATTTATCTCATTCCCAAACTTGAAAATAAAAAACGGGCCTATATTAGGAAACAATCAAGCAATTCATTAGTCAAATTTTAGCTAAAATATTGTGCATAAAAAATGATATGTAACATAATTAAATTCGAAAAACAAAATTTGCCTAATAATCAGCAATAGAATACTACTTTTTATAAGTTCATCAAATAAAAAAAAAATCATTATTTCCTAATAATCCGCAAGTTAAAATCCGTTTCCCTAATAATACGTTATTGCAATAAGGAAATTGTCATACTTTCAAGATTTTGTAAAAATTTGCATACATTTTTTAGTATATCAGCTCAATATACTTTCAATATTTTGGGTTTGTTACTTAAATTATTTATTACATCGTCGATTCAATTTTGCGATTTGCTCTAGTATACAACCACAATGCAAATGTAGCAAATACATACTATATTAAATACCACACTACGTGTAATGCCCAATCCACCATGTTCCTTGTCTTTACATTATCCCAAGCGACCACGGAGATATCCTTCCTATCCCAGAAGTAGTTACATCAAATGATCAAATGACCATAACTTTGATTACAATGCACTTGGGGTTGATAAAGATTGAAACCCAATAAAAATTCAGATTTACCGTAAGTGAGTTAACAAGGATCAATCTGCCTACATAGGGTAATTTTCTTGTGCCCCATCCACGAATTTTGGTTGACAATTTTCTTTATACACTAGGATGTAGATGTGCAACAGAATTTTTTTTTTTTATGAGATATATAGCCCATACTTGAACCCTGATACAGTTATGGTATTATGATTAACATGCTCAGGCGCTCCAAATTCTTGTTCTCCAGGATATCTTATCCCCTTGTTACTAAAGTCATGTTGTTAGGAGGTCAAACGAACCTTACACATAATATTTAAGGTAAGAAATTTAGAAGTTCAATTATTCGCACAATTGGAGTGTGAAAGCTGATACAAACTTGTATATAAGTAATGGGTTAATTAGTTAGTCATATTGCTCGTGCAAGCGTGTTTAGCGGAAGATAAGTTTAATCATTTGCCACACCAACTAAATAAGTTAGCTGGGGAAATAAACATAGTTGATTATTTGGTGTTCGCAACTAGTGTAAAAGTTGTGAAAGTAAAGTGGCTCATATACGTGCTACAATTAAAGGCTAAGTGAATTAGTGAATTAGAAGTTAACCATTATAAAGTTAAACAACGGTGGCAATTAATGAGTTGTGACATCACGTTAAAAAGCATTAAACATTGAGTAATTACCTATAACGTTTACTACATGTACTTTTCTAGTCAGATTCTCCACTCCATTATTAATTGGAGAGCCGGGAGTGGGGGAGGGGAGTATTATATTCATCAAGTTCAATAGATCATGATATAATTTACCATTTTAATCATATTTGACCTTGTTTTAGTCTATCGATTATATATTTCTTTTTAGGAAGAAAATTATCATAATTCATTGAATGTGGTACATCCGTATGGGATGTATTATATGCATAGTTAACCTTTAAATGTAACATTTAATTTCTCAAAGTTTCATACTTGTCATCTAAAACTCATTCTTTAGTTAATCTCCTTAGTGCTTGATTTTATTTTCATCCATGTACTAATGGAAGAAAACAAAAGCTTTAATGCACTAGTATCTACAAAAAAAAAATAAACTCAAATTTCTTCAGAGTGTACGAGCGTTTTACTAACGTCTGCACTAGACGATGTTTTTCATTGAATTAGTGATCTACCAAAATAAGTTACTTCCGGAGGATAGGCTTGTATGTAAATTAAACCCTAATTATATTTGTGTATAATTTCATATCTTTTGGGTTATGCTTAATAATGTGTTCTACATCAAGGTTGTTATTTTATTATTACTTTGTCCCAAATTACGACTCATGTTTGTTTTTCATTTCATTTAATGCAGGAAAAGTGTATGTTCCATCCGGATACTGATGTTAAGCAGACTTTACGAAGGACAGAGTCTGTCAACCATCTCCTTCTATTGTGCATATTGTCTAGGGAAGATGTCAATCAACATGTATAAGCATGTTCGACGAGTAGAGGATATCCATTTTATTAAATCAAACTGTACATATCAATTAGAGAATATGTAGATCAACATGATTGGTTTTTTTTTTTTTGGAAAGAGATAGCAAGTGTTATTCCTCCATATTGGGTAGAAGAAAACTATTACAAGTCTTTCCAAGGATGACGGTGAATCACCCTAGAGATAGCCACTAGAAGATACATAACTATTCCAGAATAGAATCATTAAATCTATTTATAGCTCTAATACAAGTGTGGAATTTTATTCCAAGTGCAATACTCTCACGAGTCCTAGAATTGTCTCTAAATTTCCTCGCATTTCTCACCAACCAAATCTCATAGATTGTATTGGTAAAGGCACTTCTCATCAGATGTTGCTTGCCTTGGTTTCCTTTGATTTTGTGCTTGAACCAGTTGATTTCATGGTTAATACCTTATTTCCTGCCTGCATAACCTAGCCATGCAAGGACATTGTTCCATACTTGCTGTGAAAAATGGCATTCAAATAACAGGTGGGCAACTGACTCATTGTTCTCCTTACACAACACACACCTGTTTGGAATAATGAGCCCTCTTTTCTGCAGGTTATCCACTGTAGGGAGAGAGTTCCTAGCTGCTAGCACAGCTATGATCGAGCTTTTTGGAGTGCAGCAGCTGTCCCATACAGTTTTATGCGAACTGACAGGACTTTGGACATTCCTAAAAAAACTATACAGAGCTTTTCCTTTGTGCTTAGTGAGACTCCAAGCTTCAACATTAACTTGAGCTTCCTGCAAACCACCAGAGCAGGCTAGGATTTCATTCCTCATAGAGATGATAGCTCTCCAAGCAATAGAACAGTCACTCTTGCACTCAACATTCCAGAAACCAGCTTTTTTAATATAGTATGCATTCACCCATTTACACCATATGCTGTTCTAGTTGCTGCAGATTTTGATTATCCATTTTGCTACAAGTGCTTTATTCCAGCTAAGGACTTCCTTTATTCCCAATCCTCCTTCTCTCATTGGAGTGCACAAATTTTTCCAGCTAACAAAGGTGATTTTACCATGATTTTCACTGATTCCCCAGAAAAATTCCCTGCACAGTTGCCTCACTTTTTTCAAAACTCCTTTAGGCAACAGTAAAACTGATCCCCAGTAAGTTTGCAGGCCTAAAATGACAGACTTGATGAGTTGACCCTCCCAGCAAAAGAGATGTATGTGTTGGCCCAGTGATTGACTTTCACCCTTATTTTCTCTAAAACTGGAGCATACATGTCCATGGTCAACCTGGAAGAGTGAAGAGGTATGTAACACCCCGTAATTTTTAGGATTTTTATTTATTTAGGGTGTTACATTTAATTGAGGAATTTAAGAACCAGTTACTGATTTGGGAACTTTCCTACCTTGGACCGATTTCCTAATTGGGTTGATTTTAGGGAAACTACCTAAACACCCTTACTAATACTCCCTCACTCTACTACTACAATAAAAAAAAATAAAAAAAAAACCCACCCCAAACCCCATCACACGTGAAACGCAGAGAAGAGGAAAAGAAAGGAGAAGAGAAGAAAGAGAAGAGAAGAAGAAGAAAGAGGAGAAGAGCCGCCGCCCTTCCCCCGGTCGGACCGCCGCCGGCCACCCACGCCGCCGCCCCACCTCCCTGCCTTCATCATCTTTCCTCCCCTCTTGATTTTATATCAAGAGTAGTGGTGGTTTCAAGGAAGTACCCTTCACGGACTTTTGATATTTATTAAGCTTTTCCTGAATTGAAGGTAAGAACGTTGATCATCCTAATGTTTAAGCATGATTCTCAATTCCATTCTCTTGAGCTTTCATTAATCATCTCCTATTGATTCATTGGTTTTCTAACCATTATCGCTTCACAATCAATTGTTTATATGATACACATGTTGTTTCATAACTATGTTGCCCACTTTCATTGAGCTTATTGTATATTGTTTCTGGCTACGACCGTTTATAAATTGAAAAAGCGCTTGCACAAAATAATATACTTGAAAGATAAAGGATTGAAATAAATATTGTGACCCCATCTAGAGTGACGGACTTTGCGCCGTCACCATGTCCTATGGACATGTTTTGTTTACAACCTCTGATCAGGGTACATATTCTAGGTTGGAGATCAGCTACCAACCTCCTAATTGACTTCCTCCTAGATGGGAACTCGTCCTACCGGCCCTCTAGCGGGGGGTGTGCACACTCGAGTCTTTAGGGTAGTTTTACATTAACTCTAGATGTGGGATGGCTTGGGGTAGGACCCTTGTCCATACTAGGGACCTGTCGAAGGCCCTACACGTTTACTACAAAAAGAATGCTCGAAAGCAAAATAATGAACATAGAAATAACGTGACCCGTGGTCGTAAAGTTCGGCCTCAGTGGTGGGCACGACTCGTGATCGGCGCCTCTTTGTTTCTCTATTTCTTCGCGCGGTTGCGTTTCTTTGATTGACAGCTACGCGCCATTAAGGCGCGTATCTTATTTTATTTTGTTTTATTCATTCCTTATTACTTAAACTACTTACTCAGCCTGGGCTGACGTTCTTTCTGTTTGGGTTTGTCCCTACCCTATTCTGGGGCCTGTGTCATTGTTGTAATGGCACAGTTGACAGGTCTTGAAGGTGATTGATTGTCTGTTTGAACGTCGATTGCATGGCATGGGATAATAGAATAAATTCGTCAGACATTTGGTTATATGAACGATTGTAATTTGTTTCATTTGATTTGATTTCGAATTGTAATCTTAGCTACAAGTCTTCCGCTGACACTTTTTATTACTTTTCAGAAGTCTGTTTTAATAAGCCTTGTCGTTGACTTGATAGTCAATGGCGGCATAACAATCCTTTATATTCGCATTTTTAAGTTGTCAGAATTTAGGGTTGTTACAGTTGGTATCAGAGCCTTTGCTCTGGTTAGCTAAGTTTACAAAACGATTTCAAATTAAGAATTTTAATAATTTAAAATTTGGGGGTTTGGTTGGGTGCATTCATTCGCATGCTATATGCTAATTGCTATGTGATTTTAGAAAAGGAGTTACACTGATAGGATTAACTCGTGAAATATGTGGTGTGGAACTATCGTATGGATTACTAATGCACGTGGGGTTTCTCTCTGGTATACTAGCAGAATGGCAAGCCAAAATGCGTATGTTTGGGAGTTCGGACCGTCTGGTGTAAGGTCAATTGCTGGTCCATGGACGATACCGGACCATATAGCCTTTTCATCTGAGACTTTTCAGGACCGCATGAGGATTGGTGAATCGGTGGAAGAGTACGTTACCAAAATGAGAACAAAACTGACTGAGGCAGCCAAATGATTCCCATGGGCAGTTAGACCTGAAGTCCAAGTCTTTGTGACTCTAGTTAATCTGAGGGTACATCCCCGCTGGGAGGAGGTTCGAGCTAGACTAGAAAGGAATGCTTATTATGCATGTCTCACAGGAAACTCACAATATTTGAGGGACAGATCAGGTAGAGTGATAGACCTTGACAGATTGGAGGTAATTCTGGAGTGGGAATATGAAGTGTCCCTTAGCCCTGTTCAAATACCTGAGGATCAACCAATCTACATACCTCCTGTACCCTCGAACCCCGGTGATGGTAACCCTACCTCGGAACCTCATGAAACTTACGAGATGAAAGGAAGGAAGGTTCAGCTACAAGGACATGAAATACCTGGTCAGATGAATCAGAAGAAAGCTAAAGTTGAGGAATGTAACCATCCTCCTAGTCCCCCATTCCCACCTGTTGGAGAGGATGCACCAGAGGACACGGAGGAGGAGCCTGAGGAAGTCCCCACGAGTGAAGAGGAGGATGATGCTATTGGGGCTAGTGACACTGAGATAATTGTTATTAGCTCGGATGAAGAGTTGGACGACTCAGATCAAGATGATGGAGTCTGTTTCAAAACGTCAGAACTAAGCGAGACGAATAACTTGCTGGCGTCTGTTTCAATTATTTATTGTTCTTATCTTACTAAGCTTTGCTGTTTGCATCAAAAGGGTGGAATGCCCCGAGATGATTGTTCTATACTACTAATCTAATCCTTCACTACCATTTAGAGTATGGCGCGCGGAAGTAGCTCTACTAACCAAGGGAACCCAGAGTTGACAGCCATCCTCCAGCAATTGGCTGCAGGACAGGAGGCTTCGAACCAACAATTGGCTGCCATGACTACTTTCATGGCCCAGGTATTGGCAAACCAAAACCAAAATGCCAACAACGCTCAGAACAACAATGACACCTCTGCTACACAAGCTGTCAATCCACCGCACAATGAGGAAATGACCTTAGGAAATATGTCTAATATTGTTCAAAAGAAGAACCCTCCGAACTACTCGGGGAAAGGTGATCCTGTTGAATTGGATGAATGGATCGAAGACATGGAGAGGATCTTCCTTTCAGTAGGCTGCCCTGAAGCGTATAAGGTACGAATCGGAGCCTATTATTTGAGGGATGTGGCTGGACGATGGTGGCAAGGAATTCGTGATGATTTCTTTAAACCAATGATGGAAAGGGAAGCTGATGGCACCATGACCCCTTATGAACGAACTTGGGCTTACCTTAAGAAGAACTTGACAAACGAGTTTTTCCCTGAACACTTGAGGAGACAGAAAAAGGCTGAATTCGAGGAATTTAAGCAAACTGAGAGGATGTGCGTTAGGGATTTTCACGAAAAGTTCATAGATTTGAGCAGGTTTGGTGGCGATCTGGTGTCCACTGATGAGGCTCAGGTCAACAGATATTTAGAGAAGCTTCACTGGAAGGTTAAGGGCTGGTTTGTTGGAGAAGATTTCCCAACCGTTAAGGCACTTTATGCCAAGGCTAGCAATACTGACAAGATGGTGGCCAAGATGGAGTTAGACACAGGACTAAAAAGGAAGGATAGCCCACTTGATCTCTTGGAATTACCTAACAAGAAGGGAAACTTTGGGAACTTTAGAGGGAAGGCACATTCCGCTAATGTTGGGAATCTCAGTAACAAAAGATTCCAGACGGCTAAGGCCCAATCCCAAGGTGGAATTCGAAGTTCAGCTGTAGGAAATGTAACAAAGACCATCCCTCTACAGACTGCAATGGCGAATTAATTAAGTGTTTCCACTGTCTGAAGTTAGGGCACAGAGCTAATGTTTGTTACTCCAAACTAGCTGGGAAACCAGCAACACAAAGCGTCGCTGGGTCAGTAGCAGCACCCAGGTTTCAGAATCAAAGAGCACAAAGTGGCTATGCAGGGTCTAATACTTACAGAAACCCAGCACCTACAAAGGGAAATGTGTCTACTGCAACTACAAAGCCGAATGGGTCGGTTAATGCTGCAACAAGGAACAATAAAGCCACAGGTCAATTGTATGTGATGAATCAGGAGGAAGCAGACAACACTGATGTGGTTTCTGGTAAATTTCCTGTCAATTCTGTTGTTGCGCATGTTTTGTTTGATAGTGGTGCTTCCCATTCCTTTATTGTTGCTAAGTTTGTAGTTAGATGTGGTCTTAAGTCGGGTTTAGCTGTAGATTTCGATTTTTCTTTGCCTACTGGGGCGAATGTCAATTGTAAAAACAGGTTTAAAGACGTATCTGCAGTGATTGGAGGCCATGAGTTCAAAACTGACTTAGTGGAATTTCCTCTACCCTATTTTGACGTTATTCTGGGGATGGACTGGATGGGCAAGTACAAGGCTAGGTTGGACTGCTGGTTGGGGAAAATCTCACTGAGAGGATCTAAGGATGTGAGGGTTTCCTACCGAGTAAACGCTAAAAGACCAAAAGTCAAGTTAATCTCTGTAATGAACCTAAAGAAATATATTTCCAAAGGCAATCCCTTGTTCTTGTGTCACGTTCGAGATACTACTGCGGAGTATCCCGATTTGAGTGATGTACCCATAGTGAAAGACTTTGAGGATGTGTTTCCAGACGAAATCCCAGGGATGCCACCAAAAAGGGAGGTTGAGTTCAAGATCGAGTTAGTTCCTGGAACTGGCCCTATTGCTAAGACGCCCTATAGAATGGCACCCGCGGAAATGCAAGAACTCAAGAAATAACTGGATGAACTTGTGGAAAAAGGGTATGTGAAACCTAGTGTGTCGCCGTGGGGTGCGCCAGTCCTGTTTGTTCGGAAGAAGGATGGAAGTATGAGGTTGTGTATCGATTATCGTGAACTTAACAATGTCACGGTTAAAAATAGGTATCCTCTACCTAGAATTAACGATTTGTTCGATCAACTCAAAGGAGCAAGCGTATTTTCTAAAATCGATCTGAGGTCAGGGTACTACCAACTTAAAGTGGCTGAGGAGGATGTTCCCAAAACAGCATTCTCCACTAGGTATGGGCATTATGAGTTCACTGTGATGCCGTTTGGTTTGACGAACGCACCCGCTGTGTTCATGGACCTTATGAACCGCACCTTTAGACCTTATCTGGACAAATTTGTGGTAGTTTTCATTGATGATATCTTGATATACTCGAAAAATGATGACGAACACAAAGTACATTTGAGGATTGTACTAGAGATTCTGAGGGAGAAGAAACTGTATGGTAAATTCTCAAAGTGTGAATTTTGGTTGGATAGAGTTGCTTTCTTAGGTCACATAATTTCTAAGGAAAGAGTAGCTGTTGACCCTTCCAAGATTAAGGCAGTCAAAGAGTGGCCTGCACCTAAAAGTGTGACGGAGATTAGAAGCTTTCTGGGACTTGCCGGCTACTACAGGAGGTTCGTAAAGGACTTTTCAAAGATAGCTAAACCCATGACAACATTGATGAGGAAAGCAACTAAGTTTAGGTGGGACGACCCATGTGAGGAGGCCTTCCAAACCCTGAAAACTAGGTTGACATCTGCACCAGTTTTAGCACTGCCAGATGAGAATATTCCGTATGAGGTCTACACGGATGCCTCCAAGAATGGATTAGGTTGTGTCCTTATGCAGAACCGAAGAGTAATTGCCTATGCGTCTAGGAAACTCAAAAGTTATGAGGAGAACTACCCAACACATGACTTGGAGTTAGTTGCGGTAGTGTTTGCGTTAAAATTGTGGAGACATTATCTATTCGGGGTAACATTTAAGGTATTCTCTGATCATAAGAGTCTCAAATATATATTCACACAGAAGGAACTTAACATGAGACAGAGGAGATGGCTTGAACTCATTAAAGACTACGACATGGAAATCCAATACCACGAGGGTAAGGCCAACGTGGTAGCAGATGCTCTCAGTCGGAAGTCTTTACATAGTATTCAATTGGTGGTACAACGGCAGAGACTCAGAGATGAATTCCTAAATTTTGGGATACGGTTATCTGAACATGGAGTTACTACCTTTCAAAATGATTTATTAGGAGAAATCAAGGAACTTCAGAACTCAGATGAGTACCTCAAAGGAAAATTGGACAAGGAGGGCGAATTATTCAAGATGACTGGGGATGGATTGATTCGCTTTCAAAACCGTTTATGCGTCCCTGACAATGTCGAATTAAAGGAGAAGATCTTAACCGAAGCTCATGCTACCCTATACTCTGCGCATCCTGGGGGAGACAAAATGTATCAGGATCTGAAACAAGTATTTTGGTGGTCTGGAATGAAAAAGGACATAGCTGAATTTGTAGCTAAATGCCTTATCTGTCAAAAGGTAAAAAGTGAACACAAGAGGCCACAAGGCAAACTACAACCTCTACCAGTACCAAAGTGGAAGTGGAGCTCAATATCCATGGACTTTGTCGCTGGCTTACCCAGAACATCTAAAGGAAACAATATGATTTGGGTGATTGTGGATAGACTGACAAAGAGTGCTCACTTCATACCTATGAAAGACACGTGGAAGAAGAAGCAGTTGGCTACAGCCTATGTACATCACGTGTTGAGGCTACATGGAGTCCCCGACGAAATAGTTTCTGATCGTGATGTACGATTTGTGTCTAGGTTTTGGGCAAAACTACAAGAAGCTTTGGGCACGAAACTCTTAAAGAGTACTGCCTTTCACCCGACTACTGATGGTCAAACCGAAAGAACAAATCAGACAATGGAAGACATGCTTCGAGCTTGTGCTTTACAGTTTCAGGGAGGTTGGGAAGACATTAGTGAAACTGTAGTCTTGGGTCTTGACTACATCCAAGAAATGACCGACCATGTAAAGTTGATTCAGGATAGACTCAAGGCTGCTCAGGATAGACAGAAGAGCTACGCCGATAGAACTCGAAGCCATATAAAATTCGAGGAAGGTGACATGGTCTTATTACGAGTGTCACCTACCAAAGGTGTTATGAGGTTTGGTAAAAAGGGTAAATTGAGTCCTAAGTTCATTGGACCATACAAAATCTTGAAACGCGTTGGTGAAGTGGCTTACGAGCTCGAGTTACCTGCAAATTTAGAGCAAGTCCATAACGTATTTCATGTGTCACAACTGAGGAAATATGTTAGTGACCCGTCTCATGTGCTCGACCCAGAAACGATCGGGCTTGATGAAACGATGACATATGAGGAGACACCGCTAAAGATTCTAGACAGTAAAACAAGAAAGACTCGGCGCAACGAGACCAACGTGGTCAAAGTGCTGTGGTGTAACAACAACGTTGAAGAGGCAACTTGGGAGGTTGAGTCCGCCATGCGAGAGAAATACCCCCACCTTTTCAATTAAGGTACTTTCGGTTCGGGACGAACCTTTACTTTAAGGGGGATGAGAACCTCGTGCGTTCCGTCTCTCTTGCTTTACTTCGAGAACTTGCTATTTTATGAGCATGATTAATTGAACTTGCTATTTTATGAGCATGATTAATTGAACTTGCTATTTTATGAGCATGATTAATTGAACTTGCTATTTTATGAGCATGATTAATTGAACTTGCTATTTTATGAGCATGATTAATTGATTTGAATTTTAATAATTGTGCGCGCAATCTCAGAAATGCATTAATGATGCGTTTCTTCCTAAACACAACTCTCCATATAGAAGTGCATTAACGATGTACCCTGTGATGTACTCTCCCTGTATACATTTCTATAATCTTGTTTATCCTACTCCTCACCTTTCTCCTCTTTTGTTAACCTTCATTTACCTCGTTAAGATGAGAATAGGGTATGAGTCACCAAAATATGTGGTGATACAACCTTGGTAATTTTCAGCAATGAGGGACCTAAATCTTCGGGACGAAGATTTGTTTTAAGGAGGGAAGTCTGTAACACCCCGTAATTTTTAGGATTTTTATTTATTTAGGGTGTTACATTTAATTGAGGAATTTAAGAACCAGTTACTGATTTGGGAACTTTCCTACCTTGGACCGATTTCCTAATTGGGTTGATTTTAGGGAAACTACCTAAACACCCTTACTAATACTCCCTCACTCTACTACTACAATAAAAAAAAAAAAAAACAAACCCACCCCAAACCCCATCACACGTGAAACGCAGAGAAGAGGAAAAGAAAGGAGAAGAGAAGAAAGAGAAGAGAAGAAGAAGAAAGAGGAGAAGAGCCGCCGCCCTTCCCCCGGTTGGACCGCCGCCGGCCACCCACGCCGCCGCCCCACCTCTCTGCCTTCATCATCTTTCCTCCCCTCTTGATTTTATATCAAGAGTAGTGGTGGTTTCAAGGAAGTACCCTTCACGGACTTTTGATATTTATTAAGCTTTTCCTGAATTGAAGGTAAGAACGTTGATCATCCTAATGTTTAAGCATGATTCTCAATTCCATTCTCTTGAGCTTTCATTAATCATCTCCTATTGATTCATTGGTTTTCTAACCATTATCGCTTCACAATCAATTGTTTATATGATACATATGTTGTTTCATAACTATGTTGCCCACTTTCATTGAGCTTATTGTATATTGTTTCTGGCTACGGCCGTTTATAAATTGAAAAAGCGCTTGCACAAAATAATATACTTGAAAGATAAAGGATTGAAATAAATATTGTGACCCCATCTAGAGTGACGGACTTTGCGCCGTCACCATGTCCTATGGACATGTTTTGTTTACAACCTCTGATCAGGGTACATATTCTAGGTTGGAGATCAGCTACCAACCTCCTAATTGACTTCCTCCTAGATGGAAACTCGTCCTACCGGCCCTCTAGCAGGGGGTGTGCACACTCGAGTCTTTAGGGTAGTTTTACATTAACTTTAGATGTGGGATGGCTTGGGGTAGGACCCTTGTCCATACTAGGGACCTGTCGAAGGCCCTACACGTTTACTACAAAAAGAATGCTCGAAAGCAAAATAATGAACATAGAAATAACGTGACCCGTGGTCGTAAAGTTCGGCCTCAGTGGTGGGCACGACTCGTGATCGGCGCCTCTTTGTTTCTCTATTTCTTCGCGCGGTTGCGTTTCTTTGATTGACAGCTACGCGCCATTAAGGCGCGTATCTTATTTTATTTTGTTTTATTCATTCCTTATTGCTTAAACTACTTACTCAGCCTGGGCTGACGTTCTTTCTGTTTGGGTTTGTCCCTACCCTATTCTGGGGCCTGTGTCATTGTTGTAATGGCGCAGTTGACAGGTCTTGAAGGTGATTGATTGTCTGTTTGAACGTCGATTGCATGGCATGGGATAATAGAATAAATTCGTCAGACATTTGGTTATATGAACGATTGTAATTTGTTTCATTTGATTTGATTTCGAATTGTAATCTTAGCTACAAGTCTTCCGCTGACACTTTTTATTACTTTTCAGAAGTCTGTTTTAATAAGCCTTGTCGTTGACTTGATAGTCAATGGCGGCATAACAATCCTTTATATTCGCATTTTTAAGTTGTCAGAATTTAGGGTTGTTACAGTTGGTATCAGAGCCTTTGCTCTGGTTAACTAAGTTTACAAAACGATTTCAAATTAAGAATTTTAATAATTTAAAATTTGGGGGTTTGGTTGGGTGCATTCATTCGCATGCTATATGCTAATTGCTATGTGATTTTAGAAAAGGAGTTACACTGATAGGATTAACTCGTGAAATATGTGGTGTGGAACTATCGTATGGATTACTAATGCACGTGGGGTTTCTCTCTGGTATACTAGCAGAATGGCAAGCCAAAATGCGTATGTTTGGGAGTTCGGACCGTCTGGTGTAAGGTCAATTGCTGGTCCATGGACGATACCGGACCATATAGCCTTTTCATCTGAGACTTTTCAGGACCGCATGAGGATTGGTGAATCGGTGGAAGAGTACGTTACCAAAATGAGAACAAAACTGACTGAGGCAGCCAAATGATTCCCATGGGCAGTTAGACCTGAAGTCCAAGTCTTTGTGACTCTAGTTAATCTGAGGGTACATCCCCGCTGGGAGGAGGTTCGAGCTAGACTAGAAAGGAATGCTTATTATGCATGTCTCACAGGAAACTCACAATATTTGAGGGACAGATCAGGTAGAGTGATAGACCTTGACAGATTGGAGGTAATTCTGGAGTGGGAATATGAAGTGTCCCTTAGCCCTGTTCAAATACCTGAGGATCAACCAATCTACAGACCTCCTGTACCCTCGAACCCCGGTGATGGTAACCCTACCTCGGAACCTCATGAAACTTACGAGATGAAAGGAAGGAAGGTTCAGCTACAAGGACATGAAATACCTGGTCAGATGAATCAGAAGAAAGCTAAAGTTGAGGAATGTAACCATCCTCCTAGTCCCCCATTCCCACCTGTTGGAGAGGATGCACCAGAGGACACGGAGGAGGAGCCTGAGGAAGTCCCCACGAGTGAAGAGGAGGATGATGCTATTGGGGCTAGTGACACTGAGATAATTGTTATTAGCTCGGATGAAGAGTTGGACGACTCAGATCAAGATGATGGAGTCTGTTTCAAAACGTCAGAACTAAGCGAGACGAATAACTTGCTGGCGTCTGTTTCAATTATTTATTGTTCTTATCTTACTAAGCTTTGCTGTTTGCATCAAAAGGGTGGAATGCCCCGAGATGATTGTTCTATACTACTAATCTAATCCTTCACTACCATTTAGAGTATGGCGCGCGGAAGTAGCTCTACTAACCAAGGGAACCCAGAGTTGACAGCCATCCTCCAGCAATTGGCTGCAGGACAGGAGGCTTCGAACCAACAATTGGCTGCCATGACTACTTTCATGGCCCAGGTATTGGCAAACCAAAACCAAAATGCCAACAACGCTCAGAACAACAATGACACCTCTGCTACACAAGCTGTCAATCCACCGCACAATGAGGAAATGACCTTAGGAAATATGTCTAATATTGTTCAAAAGAAGAACCCTCCGAACTACTCGGGGAAAGGTGATCCTGTTGAATTGGATGAATGGATCGAAGACATGGAGAGGATCTTCCTTTCAGTAGGCTGCCCTGAAGCGTATAAGGTACGAATCGGAGCCTATTATTTGAGGGATGTGGCTGGACGATGGTGGCAAGGAATTCGTGATGATTTCTTTAAACCAATGATGGAAAGGGAAGCTGATGGCACCATGACCCCTTATGAACGAACTTGGGCTTACCTTAAGAAGAACTTGACAAACGAGTTTTTCCCTGAACACTTGAGGAGACAGAAAAAGGCTGAATTCGAGGAATTTAAGCAAACTGAGAGGATGTGCGTTAGGGATTTTCACGAAAAGTTCATAGATTTGAGCAGGTTTGGTGGCGATCTGGTGTCCACTGATGAGGCTCAGGTCAACAGATATTTAGAGAAGCTTCACTGGAAGGTTAAGGGCTGGTTTGTTGGAGAAGATTTCCCAACCGTTAAGGCACTTTATGCCAAGGCTAGCAATACTGACAAGATGGTGGCCAAGATGGAGTTAGACACAGGACTAAAAAGGAAGGATAGCCCACTTGATCTCTTGGAATTACCTAACAAGAAGGGAAACTTTGGGAACTTTAGAGGGAAGGCACATTCCGCTAATGTTGGGAATCTCAGTAACAAAAGATTCCAGACGGCTAAGGCCCAATCCCAAGGTGGAATTCGAAGTTCAGCTGTAGGAAATGTAACAAAGACCATCCCTCTACAGACTGCAATGGCGAATTAATTAAGTGTTTCCACTGTCTGAAGTTAGGGCACAGAGCTAATGTTTGTTACTCCAAACTAGCTGGGAAACCAGCAACACAAAGCGTCGCTGGGTCAGTAGCAGCACCCAGGTTTCAGAATCAAAGAGCACAAAGTGGCTATGCAGGGTCTAATACTTACAGAAACCCAGCACCTACAAAGGGAAATGTGTCTACTGCAACTACAAAGCCGAATGGGTCGGTTAATGCTGCAACAAGGAACAATAAAGCCACAGGTCAATTGTATGTGATGAATCAGGAGGAAGCAGACAACACTGATGTGGTTTCTGGTAAATTTCCTGTCAATTCTGTTGTTGCGCATGTTTTGTTTGATAGTGGTGCTTCCCATTCCTTTATTGTTGCTAAGTTTGTAGTTAGATGTGGTCTTAAGTCGGGTTTAGCTGTAGATTTCGATTTTTCTTTGCCTACTGGGGCGAATGTCAATTGTAAAAACATGTTTAAAGACGTATCTGCAGTGATTGGAGGCCATGAGTTCAAAACTGACTTAGTGGAATTTCCTCTACCCTATTTTGACGTTATTCTGGGGATGGACTGGATGGGCAAGTACAAGGCTAGGTTGGACTGCTGGTTGGGGAAAATCTCACTGAGAGGATCTAAGGATGTGAGGGTTTCATACCGAGTAAACGCTAAAAGACCAAAAGTCAAGTTAATCTCTGTAATGAACCTAAAGAAATATATTTCCAAAGGCAATCCCTTGTTCTTGTGTCACGTTCGAGATACTACTGCGGAGTATCCCGATTTGAGTGATGTACCCATAGTGAAAGACTTTGAGGATGTGTTTCCAGACGAAATCCCAGGGATGCCACCAAAAAGGGAGGTTGAGTTCAAGATCGAGTTAGTTCCTGGAACTGGCCCTATTGCTAAGACGCCCTATAGAATGGCACCCGCGGAAATGCAAGAACTCAAGAAATAACTGGATGAACTTGTGGAAAAAGGGTATGTGAAACCTAGTGTGTCGCCGTGGGGTGCGCCAGTCCTGTTTGTTCGGAAGAAGGATGGAAGTATGAGGTTGTGTATCGATTATCGTGAACTTAACAATGTCACGGTTAAAAATAGGTATCCTCTACCTAGAATTAACGATTTGTTCGATCAACTCAAAGGAGCAAGCGTATTTTCTAAAATCGATCTGAGGTCAGGGTACTACCAACTTAAAGTGGCCGAGGAGGATGTTCCCAAAACAGCATTCTCCACTAGGTATGGGCATTATGAGTTCACTGTGATGCCGTTTGGTTTGACGAACGCACCCGCTGTGTTCATGGACCTTATGAACCGCACCTTTAGACCTTATCTGGACAAATTTGTGGTAGTTTTCATTGATGATATCTTGATATACTCGAAAAATGACGACGAACACAAAGTACATTTGAGGATTGTACTAGAGATTCTGAGGGAGAAGAAACTGTATGGTAAATTCTCAAAGTGTGAATTTTGGTTGGATAGAGTTGCTTTCTTAGGTCACATAATTTCTAAGGAAAGAGTAGCTGTTGACCCTTCCAAGATTAAGGCAGTCAAAGAGTGGCCTGCACCTAAAAGTGTGACGGAGATTAGAAGCTTTCTGGGACTTGCCGGCTACTACAGGAGGTTCGTAAAGGACTTTTCAAAGATAGCTAAACCCATGACAACATTGATGAGGAAAGCAACTAAGTTTAGGTGGGACGACCCATGTGAGGAGGCCTTCCAAACCCTGAAAACTAGGTTGACATCTGCACCAGTTTTAGCACTGCCAGATGAGAATATTCCGTATGAGGTCTACACGGATGCCTCCAAGAATGGATTAGGTTGTGTCCTTATGCAGAACCGAAGAGTAATTGCCTATGCGTCTAGGAAACTCAAAAGTTATGAGGAGAACTACCCAACACATGACTTGGAGTTAGTTGCGGTAGTGTTTGCGTTAAAATTGTGGAGACATTATCTATTCGGGGTAACATTTAAGGTATTCTCTGATCATAAGAGTCTCAAATATATATTCACACAGAAGGAACTTAACATGAGACAGAGGAGATGGCTTGAACTCATTAAAGACTACGACATGGAAATCCAATACCACGAGGGTAAGGCCAACGTGGTAGCAGATGCTCTCAGTCGGAAGTCTTTACATAGTATTCAATTGGTGGTACAACGGCAGAGACTCAGAGATGAATTCCTAAATTTTGGGATACGGTTATCTGAACATGGAGTTACTACCTTTCAAAATGATTTATTAGGAGAAATCAAGGAACTTCAGAACTCAGATGAGTACCTCAAAGGAAAATTGGACAAGGAGGGCGAATTATTCAAGATGACTGGGGATGGATTGATTCGCTTTCAAAACCGTTTATGCGTCCCTGACAATGTCGAATTAAAGGAGAAGATCTTAACCGAAGCTCATGCTACCCTATACTCTGTGCATCCTGGGGGAGACAAAATGTATCAGGATCTGAAACAAGTATTTTGGTGGTCTGGAATGAAAAAGGACATAGCTGAATTTGTAGCTAAATGCCTTATATGTCAAAAGGTAAAAAGTGAACACAAGAGGCCACAAGGCAAACTACAACCTCTACCAGTACCAAAGTGGAAGTGGAGCTCAATATCCATGGACTTTGTCGCTGGCTTACCCAGAACATCTAAAGGAAACAATATGATTTGGGTGATTGTGGATAGACTGACAAAGAGTGCTCACTTCATACCTATGAAAGACACGTGGAAGAAGAAGCAGTTGGCTACAGCCTATGTACATCACGTGTTGAGGCTACATGGAGTCCCCGACGAAATAGTTTCTGATCGTGATGCACGATTTGTGTCTAGGTTTTGGGCAAAACTACAAGAAGCTTTGGGCACGAAACTCTTAAAGAGTACTGCCTTTCACCCGACTACTGATGGTCAAACCGAAAGAACAAATCAGACAATGGAAGACATGCTTCGAGCTTGTGCTTTACAGTTTCAGGGAGGTTGGGAAGACATTAGTGAAACTGTAGTCTTGGGTCTTGACTACATCCAAGAAATGACCGACCATGTAAAGTTGATTCAGGATAGACTCAAGGCTGCTCAGGATAGACAGAAGAGCTACGCCGATAGAACTCGAAGCCATATAAAATTTGAGGAAGGTGACATGGTCTTATTACGAGTGTCACCTACCAAAGGTGTTATGAGGTTTGGTAAAAAGGGTAAATTGAGTCCTAAGTTCGTTGGACCATACAAAATCTTGAAACGCGTTGGTGAAGTGGCTTACGAGCTCGAGTTACCTGCAAATTTAGAGCAAGTCCATAACGTATTTCATGTGTCACAACTGAGGAAATATGTTAGTGACCCGTCTCATGTGCTCGACCCAGAAACGATCGGGCTTGATGAAACGATGACATATGAGGAGACACCGCTAAAGATTCTAGACAGTAAAACAAGAAAGACTCGGCGCAACGAGACCAACGTGGTCAAAGTGTTGTGGTGTAACAACAACGTTGAAGAGGCAACTTGGGAGGTTGAGTCCGCCATGCGAGAGAAATACCCCCACCTTTTCAATTAAGGTACTTTCGGTTCGGGACGAACCTTTACTTTAAGGGGGATGAGAACCTCGTGCGTTCCGTCTCTCTTGCTTTACTTCGAGAACTTGCTATTTTATGAGCATGATTAATTGAACTTGCTATTTTATGAGCATGATTAATTGAACTTGCTATTTTATGAGCATGATTAATTGAACTTGCTATTTTATGAGCATGATTAATTGAACTTGCTATTTTATGAGCATGATTAATTGATTTGAATTTTAATAATTGTGCGCGCAATCTCAGAAATGCATTAATGATGCGTTTCTTCCTAAACACAACTCTCCATATAGAAGTGCATTAACGATGTACCCTGTGATGTACTCTCCCTGTATACATTTCTATAATCTTGTTTATCCTACTCCTCACCTTTCTCCTCTTTTGTTAACCTTCATTTACCTCGTTAAGATGAGAATAGGGTATGAGTCACCAAAATATGTGGTGATACAACCTTGGTAATTTTCAGCAATGAGGGACCTAAATCTTCGGGACGAAGATTTGTTTTAAGGAGGGAAGTCTGTAACACCCCGTAATTTTTAGGATTTTTATTTATTTAGGGTGTTACATTTAATTGAGGAATTTAAGAACCAGTTACTGATTTGGGAACTTTCCTACCTTGGACCGATTTCCTAATTGGGTTGATTTTAGGGAAACTACCTAAACACCCTTACTAATACTCCCTCACTCTACTACTACAATAAAAAAAAAAAAACAAACCCACCCCAAACCCCATCACACGTGAAACGCAGAGAAGAGGAAAAGAAAGGAGAAGAGAAGAAAGAGAAGAGAAGAAGAAGAAAGAGGAGAAGAGCCGCCGCCCTTCCCCCGGTCGGACCGCCGCCGGCCACCCACGCCGCCGCCCCACCTCTCTGCCTTCATCATCTTTCCTCCCCTCTTGATTTTATATCAAGAGTAGTGGTGGTTTCAAGGAAGTACCCTTCACGGACTTTTGATATTTATTAAGCTTTTCCTGAATTGAAGGTAAGAACGTTGATCATCCTAATGTTTAAGCATGATTCTCAATTCCATTCTCTTGAGCTTTCATTAATCATCTCCTATTGATTCATTGGTTTTCTAACCATTATCGCTTCACAATCAATTGTTTATATGATACATATGTTGTTTCATAACTATGTTGCCCACTTTCATTGAGCTTATTGTATATTGTTTCTGGCTACGGCCGTTTATAAATTGAAAAAGCGCTTGCACAAAATAATATACTTGAAAGATAAAGGATTGAAATAAATATTGTGACCCCATCTAGAGTGACGGACTTTGCGCCGTCACCATGTCCTATGGACATGTTTTGTTTACAACCTCTGATCAGGGTACATATTCTAGGTTGGAGATCAGCTACCAACCTCCTAATTGACTTCCTCCTAGATGGAAACTCGTCCTACCGGCCCTCTAGCAGGGGGTGTGCACACTCGAGTCTTTAGGGTAGTTTTACATTAACTTTAGATGTGGGATGGCTTGGGGTAGGACCCTTGTCCAGGGACCTGTCGAAGGCCCTACACGTTTACTACAAAAAGAATGCTCGAAAGCAAAATAATGAACATAGAAATAACGTGACCCGTGGTCGTAAAGTTCGGCCTCAGTGGTGGGCACGACTCGTGATCGGAGCCTCTTTGTTTCTCTATTTCTTCGCGCGGTTGCGCTTCTTTGATTGACAGCTACGCGCCATTAAGGCGCGTATCTTATTTTATTTTTTTTATTCATTCCTTATTGCTTAAACTACTTACTCAGCCTTGGCTGACGTTCTTTCTGTTTGGGTTTGTCCCTACCCTATTCTGGGGCCTGTGTCATTGTTGTAATGGTGCAGTTGACAGGTCTTGAAGGTGATTGATTGTATGTTTGAACGTCGATTGCATGGCATGGGATAATAGAATAAATTCGTCAGACATTTGGTTTTATGAACGATTGTAATTTGTTTCATTTGATTTGATTTCGAATTGTAATCTTAGCTACAAGTCTTCCGCTGACACTTTTATTACTTTTCAGAAGTCTGTTTTAATAAGCCTTGCCGTTGTCTTGATAGTCAATGGCGGCATAACAATCCTTTATATTCGCATTTTTAAGTTGTCAGAATTTAGGGTTGTTTCAAGGTATTCCAAGGTATTTAAAAGAAAAGCTCCCAATGATGTATCCTGTGTTGGCAGTAATTTCCTTCAGTGTATCAGCTTTGACACCCCCTAAATAAATGCTAGTCTTCATTGGATTTGCTGCCAGACCAGACTGGTTCTCAAACTTGTGCAGGGTGTCAGAGATGGCCTTGATAGATTTTAGGTCACCTTTAGAGAAAATGAGCAGGTCGTATGCAAACAGGAGATGATTAATACTAACCTTGTGGCATTTTGGGTGCTGGTTGAAGCTGCTTGAGTGAATCAGCTTCCTGAGGCCTCTAGAGAGCCCTTCCATACTAATGACAAACAAATAAGGTGAGAGGGGATCACCCTGGCGCAATCCTCTCTTTGCTGCAAAGTATCCTTCATGTCTGCCATTAATATTGAGCAGTATTGAGGCATTTCATGATCCAGTTAATGAACTTAGTAGGAAAACCAAGTGTGTCCATTATTCTCTCCAAAAAAGACAATGAAACAGAGTCAAATGCCTTTTTAATGTCGACCTTTATGGTGGCTTTAGGGGAGACACCCTTCCTTTCATATTTCCTCACTAACTCTTGGGAGAGGAGAATGTTATCGAAAATATTTCTCCCAGGTATAAAAGCTGATTGTTCTTCCCCAATGATGCTAGAGAGTACAGCTGAAGCCTATTTGTGACCATTTTGCTAATAATTTTGTAAATGGTGTTGCAGCAGGATATTGGTCTATAGTCAGCTACTGTGTCAGGAGTTTCTTTCTTTGGGATAAAAGTAATAAGAGTGCTATTGACCTGGCTGAGCAATTGACCTGGCTAAGCAATTGACCTGACTTGAAGAAATCCAGGACTGCACTACTAAGTTCAGTACCAATGATGTCCCATGAGCTTTTATAGAATGTCGATGTAAATCCATTTGGGCCTGGACTTTTCATCTCATCAATAGAGTTAAGGGCTGCCCTTACATCTGTAGTAGTAAATTCTATCTCCAGGGAACTAGCATCATCCTCACTCAATCTAGCACCTGAGAATAGCTCTGCATTATACTCCTCAGTCTGATGGGTAGTGCCAAGTAGATTCATGTAGTAGTCTATAAAAGCAGCAGCTACACCGTACCCTCCTGTGTTTTAAATTCATTACCCTGCATATCTTTGATCCTCCCTATGTATGCCAAACTTTTCCTTTCCCTGACTTTAGCATGGAAATAGCTGGTAGAGGCGTCATTCATTTTGATATCTCTAATTTTTGCTCTTTGGTAATAAGAAATCAGCTATATTTTTTCCAACTTTATCAACTCTTCTCTGAGCCCTTTACTTCCTTTAGCTGATCAATATCCATTGGTTTCTGATGGAGAATTTGCTGAGCTTGCAGCAACTTGGTTCTGCAGCTATTTACTCTTTCAGAGATGCCTGAGTATTTAGCCTTGTGCAGAGCTTTAAGAGATTTCATTACCTCCCTTTGTTTAGAGACGAATTTGAACATCTTTGTTCCTGTCTTAGGCTTAACCCATGCTGTCTTGATAGTATCCAGGTAGATTGGATCCATACTCCAGCATTTGAGGAATTTGAATGATCTAATGCCCTCTGTAGTATTCAGCTTAATGTCCACCAGCACTGGTGAATGGTCAGAGAGACCTGGCTGTCGGAAATTTGCATTGGCTGCTATGCTTCCAAGAATCCAGTGGTGATTAACCAAAGCTCTATCAATTTTTGCCCAGACAGCATCTGCTCCTTCTTGGAAATTAGTCCATGTGTAATAGCAACCATTCCCAGGATGGTCAGTAAGCTTTGCTTTATTTAAACAGTCAGAGAATTCCTCCACATCTCTCTTGTTGAGCTGCCCTTTACTTATTTTTTCTCCACTACTCAGAATGGCATTATAGTCTCCTATTATTAACCATAGTTTTTGTGTTAACTGAGCTTTGTATAAGGAACTCCCATAGTTCTCTTCTGTCTTCTCCTTTGTTTAAACCATAGACCACTGTGAAGACACATGTGAAATGGGATTTCAGGCATGTTATATCACAGTGGATATATTGCGTTCCTGTCTGCAGAATTTGTACCTTGACTAGTCTACTCTTCCATAGCAGCCATATTCTACCATTGTAATGATGACTGTAATTGTGGTGGAAGTCAAAATTATTGAATTTCTTCTTGAGCAGATTAATACCCTTATTTTGTTTCACTCTAGTTTCTAGAAGCCCCAGGAGATCAATATTATGTTGCTGAATTAACTTGAGGACCTCCTGTTGCTTGTGGGGCTGATTGCAGCCTCTTACATTCCATGTGGAGACTATCATGGTAGCACAGGACCCCCTCCAGGGTCAGTGCCATCTTCCTAAATAATGCATTGAGCATCTGGTTCCTCATTCCTACTGTTGAGCATTATAGGCATTAAATCCTTCTCATTGTCCTGTAGTGCTTGAAACCTGTTCTCAACAAATGCCAGCTTTTTGACCAATGCAATCTTGGCTTTCCTTGTTGTCACTGGAGTAAACCCCTCACCATCAACCAGATTCCTTTCATATGCAGCTTAGGGCTTCACAATAGGAGCCTGTGTTTTAGGTAGAATTGCTGAATCTATCTTTTCTGTTAGCTGCTCTGAATTTTCAGTAGTATCTTTGTTCTCAGCCATGTTCTTTTCCTTTGGGACATATACAGGTTTGGTTTTGGTCTTTGGAGCTTGCACCTTCCTGTTTTGCTTGCATCTGGAGCTTGAGTGCCCAAGTTTGTTACAGCAGGAACAGAAATATGGAACCCATTCATATCTAACCTGCTGTGTGCTTTCTCCATAAGGTGTGTGCACTGTGATTGTTTCAGGCAGTGCATTTGAAACATCTACTTCCACCAGGACCCTAGCAAATGAAAGCTTGTCTTTAAGAGTTGTTCTAACATCAGCCATCATAGGTTTTCCAATTGAACTTGCAATCTTGCTAAGGGCCTTTGGGGTCCAGAAATGAGGATCTAAATCTGGGAATAAGACCCAAACTGGCACCCTTGTTGTTTTCTCCATTTCTTGGCTGAAAGTTGGAGTCCCGATTTTTAGGATGAAGGAGCATTCACCATAACACCATGGACCATTTTTCAGCACTTGCTCCATTGCAGCTTTTGTCTCAAATTTAATGAAAAACCACCCTTTTTTGAAGTATTGAATGGAGGGTAATTTCACAAAATTCCAATGCTTCCTAGCAAATTCAGTGAGACTCATTTCCCTAGGTTTGGCTCCTATCACATGCCCAACTAAAGTATTTTCCCAGTATTTCAATTCCGACTCAAAATTATCCAACTCTATACGAATATCACCATCCACAGGGATAAACTCTAACTTCATGTCAGACACATTGATTAGAGTAGCAACAGGCGTATCAACATTAGGAGTAGCATTTTTTTTGCAATTATCATTCCCATTTTTCTCAGCATCAGAATTCAATAGATCCATTACAGTAGCACTATCATGATTAACAGAAAATTCATGAATAGGGGATGATGGTCTTACAGTGTTGCTGCCCAGATTCTTGAGATTCATTACGGCCGATCCATTTGAGGTTGTTCCTTTTGCAGCGCTCAGGAAATCTGCAAATGTAACTGGAGCAGGGCCCTCTTCTTCCGCCATTGAAGCTTTCTCCAAGATTATCGAGTTTGTGGGTATATCACCATTTTTGGGGATATTAGTATCATTTTGTTCAGTATTTTGCGTAGAGTATTTTGATGTATTTAGTTTTTTATTTTGACGTGTTTTTGCCTTGGATTCAAGCTTAAGAAAGAAAGGAGATGTTCATAGCTTGAGGATGAAGCTATCCTCTAGAATCCTTTTTGCATAATTACCTCAAAAACTTGAATTGTATACATGATTAGTTTCATATAAAAGAGTTTCAGAATATGAATGTACTCTAATCATTTTGCTCTAGATCTAATCATTTTTGTTTTTAATTGAGATATTATGATTAGTCTTGCTATATGATATTAATTAATAGGCAAAACATCTTGTGTAATATTTTGCGTCCACATCAGCGATGATGTCATTGCTGATGTCATCGGCCACGTTACACACATAATTACAATTTAAATGATTTTATGAAATATATATAATATATTGATTACCACATTTAATGGTAGTACACCGAAAAACAAAATTAGCAATATAATTTGCTGAAATTACTACTAAATGCAATTTATCCCATTCCCAAATTCGAAAATAAAAAACGGGCCTATATTAGGAAACAATCAAGCAATTCATTAGTCAAATTTTAAATAAAATATTGTGCATAAAGAATGATATGTAACATAATTAAATTCGAAAAATAAAATTTGCCTAATAATCAGCAATAGAATACTACTTTCTATAAGTTCATCCAATAAAAAAAATTATTATTTCCTAATAATCCGCAAGTTAAAACCGTTTCCCTAATAATACGTAATTGAAATAAGGAAATCGTCATACTTTCAAGATTTTGTAAAAATTTGCATATAATTTTTCATATATCAGTTCAATATACTTTCAATATTTTGGGTTTGTTACTTGAATTATTTATTACATCGTCGATTCAATTTTGCGATTTGCTCTAGTATACAACCACCATGCAAATGTAGCAAATACATACTATATTCAATACCTCACTATGTGTAATGCCCAATCCACCATGTTCCTTGTCTTTACATCATCCCAAGCGACCACCGAGATATCCTTCCTATCCCACAAGTAGTTACATCAAATGATCAAATGACCATAACTTTGATTACAATGCACTTGGGATTGATAAAGATTGAAACCCAGTGAAAATTCAGACTTGCCGTAAGTGAGTTAACAAGGATCAATCTGCCTACATAGGATAATTTTCTTGTGCCCCATCCACAAATTTTGGTTGACAATTTTCTTCATAACCTAGGATGTAGATGTGCAACAGAATTTTTTTTTTTATGAGATATATAGCACAAGTACCAGAACGAAAGTTTCCCATACTTGAACCCTGATACAGTTATGATATTATGAATAACATGCTCAGGCGCTCCAAATTCTTATTCTCCAGGATATCTTATCCTCCAGTTACTAAAGTCATGTTGTTAGGAGGACAAACGAACCTTAAACATAATATTTAAGGTAAGAAATTTAAAAGTTCAATTATTCGCATAATTGGAGAGTGAAAGCTGATACAAACGTGTATATAAGTAACGGGTTAATTATTTAGTCATTTTGCTCGTGGAATCATGTTTAGCGGTTTTAGAAGATAAGTTTAATAATTTGCCACACCAACTAAATAAGTTAGCTGGGGAAATAAACATAGTTGATTATTTGGTCTTCGCAACTAGTGTAAAAGTTGTGAAGGTAGAGTGGCTTATATACGTGCAACAATTAAAAGCTAAGTGAATTAGTTCTTAAAAGTCAACCATTATGAAATTAAACAACGGTAGCAATTAATGAGTTGTGACATCACGATAAAAAGCATTAAACATCGAGTCATTACCTATAACATTTACCACATGTACTTTTCTAGTCAGATTCTCCACTCCATTATTAATTGGAGGGCCGGGAGGGGGGCAGGGGAGTATTATGTTCATCAAGTTCAATGGATCATAATATAATTTACCATTTTAATCATATTTGATCTTATTTTAGTCTATCGATTATATATTTCGTTTTAGGAAAAAAATTATCATAATTCATTGAATGTGGTACATCTGTATGGTATGTATTATATGCATAGTTAACCTATAAATATAACATTTCATTTCTCAAAGTTTCACACTTGTCATCCAAAACTCATTGTTTAGTTAATCTCCTTAGTGCTTGATTTTATTTTCATCCATGTACTAATGGAAGAAAACAAAAGCTTTAATGCACTAGTGTCGAATAAAAAAATAAATTCAAATTTCTTCACAGTGTACGAGCGTTCAACCAACGTCAGCACTCGACGATGTTTTTCATTGAATTAGTGATCTACCAAAATAAGTTACTTCCGAAGGGTAGACTTGTATGTAAACTAAACCCTAATTATATTTGAGTATAATTTTATAATTTTGGGTTACGCTTAATAATGTGTTCTATATCAAGGTTGTTATTTTATTATTTCTTTGTCTCAAAATAACGACTCATGTTTGTTTTTCATTTCATTTACTGCAGGAAAAGTCTATGTTCAATCCAGATACTCATATTAAGCAGACTTTAAAACGGACAAAGTCTGTCAACCATCTCCTTCTTGGGTGACATCTCCTTCTATTGTGCATATCGTCTAGTGAAGATGTCAATCAACATGTATAAGCATGTTCGACGAGTAGAGGATATCCATTTTATTAAATCAAACTGTAGATAACAATTAGAGATTATGTAGATCAACATGATTGGTTTCATATAGAGGAGTTTCATAATATGAATGTACTCTAATCATTTTGCTCTAGATGTAATCATTTTAATTTCGAAGAATGTTTAATTGAGATATTATAATTAGTTTTGCTATATCATATTAATTACTAGGCAAAAAATCTTATGTAATATTTTGCGTCCACATCAGCGATGATGTCATTGCTGATGTCATCGGTCACGTTACACACATAATTACAATTTAAATGATTTTATGAAATATATATATTATATTAATTACCACATTTAATGTTAGTAAACCGAAAAAAAATATTTTAGCAATATAATTTGCTGAAATTACTACCAAACGCAATTTATCTCATTCCCAAACATGAAAATAAAAAACGGGCCTATATTAGGAAATAATCAAGCAATTCATTAGTCAAATTTTAGCTAAAATATTATGCATAAAACATGATATGTAACATAAATAAATTAGAAAAATAAAATTTGCCGAATAATCTGCAATAGAATACTACTTTCTATAAGTTCATCCAATAAAAAAAAAATCATTATTTCCTAATAATCCGCAAGTTAAAATCCGTTTCC
Organism: Spergularia marina; assembly: GCA_963680865.1. NCBI lineage: Eukaryota > Viridiplantae > Streptophyta > Magnoliopsida > Caryophyllales > Caryophyllaceae > Spergularia > Spergularia marina. The sequence goes on from OY804549.1 coordinate 19,727,763, forward strand.
CTAATAATACGTAATTGAAATAAGGAAATCGTCATACTTTCAAGATTTTGTAAAAATTTGCATATATTATTTCATATATCAGCTCAATATACTTTCAATATTTTGGGTTTGTTACTTGAATTATTTATTACATCGTCGATTCAATTTTGCGATTTTCTCTAGTATACAACCACCATGCAAATGTAGCAAATACATACTATATTCAATACCTCACTATGTGTAATGCCCAATCCACCATGTTCCTTGTCTTTACATCATCCCAAACGACCACGGAGATATCCTTCCTATCCCAGAAGTAGTTACATCAAATGATCAAATGACCATAACTTTGATTACAATGCACTTGGGGTTGATAAAGATTGAAACCCAATGAAAATTCAGATTTTCCGTAAGTGAGTTAACAAGGATCAATCTGCCTACATAGGGTAATTTTCTTGTGCCCCATCCACGAATTTTGGTTGACAATTTTCTTAATAAACTAGGATGTAGATGTGCAACAGAATTTTTTTTAATGAGATATATAGCACAAGATACCAGAACGAAAGTTTCCCATTCTTGAACCCTGATACAGTTATGATATTATGAATAACATGCTCAGGCGCTCCAAATTCTTATTCTCCAAGATATCTTATCCTCCAGTTACTAAAGTCATGTTGTTAGGAGGACAAACGAACCTTACACATAATATTTAAGGTAAGAAATTTAAAAATTCAATTATTCGCATAATTGGAGAGTGAAATCTGATACAAACGTGTATATAAGTAATGGGTTAATTAGTTAGTCATTTTGCTCGTGCAAGCATGATTAGCGGTTTTGGAAGATAAGTTTAATGATTTGCCAAACCAACTAAATAAGTTAGCTGGGGAAATAAACATAGTTGATTATTTGGTCTTCGCAACTAGTGTAAAAGTTGTGAACGTAGAGTGGCTTATATACGTGCAACAATTAAAAGCTAAGTGAATTAGTTCTTAGAAGTCAACCATTATGAAATTAAACAACGGTAGCAATTAATGAGTTGTGACATCACGTTAAAAAGCATCAAACATCGAGTCATTACCTATAACATTTACTTTTTCTAGTCAGATTCTCCACTCCATTATTAATTGGAGGGCCGAGAGGGGGGGAGGGGAGTATTATGTTCATCAAGTTCAATGGATCATGATATAATTTACCATTTTAATCATATTTGATCATATTTTAGTCTATCGATTATATATTTCATTTTAGGAAGAAAATTATCATAATTGATTGAATGTGGTACATCCGTATGGCATGTATTATATGCATAGTTTACCTATAAATGTAACATTTCATTTCTCAAAGTTTCACACTTGTCATCTAAAACACATTATTTAGTTAATCTCCTTAGTGCTTGATTTTATTATCATCCATGTACTAATGGAAGAAAACAAAAGCTTTAATGCACTAGTGTCTACCAAAAAAAAAAAAAATTCAAATTTCTTCATAGTGTACGAGCGTTAAACCAACGTCAGCACTAGACGATGTTTTTCAATGAATTAGTGATCTACCAAAATAAGTTACTTCCGGAGGGTAGGCTTGTATGTAAACTAAACCCTAATTATATTTGTGTATAATTTCATAATTTTGGGTTATGCTTAATAATGTGTTCTATATCGGGTAAGCCAATAGACTCGATCTAGAGGCTGATACAAAACTTTATGAGATGAACCCTAAAATGGAAAGTTCCAATTTATGGCGAACCAATATTGGGGAAAAACGTGAAACTATTTCTGCCAGTCACACCAAAACTCTTCCATCCGACAATCAAACTTATCAATTCTTCAATCGCCATTGAAGGGGTACTTCACTTGAACTTTCTATCACCACATATGTCAATCTTTTGCAAGGTAAAATTGCAGAATTTTGTGAACCCGATGGTTCATCTACTTTGTCTATCTGCACTTCTGCTACAATTAAGGGCAATCAACAATCAGAAACATCGAGTCTATGTTTCAAGGAGCCATTTGATGAAAGTTACAAGAATCAGAATACACAGTTGGGCAAAATTCCAATTGTGGGGTATAAGCGGAAGGTAACTGATCGGGGTCCTGACGTTCCTACCACTTCAAAAAGGACATGTTGGGAAAATCAGAATCATCTGAATTTGATAGCGGTCAAGCGAAAACGTAGCAGGGAAATCGTAACCAATCCCTTTGAAGCCTTAAATGATACGAAAAAACAGAGGCGTGATGTGTCCTCTTCCGACTCCGCTAATCAGAATTCGTGTTCGTCGGCTAAAGATTTTGATTTGTTCACTAAGCCAAACCCCCAGGTGAGTTCTGCAACTTGTTCGAGGCAAAAGCGTAAGGCAACACATAGTACCTTCTCTTCTAGTATTTCTTTGAGGCCTCGGTTTGGGGGAGAACTACAGGCGTGGGGAAAGGAGGATGGTAATCATACTAATATGGTTAGGTTGCTCAGGAAAAAGAAGTTTAAACCCCTGAAAAACAATTTTAATTCGGTTAGGAAGCTCAAGAATATGTTACACCTTTATTTTAGCGTCTTTTCAAAAGATGCTCAGGCGGAGGTTGCTGAGCAACCCCGCCGCTCGCCATGAATCTACTGTGCTACAACTGTCGAGGGTTAGGCAACGACCCGGCAGTTGTTCGTCTCAAGAAGTTGCTAAGAGGAACCAAACCGGATGTTGTGATTTTGCTGGAAACAAAATTGAGAGGAGATGAGATGAAGGTGCTTTGTAAACAACTCGGTGACTACCAAGGTATGTATGTTGACCCCATAGGTCGTTCAGGTGGTATTGCTTTGCTTTGGCAGGACCTCATAAACATTTCCTACTTATCATCCACTCAGCATCACATTGATGTTGAGGTGAAAGGATTATTTGGGGAACATAAATGGAGATTGACTGGTTTTTATGGGTGGGCGGCTACGGAAGAAAAGTTCTTATCATGGGAACTTTTAAGGGGTCTGAAGGAGGTGTCTGATTTACCTTGGCTAGTAGTTGGAGATTTTAATCAAATTTTCTTCGAACATGAGAAGGAAGGGGGTCCAGTTCGTGACCAAAGAGTTATGGACGAGTTTCGTGAAGATGTGGATGACTGTGGTTTAAAGGACCTTGGCTATATGGGGGAGTGTTTTACGTGGTGGAATAAGCAAGCCGGTGTGGATTGTGTTAAAGAACGACTTGATCGGGCAGTGGCCTCAACTTCTTGGATTGCTGCTTTCCCTTTGTTAATTGTGAAGAACCTCAACCGAGACAAGTCTGATCATAACCCCCTTCAGCTAACCCGGTATACGACCCCTCGTCGCAGTAAGAAACGTCCCTTCCGTTTCGAAAACATGTGGGTTTTGTCTGAGAGTTGTGAAGGAGTCGTTAAGAATTCTTGGATGGCTGATGTCGGTCATGATGACGAGGATGTCTTGCGTAAAATTAAGAGTTGTTCCAATGCTCTGTTAGAATGGAGCAAAGTCGAATTCGGCAGCTTGAACAAGAAAATAGAGGAGGCGAGAAGGAAGTTGTTGCTGCTGGACTCGTGTTTTCCAACTCAGGATGTGGTCTTTCAAAGAAGTGAGGTCTGCAAGCAACTTGACGACCTTCTGTTGATGGAGGAAGCGTACTGGAAGCAGCGTGCTCGTGTAACAAACTTGACTGACGGTGATCAAAATACAAAATTCTATCATATCAAGGCGACTGGTAGGAAGAAGCGGAACAATATTGCTCGAATCCAAAATGATGACGGTGTGTGGGTCGATGATGCGGAAGAGATAGGTGAAGTGGCGTGGCAGTTTTTTAATAACTTGTTTGCAGCCGGTCCCTGTGTAGGTGTAGATGAGGTTACAAGTTGTGTAAGGAGGACAGTGACAGACGAGATGAATGTGAATTTGATGAAACCCGTCAAAATGGAGGAGGTGTATGAGGCTCTTTTGCAGATGCACCCTAACAAAGCTCCAGGGCCGGATGGGCTTAATGCGAAATTCTACCAGCAATATTGGCACGTAATTGGCAAAGATATATCAACATTGGTGATAGACTGTATAGACGGAAGGGTGAATATGGCCCTGATCAATTCAACACACATTGTTTTGATTCCAAAAAATAAAGATCCACAGACTATGGCAGAATTTCGACCGATTTCTTTGTGCAATGTGGTGTACAAACTGGTAGCGAAAGTTTTTGCTAATCGTTTGAAGCCTCTGTTAGGTGTGATTATCTCAGAGGAACAGAGTGCTTTCATCCCCGATCGAATGATCTCTGATAATGCCATGATAGCCTTTGAAGTTTTTCACTTCATGAAATCCCACAATCATGGAATTCGTGGCTATTTGTCGATGAAACTAGACATGAGTAAAGCATACGACCGGGTGGAGTGGAACTTTTTGGATGCAGTTATGCGTAACATGGGTTTTTGTGGTGACTGGGTGTCTAGGATTATGCGATGCCTTACTACGGTGGCATCCTCTGTTCTCATTAACGGCGCTCCAACGAGGGCTTTCTCGCCGCGTCGTGGGCTTCGACAAGGTGATCCCATTTCACCTTTTCTTTTTCTTATTTGTGCAGAGGCTTTCTCTAGGCTCTTGTCCCGTGAGGTGGAAAGGAATATGCTTACTGGAGTTCAAATTTGTCGAAGAGCTCCGCGAATTTCACACTTATTTTTCGCGGACGATGCCATTATTTTTTGCAAGGCCGATGAGGCTAATGTGTCTACAGTGAATAGGGTGCTGGATGATTACCAAAAGGCTTCGGGGCAGAGGATTAATTTCCAGAAAACAGAGGTTTTTTATAGTGCTAACTTGGGTAATGACTTGCGGGAGAAGCTTACAGCTCTTCTAAGAGCTAATATGGTGCAGGTTCCTGGTAAATACCTTGGTCTACCAGCTGTGGTGGGACGTAATAAGACCTTGGTTTTCTCGACAATCCGAGAACGAATCTGGAAGAAGATAAAAGGGTGGAAAGAGAAGCTTTTGTCCTTTGCGGGTAGAGAGGTCCTGATAAAGGCAGTTGCCCAATCGATCCCTACTTATCACATGGGACTTTTTAAGCGTCCAACATCTCTTTGTCACGATATTGAGATGGGTTTGGCGAGATTCTGGTGGGGTTTTGGAGAGGAGAAGCGGAAAATTTACTGGGTTGCTTGGGATAAACTTTGCACTATGAAACGAAATGGAGGCTTAGGCTTTCGTCATTTGTCATCTTTCAACATAGCGATGTTAGCAAAGCAAGGTTGGAGACTTATGGAGTTCCCGAATTCCTTGGCTAGCAGACTAATCAAAGCACGTTATTATCCTTCGTGTGATTTCCTGGAGGCTAAGCTAGGTCATCACCCTAGTTTCATCTGGCGTAGTATTTTAGATGGGCAGGATGTTTTGAAGAAAGGTTGTAGGTGGCTCATTGGGGATGGTCAACGGGTGCGAGTCTGGCAAGACAAGTGGACGTTGCGTCCACCAACGTTCAGATTAATATCTCTGGTTGCATCTAATGCGGATGAGAAAGTGAGTGAGTGGATTGATGCTGAAAGGGGTGGTTGGCGCACGGACATGGTGAGTCGAAATTTGCTTCCATTTGAGGCTGAGGACATCTTAGGCATCCCTATTTGTCCCAGTTCCCAAGATAAATTGGTGTGGCACTTCAGCACGGATGGAATTTATACTGTTAAATCTGGCTACCATTTTATCAGGTGGAGCGAGAACGTTGATAGGGGAGGCGTGGGTGCCAGTTCGGACGAGTCTTCTCGACTCTGGAAGCTTATTTGGAGTCTGAAAGTCCCCCCTAAAGTGCAGTCTTTTATCTGGAGGGCTTGCAGTGGAGCTATTTTGTGTGGGGCTAATATTCAGAAACGACTACAGGAGGCTGACCCCATCTGTACTCGATGCAACCTCGATATGGAGACCGAATTGCACGCCCTCGTATTTTGCCCAAATGTGGCTACAATTTGGGCAGGAGTGGGTATGCATCCTGAAGAAGATTGGTGCGAGGAAAGGAGTTTCAGGGACTGGATTGTGAAGGTTTTAACGGAGGATGGGAGTGAGGACAGGAGAGAGCAGGTGATGATGATTTTATGGAGCGTGTGGAATGAGCGAAATACAGTGTTCCATGGAGGTGACCCCCGTGAGCCTTGGAACGTAATTGACAGCGCTCGTTGTTTAGGTAACACATATCGGGATGCTCAGGAGACGGGTAAAACCCCACGAGGGCAAGTTGCGGGTCACCTTGAGCATAGGGTTCCAGCTGCCGAAAGTTCTCTTAAAATGAATGTGGATGCTGCAATTCTGGGAGACCAAGGAAGTGGCCTCGGCTTCGTCCTTCGAGGGTGGCAGGGAGACGTTCTTTTAGCTGGGTGTCATCAGGTACAGGATAAGTGGGAACCAATTATTGCAGAAGCACGAGCACTCGAATTTGGATTACAATTAGCGCGCCATCATGGTTATCTTCGATAGGAGATTGAATCTGATTGTTTGCAGCTGGTTTCTTTACTTAAACGAGATGTTATGCCCTTTTCTTATTTATGTAATATAGGTAAGGATATATTAGGTCTCTTTTTAGATTTTGAGTCAATAGTTGTTTCACATGTTCGTAGAGGGGGTAATCAGGCGACGCATTACATAGCCAGTTTTATGCCAATTGACTACTCCTGTAGGGTGTGGGTGAATGGAGGTCCTGAAGGCCTTCTCGATGTAGTTGCTGCAGACTATATGTCCGCTTTCGGTTCTTAATATAGTATCTTGTTCCTCAAAAAAAAAAAAATAATGTGTTCTAGGTTGTTATTTTATTATTTCTTTGTCTCAAAATTACGACTCATGTTTGTTTTTCATTTTATTTAATGCAGGAAAAGTCTATGCTCCATCCGGATACTGATGTTAAGCAGACTTTACAAAGGACAGAGTCTGTCAACCATCTCCTTCTTGGGTGACATCTCCTTCTATTGTGCATATGGTCTAGGGAAGATGTCAATCAACATGTATAAGCATGTTCGACGAGTACAAGATATCCATTTTATTAAATCGAACTGTACATATCAATTAGAGATTGTGTAGATCAACATGATTGGTTTCATATAGAAGAGTTTCATAATATGAATGTACTCTAATCATTTTGCTCTAGATCTAATCATTTTAATTTCGAAGAATGTTTAATTGAGATATTATAATTAGTTTTGCTATATCATATAAATTAATAGGCAAAACATCTTGTGTAATATTTTACGTCCACATCAGCGATGATGTCATTACTGATGTCATCGGCCACGTTACACACATAATTACAATTTAAATGATTTTATGAAATATATATATTATATTAATTACCACATTTAATGGTAGTAAACCGAAAAAAATATTTTAGCAATATAATTTGCTAAAATTAATACCAAACGCAATTTATCTCATTCCCAAACTTGAAAATAAAAAATGGGTTATATTAGGAAACAATCAAGCAATTTATTAGTCAAATTTTAACTAAAATATTGTGTATAAAAAATGATATGTAACATAATTCAATTCGAAAAACAAAATTTGCCTAATAATATGCAATATAATACTACTCTCTATAAGTTCATCCAATAAAAAAAAAATCATTATTTCCTAATAATCCGCAAGTTAAAATCCGTTTCCCTAATAATACTTAATTGAAATAAGGAAATCGTCATAAGTTCAAGATTTCGTAAAAATTTGCAAATATTTTTTGATATATCAGCTCAATATACTTTCAATATTTTGGGTTTGTTACTTAAATTATTTATTACATCGTCGATTCAATTTTGCGATTTTCTCTAGTATACAACCACCATGCAAATGGAGCAAATACATACTATATTCAATACCTCACTATGTGTAATGCCCAATCCACCATGTTCCTTGTCTTTACATCATCCCAAGCGACCACGAAGATATCCTTCCTATCCCACAACTAGTTACATCAAATGATCAAATGACCATAACTTTGATTACAATGCACTTGGGGTTGATAAAGATTGAAACCCAGTGAAAATTCAGATTTACCGTAAGTGAGTTAACAAGGATCAATCTGCCTACATAGGGTAATTTTCTTGTGCCCCATCCACGAATTTTGGTTGACAATTTTCTACATACACTAGGATCTAGATGTGCAACAGATTTTTTTTTTTTTATGAGATATATAGCCCAAGATACCAGAATGAATGTTTCCCATACTTGAACCCTGATACAGTTATGATATTATGAATAACATGCTCAGGCGCTCCAAATTCTTATTCTCCAGGATATCTTATCCTCCAGTTACTAAACTCATGTTGTTAGGAGGACAAACGAACCTTACACATAATATTTAAGGTAAGAAATTTAAAAATTCAATTATTCGCATAATTGGAGAGTGAAATCTGATACAAACGTGTATATAAGTAATGGGTTAATTAGTTAGTCATTTTGCTCGTGCAAGCATGATTAGCGGTTTTGGAAAATAAGTTTAATGATTTGCCAAACCAACTAAATAAGTTAGCTGGGGAAATAAACATAGTTGATTATTTGGTCTTCGCAACTAGTGTAAAAGTTGTGAACGTAGAGTGGCTTATATACGTGCAACAATTAAAAGCTAAGTGAATTAGTTCTTAGAAGTCAACCATTATGAAATTAAACAACGGTAGCAATTAATGAGTTGTGACATCACGTTAAAAAGCATTAAACATCGAGTCATTACCTATAACATTTACTTTTTCTAGTCAGATTCTCCACTCCATTATTAATTGGAGGGCCGAGAGGGGGGGAGGGGAGTATTATGTTCATCAAGTTCAATGGATCATGATATAATTTACCATTTTAATCATATTTGATCTTATTTTAGTCTATCGATTATATGTTTCATTTTAGGAAGAAAATTATCATAATTGATTGAATGTGGTACATCCGTATGGCATGTATTATATGCATAGTTAACCTATAAATGTAACATTTCATTTCTCAAAGTTTCACACTTGTCATCTAAAACTCATTGGTTAGTTAATCTCTTTAGTGCTTGATTTTATTTTCATCCATGTACTAATGGAAGAAAACAAAAGCTTTAATGCAATAGTGTCTACTAAAAAAAAAAAAATTCAAATTTCTTCACAGTGTACGAGCGTTAAACCAACTTCAGCAGTAGATGATGTTTTTCAATGAATTAGTGATCTACCAAAATATGTTACTTCTAGAGGATAGGCTTGTATGTAAACTAAACCCTAATTATATTTGTGTATAATTTCATAATTATGGGTTATGCTTAATAATGTGTTCTATATCAAGGTTGTTATTTTATTATTTCTTTGTCTCAAAATTACGACTCATGTTTGTTTTTCATTTTATTTAATGCAGGAAAAGTCTATGCTCCATCCGGATACTGATGTTAAGCAGACTTTACAAAGGACAGAGTCTGTCAACCATCTCCTTCTTGGGTGACATCTCCTTCTATTGTGCATATGGTCTAGGGAAGATGTCAATCAACATGTATAAGCATGTTCGACGAGTACAAGATATCCATTTTATTAAATCGAACTGTACATATCAATTAGAGATTGTGTAGATCAACATGATTGGTTTCATATAGAAGAGTTTCATAATATGAATGTACTCTAATCATTTTGCTCTAGATCTAATCATTTTAATTTCGAAGAATGTTTAATTGAGATATTATAATTAGTTTTGCTATATCATATAAATTTGCCTAATAATATGCAATAGAATACTACTCTCTATAAGTTCATCCAATAAAAAAAATCATTATTTCCTAATAATCCGCAAGTTAAAATCCGTTTCCCTAATAATACGTAATTGAAATAAGGAAATCGTCATGCTTTCAAGATTTTGTAAAAATTTGCATATATTTTTTCATATATCAGCTCAATATAGTTTCAATATTTTGGGTTTGTTACTTAAATTATTTATTACATCGTCGATTCAATTTTGCGATTTGCTCTAGCATACAACCACCATGCAAATGTAGCAAATACAAACTATATTCAATACCTCACTATGTGTAATGCCCAATCCATCATGTTCCTTGTCTTTACATCATCCCAAGCGACCACCGAGATATCATTCCTATCCTACAAGTAGTGACATCAAATAATCAAATGACCATAACTTTGATTACAATGCACTTGGGATTGATAAAGATTGAAACCCAGTGAAAATTCAGATTTGCCGTAAGTGAGTTAACAAGGATCAATCTGCCTACATAGGGTAATTTTCTTGTGCCCCATTCACGAATTTTGGTTGACAATTTTCTACATACACTAGGATGTAGATGTGCAACAGAATTTTTTTTTATGAGATATATAGCCCAAGATACCAGAACGAAAGTTTCCCATACTTGAACCTTGATACAGTTATGATATTATGAATAATATGCTCAGGCGCTCCAAATTCTTGTTCTCCAGGATATCTTATCCTCCAGTTACTTAGGTCATGTTGTTAGGAGGACAATCGAACCTTACACATACGGTAATATTTAAGGTAAGAAATTTAAAAGTTCAATTATTCGCACAATTGGAGAGTGAAAGCTGATACAAACGTGTATATAAGTAATGGGTTAATTAGTTAGTCATTTTGCTCGTGCAAGCATGTTTAGCAGTTTTGGAAGATAAGTTTAATGATTTGCCACACCAACTAAATAAGTTAGCTGGGGAAATAAACATAGTTGATTATTTGGTCTTCGCAACTAGTGTAAAAGTTGTGAAGGTAGAGCGGCTTATATACGCGCAACAATTAAAAGCTAAGTGAATTAGTGAATTAGAAGTCAACCATTATGATATTAAACAACGGTAGCAATTAATGAGTTGTGACATCACGTTAAAAAACATTAAACATCGGGTCATTACCTATAACATTTACTACATGAACTTTTTTAGTCAGATTCTCCACTCCATTATTAATTACCACATTTAATGGTAGTTAACTGAAAAAATATTTTAGCAATATAATTTGCTGAAATTATTACCAAACGCAATTTATCTCATTCCCAAACTTGAAAATAAAAAAACGGGCCTATATTAGGAAACAATCAAGCAATTCATTAGTCAAATTTTAGCTAAAATATTGTGCATAAAAAATGATATGTAACATAATTAAATTCGAAAAACAAAATTTGCCTAATAATCCGCAATAAAAAACTACTTTTTATAAGTTCATCCAATAAAAAAAAAATCAATATTTCCTAATAATCCGCAAGTTAAAATCTGTTTCCGTAATAATACGTAATTGAAATAAGGAAATTTTCATACTTTTAAGATTTTGTAAAAATTTGCTTACAGTTTTTAGTATATCAGCTCAATATACTTTCAATATTTTGGGTTTGTTACTTAAATTATTTATTACATAGTCGATTCAATTTTGCGATTTGCTCTAGTATACAAACACAATGCAAATGTAGCAAATACAAACTATATTCAATACCTCACTATGTGTAATGCCCAATCCATCATGTTCCTTGTCTTTACATCATCCCAAGCGACCACCGAGATATCCTTCCTATCCCACAAGTAGTTACATTAAATGATCATATGACCATAACTTTGATTACAATGCACTTGGGGTTGATAAAGATTGAAACCCAGTGAAAATTCTGATTTGCCGTAAGTGAGTTAACAAGGATCAATCTGCCTACATAGGGTAATTTTCTTGTGCCCCATTCACAAATTTTGGATGACAATTTTCTACATACACTAGGATGTAGATGTGCAACAAATTTTTTTTTTTATGAGATATATAGCCCAAGATACCAGAACGAAAGTTTTCCATACTTGAACCCTGATACAGTTATGATATTATGATTAACATGCTCAGGCGCTCCAAATTCTTGTTCTCCAGGATATCATATCCTCCACTTACTAAAGTCATGTTGTTAGAAGGACAAACGAACCTTACACATAATATTTAAGGTAAGAAATTTAAAAGTTCAATTATTCGCACAATTGGAGGATGAAAGCTGATACAAACGTGTATATAAGTAATGGGTTAATTAATTAGTTATTTTGCTCGTGCAAGCATGTTTAGCGGTTTTGGAAGATAAGTTTAATGATTTGCCACACCAACTAAATAAGTTAGCTGGGGAAATAAACATAGTTGATTATTTGGTCTTCGCAACGAGTGTAAAAGTTGTGAAGGTAGAGTGGCTTATATACGCGCAACATATAAAAACTAAGTGAATTAGAAGTCAACCATCATGAAATTAAACAACGATAGCAATTAATGAGTTGTGACATCACGTTAAAAAGCATTAAACATAAAGTCATTATCTATAACATTTACTACATGTACATTTCAAGTCAGATTCTCCACTCCATTATTAATTGGAGGGCCGGGAGGGGGGGAGGGGAGTATTATGTTCATCAAGTTCAATGGATCATGATATAATTTACCATTTTATTCATATTTGATCTTATTTTAGTCTATCGATTATATATTTCATTTTAGGAAGAAAATTATCATAATTCATTGAATGTGGTATATCCGTATGGTATGTATTATATGCAGAGTTAACCTATAAATGTAACATTTCATTTCTCAAAGTTTCATACTTGTCATCTAAAACTCATTGTTTAGTTAATCTCCTTAGTGCTTGATTTTATTTTCATCCATGTACTAATGGAAGAAAACAAAAGCTTTAATGCACTAGTGTCTAAAAAAAAAAATGAACTCAAATTTCTACACAGTGTACGAGCGTTCAACCAACGTCAGCACTAGACGATGTTTTTCATTGAATTAGTGATCTATCAAAATAAGTTACTTCCGGAGGGTAGGCTTGTATGTAAACTAATTAACCCTAATTATATTTGTCTATAATTCTCATATCTTTGGGTTATGCTTAATAATGTGTTCTATATCAAGGTTGTTATTTTATTATTTCGTTGTCTCAAAATTACTACTCATGTTTGTTTTTCATTTCATTTAATGCAGGAAAAGTCTATGTTCCATCCGGATACCGATGTTAAGCAGACTTTACAAAGGACAGAGTCTGTGAACCATCTCCTTCTTGGGTGACATCTCCTTCTATTGTGCATATCGTCTAGGAAAGATGTCAATCAACATGTATAAGCATGTTCGACGAGTAGAGGATATCCATTTTATTAAATCAAATTGTACATATCAATTAGAGAATATGTAGATCAACATGATTGGTTTAATATCGAAGAGTTTCATATTATGAATTTACTCTAATCATTTTGCTCTAGATCTAATCAATTTAATTTCGAAAAATGTGTAATTGAGATATTATAATTAGTTTTGCTATATTATATTAATTAATAGGCAAAACATCTTGTGTAATATTTTGTAACCACGTCAGCGATGATGTCATTGCTGATGTCATCGGCCACGTTACACACATAATTACAATTTAAATGATTTTATGAAATATATATATTATTTTAATTACCACATTTAGTGGTAGTAAACCGAAAAAAATATTTTAGCAATATAATTTGCTGAAATTACTACCAAACGCAATTTATCTCATTCCCAAACTTGAAAATAAAAAACGGGCTAATATTAAGAAACAATCAAGCAATTTATTAGTCAAATTTTAGATAAAATATTGTGTATAAAAAATGATATGTAACATAATTAAATTCGAAAAACAAAATTAGCCTAATAATCTGCAATAGAATACTACTCTCGATAAGTTCATCCAATAAAAAAAATCATTATTTCCTAATAATCCGCAAGTTAAAATCCGTTTCCCTAATAATACGTAATTGTAATAAGGAAATCGTCATACTTTCAAGATTTTGTAAAAATTTGCATATATTTTTTCATATATCAGCTCAATATAGTTTCAATATTTTGGGTTTGTTACTTAAATTATTTATTAAATCGTCGATTCAATTTTGCGATTTGCTCTAGTATACAACCACCATGCCAATTTAGCGAATACATATTATATTCAATACCTCACTATGTGTAATGCCCAATCCACCATGTTCCTTGTCTTTACATCATCCCAAGCGACCACCGAGATATCCTTCCTATCCCACAAGTAGTTACATCAAATGATCAAATGACCATAACTTTGATTACAATGCACTTGGGGTTGATAAAGATTGAAACCCAGTGAAAATTCAGATTTGCCGTAAGTGAGTTAACAAGGATCAATCTGCCTACATAGGGTAATTTTCTTGTGCCCCATTCACGAATTTTGGTTGACAATTTTCTACATACACTAGGATGTAGATGTGCAACAAATTATTTTTTTTATGAGATATATAGCCCAGGATACCAGAACGAAAGTTTCTAATACTTGAACCCTGATACAGTTATGATATTATGATTAACATGCTCAGGCGCTCCAAATTCTTGTTCTCCAGGATATCTTATCCTCCAGTTACTAAAGTCATGTTGTTAGGAGAACAAACGAACCTTACACATAATATTTAAGGTAAGAAATTTAAAAGTTCAATTATTCGCACAATTGGAGAGTGAAAGCTGATACAAACGTGTATATAAGTAATAGGTTAATTAGTTAGTCATTTTGCTCGTGCAAGCATGTTTAGCGGTTTTGGAAGATAAGTTTAATGATTTGCCACACCAACTAAATAAGTTTGTTGGGGAAATAAACATAGTTGATTATTTGGTCTTCGCAACTAGTGTATAAGTTGTGAAGGTAGAGTGGCTTATATACGCACAACAATTAAAAGCTAAATGAATTAGTGAATTAGAAGTCTGTAACACCCTGTCTCATCGCCTGAGCCGAGAGTAGTGACCTATGGCAGCTTGCCAGGCTGTGGGCTGACCTCACAGACCAACACGGGTCCTTCCGGCGCACTTTGACCTCAATCGTGCGCACCCTGGGAAACTTCCCAGGAGGTCACCCATCCTGAAATTACTCCCAGTCAAGCACGCTTAACTTTGGAGTTCTTATCACATGGACTTCCTAAAAGGAAAGTCGACTTTGTTGGTATGAGTAGCACTATCATTCCTTTTAATCACCTCATATGAGCCCTTAATCTTTCAGGGATCTCCTCTGAAATCCGGGGTATTACATTCACCCCTTCTTAAGAAAGCAACATCCTCGTTGCGACTGGCAGCCAACCATAGCCTAGCTCCAGGATCTTTCCCCCGCTAGGCTGTTGACCTGAGCTCTCCTGACCACATGATCAACACGCGGTCGCAGGGTTGCTCTGATACCATTTGTAACACCCTGGCTCATCGCCTGAGCCGAGAGTAGTCACCTATGGCAGCTTGCCAGGCTGTGGGCTGACCTCACAGACCAACACGGGTCCTTCCGGCGCACTTTGACCTCACTCGTGCGCACCCTGGGAAACTTCCCAGGAGGTCACCCATCCTGAAATTACTCTCAGTCAAGCACGCTTAACTTTGGAGTTCTTATCACATGGACTTCCTAAAAGGAAAGTCGACTTTGTTGGTATGAGTAGCACTATCATTCCTTTTAAGCACCTCATATGAGCCCTTACTCTTTCAGGGATCTCCTCTGAAATCCGGGGTATTACAAAGTCAACCATTATGATATTAAACAACGGTAGCAATTAATGAGTTGTGACATCACGTTAAAAAGCATTAAACATCGGGTCATTACCTATAACATTTACGACATGTACTTTTCTAGTCAGATTCTCCACTCCATTATTAATTGGAGGGTCAGGAGGGGGGGAGGGGAGTAATATGTTCATCACGTTCAATGGATCATGATATAATTTACCATTTTAATCATATTTGATCTGATTTTAGTCTATCGATTATATATTTCTTTTTAGGAAGAAAACTATCATAATTCATTGAATGTGGTACATCCGTATGGCATGTATTATATGCATAGTTAACCAATAAATGTAACATTTCATTTCTCAAAGTTTCACACTTGTCATCTAAAACTCATTGTTTAGTTAATCTCCTTAGTGCTTGATTTTATTTTCATCCAGGTACTAATGGAAGAAAACAAAAGCTTTAATGCACTAGTGTCTACAAAAAAACTAAACTCAAATTTCTTCAAAGTGTACGAACGTTAAACCAACGTAAGCACTAGACGATGTTTTTCATTGAATTAGTGATCTACCAAAATAAGTTACTTCCGGAGGGTAGGCTTGTATGTAAACTAAACCCTAATTATATTTGTGTATAATTTCATATCTTTGGGTTATGCTTAATAATGTGTTCTATATCAAGGTTGTTATTTTATTACTTCTTTGTCTCAAAATTACGACTCATGTTTGTTTTTCATTTCATTTAATGCAGGAAAAGTCTATGTTCCATCCGGATACTGATGTTAAGCAGACTTTACAAAGGACAGAGTCTGTGAACCATCTCCTTCTTGGGTGACATGTCCTTCTATTGTGCATATCGTCTAGGGAAAATGTCAATCAACATGTATAAGCATGTTCGACGAGTAGAGGATATCCATTTTATTAAATCAAACTGTACATATCAATTAGAGAATATTTAGATCAACATGATTGGTTTCATATAGAAGAGCTTCATAATATGAATGTACTCTAATAAGTTTGCTCTGGATCTAATCATTTTATTTTCGAAGAATGTTTAATTGAGATATTATGATTAGTTTTGCTATATTATATTAATTAATATGCAAAACATCTTGTGTAATATTTTGCGTCCACATCAGCAATGATGTCATTGCTAATGTCATCGGCCACGTTACACACATAATTACAATTTAAATGATTTTATGAAATATATATATTACATTAATTACCACATTTAAGGGTAGTAAACTGAAAAAATATTTTAGCAATATAATTTGCTGAAATTATTACCAAACGCAATTTATCTCATTCCCAAACTTGAAAATAAAAAAACGGGCCTATATTAGGAAACAATCAAGCAATTCATTAGTCAAATTTTAGCTAAAATATTGTGCATAAAAAATGATATGTAACATAATTAAATTCGAAAAACAAAATTTGCCTAATAATCCGCAATAAAATACTACTTTTTATAAGTTCATCCAATAAAAAAAAAAATCATTATTTCCTAATAATCCGCAAGTTAAAATCTGTTTCCGTAATAATACGTAATTGAAAAAAGGAAATTTTCATACTTTTAAGATTTTGTAAAAATTTGCTTACAGTTTTTAGTATATCAGCTCAATATACTTTCAATATTTTGGGTTTGTTACTTAAATTGTTTATTACATCGTCGATTCAATTTTGCGATTTGCTCTAGTATACAAACACAATGCAAATGTAGCAAATACAAACTATATTTAATACCTCACTATGTGTAATGCCCAATCCATCATGTTCCTTGTCTTTACATCATCCCAAGCGACCACCGAGACATCCTTCCTATCCCACAAGTAGTTACATCAAATGATCGTATGACCATAACTTTGATTACAATGCACTTGGGGTTGATAAAGATTGAAACCCAGTGAAAATTCAGATTTGCCGTAAGTGAGTTAACAAGGATCAATCTGCCTACATAGGGTAATTTTCTTGTGCCCCATTCACGAATTTTGGTTGACAATTTTCTACATACACTAGGATGTAGATGTGCAACAGAATTTTTTTTTAATGAGATATATAGCCCAAGATACCAGAACGAAAGTTTACCATACTTGAACCCTGATACAGTTATGATATTATGAATAACTTGCTCAGGCGCTCCAAATTCTTGTTCTCCAGGATATCTTATCCTCCAGTTACTAAAGTCATGTTGTTAGGAGGACAATGGAACCTTACACATAATATTTAAGGAAAGAAATTTAAAAGTTCAATTATTCGCACAATTGGAGAGTGAAAGCTGATACAAACGTGTATATAAGTAATGGGTTAATTAGTTGTCATTTTGCTCGTGCAAGCATGTTTAGCGGTTTTGGAAGATAAGTTTAATGATTTGCCACACCAACTAAATAAGTTAGTTGGGGAAATGAACATAGTTGATTATTTGGTCTTCGCAACTAGTGTAAAAGTTGTGAAGGTAGAGTGGCTTATATACGCGCAAAAATTAAAAGCTAAGTGAATTAGTGAATTAGAAGTCAACCATTATGAAATTAAACAACGGTAGCAATTAATGAGTTGTGACATCACGTTAAAAAATATTAAACATCGAGTCATTGCCTATAACATTTACTACATGTACTTTTCTAGTCAGATTCTCCACTCCATTATTAATTGGAGAGCCGGGAGGGGGGGAGGGGAGTATTATGTTAATCAAGTTTAATGATCATGATATAATTTACTATTTTAATCATATTTGATCTTATTTTAGTCTATCGATTATATATTTCATTTTAGGAAGAAAATTATCATAATTCATTGAATGTAGTACATCCGTATGGCATGTATTATATGCAGAGTTAACCTATAAATGTAACATTTCATTTCTCAAAGTTTCATACTTGTCATCTAAAACTCATTGTTTAGTTAATCTCCTTAGTGCTTGATTTTATTTTCATCCATGTACTAATGGAAGAAAACAAAAGCTTTAATGCACTAGTGTCAAAAAAAAAATGAACTCAAATTTCTTCATAGTGTACGAGCGTTGAACCAACGTCAGCACTAGACGATGTTTTTCATTGAATTAGTGATCTACCAAAATAAGTTACTTCCGGAGGGTAGGCTTGTATGTAAACTAATTAACCATAATTATATTTGTGTATAATTTCATATCTTTGGGTTATGTTTAATAATGTGTTTTATATCAAGGTTGTTATTTTATTATTTCTTTGTCTCAAAATTACAACTCATGTTTGTTTTTCATTTCATTTAATGCAGGAAAAGTCTATGTTCCATCCGGATACTGATGTTAAGCAGACTTTACAAAGGACAGAGTCTGTGATCCATCTCCTTCTTGGGTGACATCTCCTTCTATTGTGCATATCGTCTAGGAAAGATGTCAATCAACATGTATAAGTATGTTCGACGAGTAGAGGATATCCATTTTATTAAAACAAAATGTACATATCAATTGGAGAATACGTAGATCAACATGATTGGTTTCATATCGAAGAGTTTCATATTATGAATTTACTCTAATCATTTTGCTCTAGATCTAATCATTTTAATTTCGAAGAATGTTTAATTGAGATATTATAATTATTTTTTCTATATTATATTAATTAATAGGCAAAACATCTTGTGTAATATTTTGTAACCACATCAGCGATGATGTCATTGCTGATGTCATCGGCCACGTTACACACATAATTACAATTTAAATGATTTTATGAAATATATATATATATATTATATTAATTACCACATTTAATGGTAGTAAACCGAAAAAAATATTTTAGCAATATAATTTGCTGAAATTACTACCAAACGCAATTTATCTCATTCCCAAACTTGAAAATAAAAAACGGGCTTATATTAAGAAACAATCAAGCAATATACTAGTCAAATTTTAGCTAAAATATTGTGCATAAAAAATGATATGTAACATAATTAAATTCGAAAAACAAAATTAGCCTAATAATCTGCAATAGAATACTACTCTCTATAAGTTCATCCAATAAAAAAAAAATAATTATTTCCTAGTAATCCGCAAGTTAAAATCCGTTTCCCTAATAATACGTAATTGAAATAAGGATATCGTCATACTTTCAAGATTTTGTAAAAATTTGCATAGATTTTTTCATATATCAGCTCAATATAGTTTCAATATTTTGGGTTTGTTACTTAAATTATTTATTACATCGTCGATTCAATTTTGCGATTTGCTCTAGTATACAAACACAATGCAAATGTAGCAAATACAAACTATATTCAATACCTCACTATGTGTAATGCCCAATCCATCATGTTCCTTGTCTTTACATCATCCCAAGCGACCACCGAGACATCCTTCCTATCCCACAAGTAGTTACATCAAATGATCGTATGACCACAACTTTGATTACAATGCACTTGGGGTTGATAAAGATTGAAACCCAGTGAAAATTCAGATTTGCCGTAAGTGAGTTAACAAGGATCAATCTGCCTACATAGGGTAATTTTCTTGTGCCCCAATCACGAATTTTGGTTGACAATTTTCTACATACACTAGGATGTAGATGTGCAACAGAATTTTTTTTTTTAATGAGATATATAGCCCAAGATACCAGAACGAAAGTTTCCCATACTTGAACCCTGATACAGTTATGATATTATGAATAAATTGCTCAGGCGCTCCAAATTCTTGTTCTCCAGGATATCTTATCCTCCAGTTACTAAAGTCTTGTTGTTAGGAGGACAATCGAACCTTACACATAATATTTAAGGTAAGAAATTTAAAAGTTCAATTATTCGCACAATTGGAGAGTGAAAGCTGATACAAACGTGTATATAAGTAATGGGTTAATTAGTTAGTCATTTTGCTCGTGCAAGCATGTTTAGCAGTTTTGGAAGATAAGTTTAATGATTTGCCACACCAACTAAATAAGTTAGGTGTGGAGAAATAAACATAGTTGATTATTTGGTCTTCGCAACAAGTGTAAAAGTTGTGAAGGTAGAGTGGCTTATATACGCGCAACAATTAAAAGCTAAGTGAATTAGTGATTAGAAGTCAACCATTATGATATTAAACAACGGTAGCAATTAATGAGTTGTGACATCATGTTAAAAAGCATTAAAAATCGAGTCATTACCTATAACATTTACTACATGTACTTTTCTAGTCAGATTCTCCACTCCATTATTAATTGGACGGTCGGGAGGGGGGAGGGGAGTATTATGTTCATCAAGTTCAATTGGTCATGATATAATTTACCATTTTAATCATATTTGATCTGATTTTAGTCTATCGATTATATATTTCTTTTTAGGAAGAAAATTATCATAATTCATTGAATGTGGTACATCCGTATGGCATGTATTATATGCATAGTTAACCTATAAATGTAACATTTCATTTCTCAAAGTTTCATACTTGTCATCTAAAACTCATTGTGTAGTTAATCTCCTTAGTGCTTGATTTTATTTTCATCCATGTACTAATGGAAGAAAACAAAAGCTTTAATGCAGTAGTGTCTACAAAAAAAATAAACTCAAATTTCTTCACAGTGTACGAGCGTTTAACCAACGTCAGCACTAGACGATGTTTTTCATTGAATTAGTGATCTACCAAAATAAGTTATTTCCGGAGGGTAGGCTTGTATGTAAACTAAACCCTAATTATATTTGTGTATAATTTCATATCTTTGGGTTATGCTTAATAATGTGTTCTATATCAAGGTTGTTATTTTATTATTTCTTTGTCTCAAAATTACGACTCATGTTTGTTTTTCATTTCATTAAATGCAGGAAAAGTCTATGTTCCATCCGGATACTGATGTTAAGCAGACTTTACAAAGGACAAAGTCTGTGAACCATCTCCTTCTTGGGTGACATCTCCTTCTATTGTGCATATCGTCTAGGAAAGATGTCAATCAACATGTATAAGCATGTTCGACGAGTAGAGGATATCTATTTTATTAAATCAAACTGTACATATCAATTAGAGAATATTTAGATCAACATGATTGGTTTCATATAGAAGAGTTTCATGATATGAATGTACTCTAATCATTTTGCTCTAGATCTAATCATTTTAATTTCGAAGAATAGTTTAATTGAGATATTATAATTAGTTTTGCTATATTATATTAATTAATAGGCAAAACATCTTGTGTAATATTTTGCATCCACATCAGCGATGATGTCATTGCTGATGTCATCGACCACGTTACACACATAATTACAATTTAAATGATTTTATGAAATATATATATTATATTAATTACCACATTTAATGGTAGTAAACCGAAAAAAATATTTTAACAATATAATTTGCTGAAATTACTACTAAACACAATTTATCTCATTCCCAAACTTGAAAATAAAAAACGGGCCTATATTAGGAAACAATCAAGCAATTTATTAGTCAAATTTTAGCTAAAATATTGTGCGTAAAAAATGATATGTAACATAATTAAATTCGAAAAACAAAATTTGCGTAATAATCTGCAATAGAATACTACTTTCTATAAGTTCATCCAATAAAAAAAAAATCATTATTTCCTAATAATCCGCATATTAAAATCCGTTTCCCTAATAATACGTAATTGAAATAAGGAAATCGTCATACTTTCAAGATTTTGTAAAAATTGGCAGATATTTTTTCATATATCAGCTCAATATATCAATTAGAGAATATTTAGATCAACATGATTGGTTTCATATAGAAGAGTTTCATGATATGAATGTACTCTAATCATTTTGCTCTAGATCTAATCATTTTAATTTCGAAGAATAGTTTAATTGAGATATTATAATTATTTTTTCTATATTATATTAATTAATAGGCAAAACATCTTGTGTAATATTTTGTAACCACATCAGCGATGATGTCATTGCTGATGTCATCGGCCACGTTACACACATAATTACAATTTAAATGATTTTATGAAATATATATATATATTATATTAATTACCACATTTAATGGTAGTAAACCGAAAAAAATATTTTAGCAATATAATTTGCTGAAATTACTACCAAACGCAATTTATCTCATTCCCAAACTTGAAAATAAAAAACGGGCTTATATTAAGAAACAATCAAGCAATATACTAGTCAAATTTTAGCTAAAATATTGTGCATAAAAAATGATATGTAACATAATTAAATTCGAAAAACAAAATTAGCCTAATAATCTGCAATAGAATACTACTCTCTATAAGTTCATCCAATAAAAAAAAAATAATTATTTCCTAGTAATCCGCAAGTTAAAATCCGTTTCCCTAATAATACGTAATTGAAATAAGGATATCGTCATACTTTCAAGATTTTGTAAAAATTTGCATAGATTTTTTCATATATCAGCTCAATATAGTTTCAATATTTTGGGTTTGTTACTTAAATTATTTATTACATCGTCGATTCAATTTTGCGATTTGCTCTATTATACAACCACCATGCAAATGTAGCAAATACATATTATATTCAATACCTCACTATGTGTAATGCCCAATCCACCATTTTCCTTGTCTTTACATCATCCCAGGCGACCACGGAGATATACTTCCTATCCCACAAGTAGTTATATCAAATGATCAAATGACCATACCTTTGATTACAATGCACTTGGGGTTGATAAAGATTGAAACCCAGTGAAAATTCAGATTTGCCGTAAGTGAGTTAACAAGGATCAATCTGCCTACATAGGGTAATTTTCTTGTGCCCCATTCACGAATTTTGGTTGACAATTTTCTACATACACTAGGATGTAGATGTGCAACAGAATTTTTTTTTTAATGAGATATATAGCCCAAGATACCAGAACGAAAGTTTCCCATACTTGAACCCTGATACAGTTATGATATTATGAATAATTTGCTCAGGCGCTCCAAATTCTTGTTCTCTTGGATATCTTATCCTCCAGTTACTAAAGTCATGTTGTTAGGAGGACAATGGAACCTTACACATAATATTTAAGGTAAGAAATTTAAAAGTTCAATTATTCGCACAATTGGAGAGTGAAAGCTGATACAAACATGTATATAAGTAATGGGTTAATTAGTTAGTAATTTTGCTCGTGCAAGCATGTTTAGCGGTTTTGGAAGATAATTTTAATGATTTGCCACACCAACTAAATAAGTTAGCTGGGGAAATAAACATAGTTGGTTATTTGGTTTTCGCAACTAGTGTAAAAGTTGTGAAGGTAGAGTGGCTTATATACGTGCAACAATTAAAAGCTAAGTGAATTAGTGAATTAGAAGTCAACCATTATGAAATTAAACAACGGTAGCAATTAATGAGTTGTGACATCACGTTAAAAAGCATTAAACATAGAGTCATTACCTATAACATTTACTACATGTACTTTTATAGTCAGATTCTCCACTTCATTATTAATTGGAGGGCCGGGAGGGGTGAAGGGGAGTATTATGTTCATCTAGTTCAATGGATCATGATATAATTTACCATTTTAATCATATTTGATCTTGTTTTAGTCTATCGATTATATATATTTTTTTTAGGAAGAAAATTATCATAATTCATTGAATGTGGTACATCCGTATGGCATGTATTATATGCATAGTCAACCTAGAAATATTTCTCAAAGTTTCATACTTGTCTTCTAAAACTCATTGTTAAGTTAATCTCCTTAGTGCTTGATTTTACTTTCATCCATGTACTAATGGAAGAAAACAAAAGCTTTAATGCACTAGTATCTACAAAAAAAATATACTCAAATTTCTTCACAGTGTACGAGCGTTCGACCAACGTCGGCACTTGACGATGTTTTTCATTGAATTAGTGATCTACCAAAATAAGTTACTTCCGGAGGGTAGGCTTGTATGTAAACTAAACCCTAATTATATTTGTGTATAATTTCATAACTTTGGGTTATGCTTAATAATGTGTTCCTCATCAAGGTTGTTATTTTATTATTACTTTGTCCTAAATTACGACTCATGTTTGTTTTTCATTTCATTTAATGCAGGAAAAGTCTATGTTCCATCCGGATATCGATGTTAAGCAGACTTTACAAAGGACAGAGGTTGTCAACCATCTCCTTCGTGGGTGACATCTCCTTCTATTGTGCATATCATCTAAGGAAGATGTCAATCAACATGTATAAGCATGTTCGACGAGTAGAGGATATCTATTTTTTTAAATCAAACTGTACATATCAATTAGAGAATATGTAGATCAACATGATTGGTTTCATATAGAAGAGTTTTATAATATGAATGTACTTTAATCATTTTGCTCTAGATCTAATCATTTTAATTTCTAAGAATGTTTAATTGAGATATTATGGTTAGTTTTGCTATATTTTATTAATTAATAGGCAAAACATCTTGTGTAATTTTTTGCGTCCACTTCAGCGATGATGTCATTGCTAATGTCATCGGCTACGTTACACACATAATTACAATTTAAATGATTTTATGAAATATATATATATTATATTAATTACTACATATAATCGTAGTAGCAATATAACTTGCTGAAATTACTACCAAACGCAATTTATCTCATTCCCATAATTGAAAATAAAAAACGGGCCTATATTAGGAAACAATCAAGCAATTCATTAGTCAAATTTTAGCTAAAATATTGCGCAGAAAAAATGATACTAGTATGTTCCATAATCAAATTCGAAAAACAAAATTTGCCTAATAGTTTGCAATAGAATACTACTTTCAATAAGTGCATCCAATAAAAAAATCATTATTTCCTAATAATTCGTAACTGAAAATCCGATCCCTAATAATACGCAATTGAAATAAGGAAACACCATACTTTCAAGATTTTGTAAAAATTTGCATACATTTTTTCATATATTAGCTCAATATACTTTCAATATTTTGGGTTTGTTACTTAAATTATTACAAGATTTTGGGTTTGTTACTTAAATTATTTATTACATCGTCGATTCAATTTTGCATCAGTTTCCTCGCAATTCCTTGATGTTTTCTTCATAATTTTAATAAGCATGCTCCTTAATTCCATTTTATTTTGTGTTTCATAGTCCTGATTATACGTTGATTTGCAGGAGGCCTTATTTGTTGCAGAAATTTTGACGGATTTTATTCCAAGTTGATCGAGTTCTTGGTCATGGTAAGCATGCTCTATATAATTTTAATGGTTGACTTGCTCTGAAATTATGTACATGTTGAACTATTGTCGGGAAGAATTTTACTTCTATATATCATCGATTGACTCTAAATAATCAATGGAGTGAAAAGTTTGCTTAAATTTTTGCAGTGATCATGGAGGGGGCGACAATCATCAACTTTTGGTCTAGGAAGTTAGTCTTCAAAACCATATTTTCAATTAAAAATATCTGTGTGGTTTAATCTATTGTTTATGTGATTTGAGGTTTAATATTGTCATGATCGTAAATAAAAGTTTTATAGTGTTGATTTTTTTTCCTCTCAAACAAAACGCATTCCCATGGTAAAAGTTTTTTTCTCTACACGACTAAACGGAAGTATAATTAACATCTTGAATTCTCGAAAATGTCAATTTAAGATTGGCCATTATTTTATTATTATTTCACGTTTATTTTCGGTTATAAGCGGGTCAGACTCATTAAACATATGGGTCAAGTCAATAATGTGTTTGGATCAATGCGGAATCATGTTCGTCAACTTATAATACGAGTAAACGGGTGCAGGTCAATACATGTCACGAGTCATAAAAGGTCAACACGGGTAAACAGGTAGAGGTAAATACATGCCCCAAGTCATAAAAAGTCAATACGGGTAAACGGGTATAGGTCAATTAACGTTGTATGTCCAACTTTTTTTTAAACGCATTATTACTACTGGCTAAATTAGAAATAATATAGAATTATTAAACGGAAGTATATAATAAAGTTATTGCGAAGCAAAATTCTTTTATTGTAATAACAAAAATTATTGTAGATATCACTAAACAATCCTTGCAATTTTGCCGGGTAACAACTAAAATTAGCTTTTGATTTATTATATTAACTTTATATTCCACTATTTCATTTTTGTATTGAATTATTCATCTTTATTTTGTCTTATATTAAGGGTCAAATTAGGTCAACTGGTCGGCTAGGCTTTGACTAAAAAATATGCTGGTTAAATTGTGTTCGGTTAAATATAGGGCATGGCCTAAGGGTCACTAAAAATTGGTTCATTGCTCCAAAAAAAAAAAAAAAAGCACCCAATCAGATCTATTTATTCGGTCGACTAAGCTTTAAAAGTTTCCTACGTTGTTAATTTCCAATCGACGTAAAATATCAAACTAAATAGTAAATGCGATAACGACACTTGTTAAAAATTATTTGAATTTTTATATAGTTAAAATTACTATTTAAAATGTTATTCACCTAAACAAGTTAAAGTTGCAAAGAAATAGGGTCGCCCGCGCAATTTTGCATGGGTACAATACCAGTATTCGCAATTTTGCACGGGTACAATACTAGTATTCTATAAGATCTTTTTTTTGGGAACTATGATTATATAAATTAAATGCAATATCAAATTTGGAAAAAGTAAGACTCTCTTAGAAGTTTCAAGTACATAAATTATATAATCATTCTCTCTCTAAGCAGATCTTGCAACCCAATGAGTCGCTCATTTCAGATCCTTTAAATGCACAAGTAACAACACTTTTTACATGTTTGATGAACCAGTATATTAGTGGTCCAAGAATTGATGAGACAATATTAAATTATTTTTCATCCATAATTTATTAAGTCATATCATACAAGGAGAAAGAATCACTTCGAGTCGAAAATAAAATTAAAAAAAAACTCCAAAAAAGTAGAAAAATAATTTGAATAAAAAATCCCAAAATTAAAAGGAAGTGAATGACTAAAGGAAACGAGTCCATGTTAGGGGGACTCTTCCGACCGAACAAAAAAAGAAGTAATTGTCAACCAAACAAAAAATCTTCAAATCCATTTTTTTTTTCCTTTTATATGTAGGTCATCGACTCTGCTTTTCTTTTCATTTGTTAATGTATAACATTAAGTATTATTAGCAACTAAAAAAAGGATTCAAATAATTTTATCGCCATGAGTGCTCTATATCGATAAACTTCTAACTCTTTTTAACTATTTCAGCATTAAATAATGGTAGAAAAAAATACTCTGATATGCTTGGACTTCAAACGTAATTTCAACCATGTTAACGAGCCCACATTGTTGGTTGATAGAGAATCAAAGTAGATTTACCAACAACTCGCGGCTTGTTATGGTTTTTACTTATAATTATTTTATTCAGAAATACTTCGCGAAATAATGCACCTTTCGCCCCCAGTTATAAAGGGAAATGAGGTACATTTGGTGTAGAATCCAACCTATTCTTGAAATAACAAGCCACACACAATCCCTTTCTTAAAAAGATCAATACACCAATCACACCACTGAGATTTGTTAGATTTGTTGCTAAAAAATCGATATTAACCCCAAAACTCTTGGCGGATGGCCAGTGACCCAAAAAATCAAAAGGATCGGTTACATTTTTCATACGATCTCATTTTTCCTTTTATAGATAAACTAAAAAAACCATTGTGTTGCTTCAATTTTTTCCTACTTCTAAACCTAAATCGAAAAAATAGGATTAAAATTTCTTTCCTGCATTTTCGTTTTTGAATTAAGATTCTCAAATGAATAATACTCAAATTATTATTTTAAATATAAAGAGAATTTACTTGGTTTCATGTGAATTGGGAAATAGCCCTTTTGTTGGAGCCATTCTGCTTTGCTATGGACTAGGTAAGGGGAAGAAAGGAAGAAAACGAGTGGGTAACACTAATTCTTTATCTTCAAAATCAATCGTTCCCTTGGGTTATTTTCTGACCGAATAAGTATAAGTAATTGTGTAGAGCAAAATTTTAATATAATGTGAAAAATGCGCGTCCAAAACCATAAAAGGAATGCGTACTTCTCATGTTTATATAATTTTCTCTCATTGAACTAAATGATTTGCGAATAATAGGGCTAGTGCTACAACAATCCATAAATTGTTAAAACTTCCATAAAGACTAAGTAAGTAGTAAAGTACCCCGTATTTTCCCCCCTGCCTCGCGCTGTCTTGCCATACCCTTTACAGCTTGGCGTGCAACAGTACCTTGACCAACCCCAGGCCTAATAGAAGCAAGCCCTACAGACAATCCAGCAGCAGAAATTAGTGGCTTCATGATAGAGAAGTTCCTCATAAAAAAATTGGTTATTGAAACATCAACCCAATGAATTAGTACTTAAGGGTCTGTTCGGTCTCACTGGCTTTTTCAGTTTTTGTTTTTTTTATTGTGCAAAAAAATTAGTTAAATGAGTTACAAAATTAAGTATAAATTATTTGTTCCAATAGTAGTCATATAGAAAATGAAAACTGACAATTGAAAACTGAAAATCACTTTTTTTAGTTTTCAAAAATGGGACTTTGCTTTTCAAAAAAAAAACTTAAAACTGAAACAAAAAACGATACAAAACATGCCCTAAGTATTTAATAGTAATATCCATCCCGCAGAAATAATTTAGATTGCCGAATTTTGATTAACAATAAATTAATGTATATAGTTTATCAATTAATTCATAATCATAATAATTTAATAAAAAAAAATTAATCATTAGATCATTAGAACAACTTCATCTTTTTGAGTTACTAATTATCGAGTCTTTCTTAATCAAGACAACATAAGTTTCTTCATTTCCTTTTTTCTAAGACTTCTTCGGTTTTTTTCTTTATTTTATCGGATTATAAACGAAACAAACAGAAAGACTTTGATTGGCATCTATAAGTAGTGCAAATGAAATATTCATTCATATATAACTTGTCAATCTACTATCAAATATATATATGTTTATTATATAATCTAAATCGCCTAATGTATCTTAAATTCAATCGAATTTTAGAATCATTCTTCGAAAAAATTAATCTAGAAAAACTAACTTCAAAAAAAAAATTATAATAAATTAACCACATACTTTATTTATACATCTCGAACAAAATTTAATATTTTTTTCTATTACCATTAGATTGTGCATACTCCCTTCGTCCAAGTATAAACACTCCATTGCCTTTTGCACAAAGATCAAGGCATTTGGGGTTTATTTATATGTGTTAGAGATAGTGGGGAGTTTGTTTATTATTTATGGAGATAGTAAATGGTTTGTTTATTATTTTTGAAGGTAATGGATGGTTTGTTTGTTATTGTTAGAGATGATGTGTAATTTGATTATTATTTTTGGAGATAGTGGAGTGTTGTGTGGGAAATTTTTACCACATTTAGAATATTTGTAAATGAGGTGTTTTAACTTGGACATCCTTAAAAGGAAAATGAGGTGTTTGAATTCTGGGCGAACTGTTTGGTTGGAAATGTAATTGGAGCCAGACCAAAGCTAAAGGAAATCAGGGTGTTTGTCCAGAAAAATTGGCAGCAAGTTGATCAACCTCACATCAAGTATTACAAAAGGGGATGGTCCAGCTTTCGGTTCCATTGCAAAGAAGATATGAAAATCATTTTAAAAGGAGGTCCATGGAGGATTGCTCAACACACTCATACTCAAGCAATGGGAACCAGGGTTTTCTCATGAATTAGACACAACCTGTCATGTACCTGTGTGGATTTTGCTGCTAGAGCTTGAACCATGGTGCTGGTCTGAAGCTGCCCTTAGTAAGATAGCAAGTAGATTGGGTAAACCATTATTTGCTGACCATCCTACAACTCATAAGGAGAAGCTTGGGTTTGCCAGGGTCATGGTTGAAGTAGATGTGTCAGCAAACTTACCAAAGGAAGTCATGATCAAAACACCCTACAGTGGCTCACAAATCCAAACCATTGAGTATGGATGGGTCCCTTTCTACTGTAAAGGATGTAAAAAGCTGGGCCATGATATTCAACACTGTAAAATGAGCAAACCAAAGAAGAAAGAAGCAGTGGTGAAGAAGGTGTTTGTACCTGTTAACAAATCTTCAGATGGGAAAGAAAATGCTAATGAGAATGTCACACAGGGAGCAGTAGCACCTGAACTTGGGGAGAATGAAACCCATACAAAGGAGAAAGAAACTTCTAATGGGGAGGAAAAGACAGTTAACCAGGTCACAGACACAAAAGGAAAAAGTGATTGAGTCTGATGAGGTACACAAACAGCATGATAAGGTTGAAGAGTTGGATTATATTGATCAATCATCTCCAGGAAATTTCCAAAGTCCAATATCTGGGGATTTGGGATTCAAACTGGTGAGTAGGAAGGACTCCTCAAGGAAGAGCAGGGCAGTCCATAAGATAAACTCTGCCGCAATTGTCAATAAATTCAAAGCACTAATGACAACTGAAACGGAGGAAGCTCTAGAGAAGGGATGAGTAAATGTGGAGAACACTGCAGCTGGAGATGGGGATCCACTTGATCCACCAAATCAATGATAGTTGCTTCATGGAATATTAGAGGGTGCAACGACACCCTCAAACAACAGGAGGTGAGGAATTCGGACGATCTTGGGGGAGTTGACCTTCGAGAAGCTCATCATTGATTTCTTTCCATGATGAATTGCATGTCATTGTGAGGAATAGGCTAGGTTTTCCATATTCATATACCACGCCCATTGAATCTTGGTACCTTTCATTCATGTTTCTTTGACATCCAGTAAACGAAGAAGGAAGAATATATCTCCGGCCGACATTCTCTGAACATGGAGATATATTGAAGGTGTGTTATTTCTTTATCTGATTTAAGGAGTTTGAAATAAAATAACGATGAAAGTAGTTTAGAATTTGTACCGGCATTGGTTTCGCCAACATGTAAGGAGTCTTGAAGACTTTGATACAAATAAGCTCTAATTGTGTCTTGATTCTCTTACCCACCTAAGCTTATTTGACTCGTTTTTAACAAAATTATCTACAGCATATTGTTGAAATAAACGTCCACCTAGTAAGAAGATGGATGTAACACCTCGAAGTATCAACAGATGACATAATAATAATAATGAAAAAATATATTAGAACACATAATAGAACAATGTAAACATGGACGAATAGAATTGTATAGGTAAGATATCTTACTTGAAATAGATATGCGTAGAATGCTCGACATGGAATTGTGGCTCCACTGTTGGTACGACTGTTAATTGACCAACCATATGAGCCATACGGAAGCAGTAAAGGATACTGCAATGGATCGTAGTAGCCCGCAGTGTCCTTTATGGTCAATAACTCGCCAGAAGTGGACTGAACTTTAATATCTCTTGGGTTCAAGTCTCTTTCTTCTTCTGCTCCGACTATTACTGTTGCGACCTGTGAAGCTATTAGTAAGCAATACTGTGGTCGATCAGTTGGTTGTTCCCGGATAATAAGTCGGCAATCCCGTATATCCTCATGTTGCGCTAAATTACTGAAGTTATGTACAAAGGGATTACAACTATCGAGGATAGACTTGATTTTTTGAAGAAGCTCTGGTTGCAAAGTGTTGTTTTCCGCAAGTCGATTTTCTAGCTCATTGTAACACCCCATATTTTTTGGACTTCTAAATTATTAAAGTCGTCGAGAGAAATTCATTTTAGAGTTACGAGTTTCTATTTTTGGGAATTTAGAGTCACTTTCCTTTTTGGGTCATTTTCCTAATTAGGAATTTAGATAGCAAAATTACCAATTTGCCCTTGCTAACCCTCCCTCACCTATATAAAAACAAAAGACAAAAGAAAAAAAAAAACACCCCATCACTCACGCACGCACGCAGCAGGGAGAAGGAAAAGAAGAAAAGAAGAAAAAAAAAAAAAAAAAAAAAAAGAGGAAGAAGAGGAGAAGCGTGCGACCCCCTTCCCGCGAACCACGCCGCGCTGCCGCCTTCGCCGCCACACATCCGCCCGCGTCGCCGGCCCCCTGCCGTCCTCTCTCTTGATTTTCCAGTCAAGGGTAGTAAGTTCCTCACCTTTCTCCATAATTATTAAATTGGGAGTTTTCGAAATTGTGTTCAATTGATGATTAAGAACACGATTGGTTGATTAGCTTGATTGTTTTAGGGCTTTGATCGTGTTGTGGTGATTATGATTTATGGGTTATGATTTTCGAATTTAGGGGTTTTTCGAATTAGGGTTTATGTTAATTATGATCGATTTTGTTTATGGAATTGCTTGATTTTTGGAGGAGGGCTTTGTTATGAATTGGGGATATTGTAGTACCGTTTTAGGAGCGTTTGATAATGATTTGAATGAGGTTTATTCCTACTGCCCACTTCTGATTTTTATATATTTTGGGAGTTATTGTTATTGAATTGGTGTTTAATTGATGAGATTGTATAGCTAGTAAGGTTAGGATGGTGTGGTGCGAATTTGGTGTAATTGTGAGTCCGTTTGGATGTCGAAAACGTGAGTTGTAGTGACCTTGTTGTTGTTGGTTAGCTGTTTTGTGATGGAGTTATGATGACGATTGATTAGTGATCCAATCTTGTTATTTTGTGATTAGGGGGTGTGTTTGAGGAGATTCCGTTTTAGCCTTGCAGCAGTTTAGTGATTCGATCAAAGATAAGAACGTTGATCAAACACTTATTACCATGTTAATTTCATTTGATTTCCCTATTTACCATTATTCGTTTCTGACATAACACACCTGGTTGACCTCGCCTCCCCTAAGGCCCTTCGGCCCTTGTTGTTACTCGGCCACTCGGCTTCTCGACCGAGTGATGTGTCTCTTTGATAATCTTGAATCGTTATTCGTTTGTATCGAATCGTTGACTCCGGCTACGGCCGTTTATAAATTGTATTATCGAATAACGTACCATCAAATAATGAATATAAAACGGATGAAAGAAAAGAACGATATGATTACCACCTAGAGTGAATGTGATGCGACAAGGACCGATCACTGTTTATACCTCTGATCAAGGTACTGTCTCGGTCGGAGTAGCTACCGACTGCCTATTAGGCTTTCCTCCTAGAGGTACGCATCCTACTGGATCTCTAGCGATGGGTGTGCACATTTTAAGTCTTTAGGAATCGTTTATATGTACTCTAGCTCGAGCCGGTACGAGATTGTGGTGGCTGCGGGGTAGGAGCCCAGCCGTGTATGATTGACAAGACCGTTTGTCTCGTCAGCGATACGTGACGTGTTCCGATGGTACTCTGTATTCATTGTTATATCCAATGCTTATTATTTGTTAGCTACGCGCCTCAATGCGCGTATCTTTGTTTCTCTGCTTTATGTTTCTTACTCAGCCTGTGCTGACGTTCTGTTTTCTGGTTTGTTCCCTACCGTGTTCTGGGGCCTATGTCATTCTTCGATGGCATAGTTGACAGGTCTTGATGATGTGGATGCTTGCTAGAGGAATTTATTTGCATGCCGGGAACTTTTCATAAACATTATTTAGACATGGATTATGTTTGGTTTTGTAATTTAAATTTCAGTTTTGAGAACTGTAGTTCGACATTCTAAGTCTTCCGCTATCGTCTTTTCGTTTGTTCGAATTTATTAAGTTGTAATTGAATTTCAAGCCTAGCAGTTGACTCGGTAGTCAACTGCGGCGTAACAATTCTATAATATTTCATCATTTATCATTGCGAAAATTTAGGGTTGTTACACTCATGATCAGTGTCATAAATGTATAACTGTAGATATCGCGGTCATTCATCTGGTCTAGATGGAAGTAAATTTCCAATCCTATGATATATACTCCCTTGAGCGCTAAAAGTATAAACTCCTGATTCAGCGTTGGCTAAACTCTGATCTATGTGAACACCCATGGAAGTGAAAGAAAATACGTGATTGTATTTCCTAATGTTGTGTCTAAAATCTTTAGCAAGAGGTGTTTGATCAGTGAAGAGAGAAAGTAATTCTTCTGGGACAGGGTAATTTGGTATGTTTATCTTTCCAGCCAAACAACATATTTGAGAGGTCTCATGATGAAAAATTACAGCTTGGCAATGAGGACATGTCCTAGAGGGTGACAATCTGACCATTGGAATTCCTTTTCTTTCATGGTAACCTATTGCACAACGACGATATCTAGGTTCACGGGTACGTCTTGGGATGTTGTTATCAGGCCTGACAAATTGACGTGAAATATCCTGATTGTTATTCTGATTCCTTTGTACATAAGAGTTTGATCTACTACTTTCACCAATTTCATAGGTTTGAGTTCTCGTATAAGCTGCATATGCATAAGTGTAACAAATGCCTAATTAGAGGGCATAGTAGTTCATGATCTTTTTTTTTAAGGAAAAATTATTGTTATACGTTTCTTAGCATGTAACAATATCAAATAGTTCACGTAATCATTAAACCACATAAAAGTTCAAATTTGACAAAGCATGTAATAGATGAATGATAACACGTAATTAAGGAGTATTTAAACATACCACTATCAAAGTTGGAGTTTGTATCAGTAGTATTTGGGAAAGTAGGATTAGCTTCATTAGTAATATCCGTGAATGGTCTTTGTGGTTCTTGCCTCACATCTTGATTGAGTGCATGAAGTCTTCTTGTGTTCTGATTTGCATGACGCTTATTTCTTCTTGCACAATTTTTTTCGGCAATTTGGTCGGTTGTCATTCTTTGTCTTCTTAATTATCGATAAGCAGATGATCTGGGCATTGATCCAATAAATTCATTTTCTTGATCGACCATAATTCTGTTGAATCAAAAATAAAGTCATTTATATGAGGAGTTCCAGTACGATTGTCCAACCTAAAGTAAAGAACTTCCTAAATAATCTAAGGTAAACAACACTTAGAATAAAGTGAAAAAGTACATCTAATTTGCATAGCATACTTTTCTACGTTAGTGGAATCTCTTTTATGAAGAAATAGAGAAATTCCAAAGCTAAGTTCATGAACATCCATTTTCCAAGAAATGCCAAAGGGTGAGATATATTCACATGGGCACATATACTTTCGAGAAGTCTGCCTACAACTAAGCTATAAAACCTTCTTATATTCTCTCCTCTTCACCCATTAGAAGAACAACAATAATGACACCCATAAAATTAAAAAAATTAAAAAAATCATCTCAAGCTTTGTCTCTGAAGAGATTGAGTTAACAAACCCATAAAATATCACACCTTATATCGTTGAAATCAAGTTTAGTTTCGTCGATTTGTAAGGAGACCGAATGCAAGTAGTTCATTATATATATATATATATATATATATATATATATATATATATATATATATATATATATATATATATATATATAGTGAGGATCATGAGAGTACCCGTCCTTAGATGAAAACTGCGCACCAGATCTCAACCGTCGGATCTTCAGCATCCAAAGCTCCGGATTGTGCCACCTGTCCGAGAATAAAAGGGGATAATTAATTATTGCAGTTTCTCAACCCACCCCTCCCATTTCTATTTCGTCTTTCTCTCTCCTCACACTCTCTCTCTTCGAAACATCTTCTCTCTCTTCTCGCATGCTCTCCTCACCGTCGCCGCCGCCCCAGCCACCACCTCTGATTCGTTAACTCGTATCCATCGTCGTGCCTCTCCGTCCTCCATTCGATTTAGGTTCTTATCCATTCTCGCCGCCACCGTCGATCTCGATTCTTGCCGCGCCATCGATCTCGATTCTTGCCGATGTCAGTGGTCTCGATTCTCGCCTCCGCCGTGATTCTAATATTTCAATTTTAGTTTGATTCACTTTAATCTTAGTTTAATTCGGTTTATTTCAATTTAATTTTAGATTAATTAAAGTTTGAGCTTTGTAGACTCCGTATTTCAAATCGCCGACGATGTCGAGACTCCGGCGATGGCTAGACTTCGGCGATGGCGAGGTATGAGATGCTTCATTTCCACACCGTTGTAAATTAATTTTGATTCGCTCGTTTATTTGCTTTATGTTTTTTCGAAATCAACAGCATTTGTTTGATTCGAGAAGCTGCTTCTATTTTTGTATTCTCCTCTAATTTCGATCGAACTTTAGAACGATTAAGTTTTGTTAATTAGAATGAAGATTTGTTAAATAAATTTATGAGTTGTTGTGGTGAGATAGTTGATTTTTGTGCAAAAATTCGATGTAAGAGAGAGATTTGTTGCTGGTTGTTTCTGGAGCAGTAGATTTGTTGATCTAGTGAAGTGTGAGTGTGTGCTATTTCCTAGTGAGAAATCCTGAGGAAACTGCATTTGGTGTGTCGATGGTGGCGTTGAAGTTGTAGTGTAAGCCACCGAGTGTTTGGAAATCGTGAGAGAACTCTCTGACATTGTCGTCACTGTATGGCTAAAGAGTGTCATTGTATGGACACATTTTACGGAGGTGTCATTGTATGGACACTCTTGTGTCATTGCATGGACAATGGGTGTCGTTGTGTGGAGGTGTTATTGTATAGGCACTCTTATGTCATTGTATTTACACACTTGTGTCACTGTATGGACAATGTGTGTTATTGTCCGTTAGTGTATGGACAATGGGATGTGTGTCAATGGGAGACTTGTGTCATTGTATGGACACTCTTATGTCATGGTATGGAGGTGTCACTGTATGGACACTCGTTGCATTTTACAAGGTAATGGTGGAGGAGATCTAATATATGTTTATTGTGGACCGTTGTCGAGTTTGGTTGAGTTATTTTGTGTTTTTGTTCTGTGTTTTGAAATCATTTTGCATGCACTGGTTTTGTGCTGTCTTGCTCTCACTCTTTTGCTGTTGCATACCTTGTGGTAAGATGCTGTATCTATTAGGTTATGAGTGAGTTTTAGCTGCCCTAGTCTAGGTTTTGTGGTGTAGTTAGGGGTTGTTGGAGGCTCTGGCTCGGTGAACATTCGCCTCTGATTTGTCAAGCATGAGCATAAAGTGAGGCTTTACCTAGAATTCTCTTACATTTGAAATCTGGTCAGCAATGCAATGATAGACTCTACCTATATTATACAGTTTGAATAAAATGAGGCACTAAAGTTTTTTGTCATCATAAAGTGACTTGTAGTTCTCTGTGTTGGTAAGCTGTGATGCCTCATCCAGTCAATTGGCGTCGTTGTGCAATACTCTCGAGTTGAAACTTCCTTGTAGCAAAACAGTTTGCACAGTAGGTACGGTGGCTGCCAAATTATAAACTCCAGAATTGAAAAACAAAATGTGCACCTGTAAGAAAGCAAGTTGTGTTCCAACAACACAAGAAACCGGTAATCTTAAGTGAAATGTTCACTACTAAAACTGAGATGTAGGCCATAAAAGTGAAATTTAACCTAAAGCTGAGAGTACCATTTGCATTCATGCTTGCCGACACCGTCACACCGTTTAACTAATGAACAGGTTCCCCTTGAAACATGAATCTTACAAAAGGACTCTTCTTGCATTTATCTACTACAAAGCCTATGTGGGATTCAAACCCACGTCTTTTGTGCAAGGCACAAACGCTCTTTCAACTGAGCTAATAGGCTGGAGAACGTCGTAGAATAAAAACAAATTACAATTCTACAATTAAAAGGAGTTCGATTGAAATTAGAAAGGAATGACCAGTAGGTTGGCACCAGCAAGTCAAATCTGGAGGTTAGATCAGAAAAACTAAATACACCCAATTCTTACGAAGCAAGTTCTCACGACTTGTTTTTTATCCTTCTAGTGCAAGGGCCATCATCAATTTCCTCTTCCAAGAAGCAAAAATTGACAAATTATAAGTAACATTTTGATGAAAAATGTCATAGATGATGTTAGATACATATAACATCACCGAAATTCACAACTGATGGGTCCTTCCACCTCTCCATCAGTACATATTAGATACATATATTAGTAACCGATGCACCAACAAAAATATTCTAACGATTCACACAAGCATAGCTTCCACCAAACTACATTCTACCAACCAATACCTCAATTCAAGAAAAATAGATACAACATCCGACAAAGCTGCTTGAAGTCAATTGCATTACATGTACAATGACACCGTATCCGCCATTCAATGACACATATCGGCCATATAGAATGACAAAACCATAGAATGACACACGTTTGTCCATGGAGTGACACACAATTGTTCATAGAATGACACACGGTTTTTCATAGAATGACACGGGTTTGTCTATAGAATGACACACGGTTTTTCATAGAATGACACGGGTTTGTCTATAGAATGACACGGGCTAGTTCATACAATGACACACCATCCAATGACACAGGTTGTCTATACAATGAAATAGAGTTGTCCATACAATGACACAAGTTGTCCTTACAATGACACAACCATAGAGTGACACGCGTTTGTCCATGAAGTGACACGCGTTTGTCCATAGAGTGACTCACGAATTAATCAATAAATAACAAATAATTAATCAAAAAATCAACAATTGGAAAATGCAATTGGATAGAACTATCAGATTATTAACTACCGTACAAAAAATAAAATCGATCCGAAAAAAATAAAATGTCGAATTGAAACGAGAAACTTACAGAAGAATTGGACGAAATTGGGAGCAGATCTTG
This sequence comes from Spergularia marina, assembly GCA_963680865.1. Taxonomy (NCBI): domain Eukaryota; kingdom Viridiplantae; phylum Streptophyta; class Magnoliopsida; order Caryophyllales; family Caryophyllaceae; genus Spergularia; species Spergularia marina. The sequence goes on from OY804549.1 coordinate 19,766,516, forward strand.
TGATGTTCATTGTTGATGAAGATAACGGTAGCTAATAACGGTTCGTCTTGTCACAGAATACATCAGATGCAAAGATGAACAAAATCATAATCGGCAAACACTACATGAAATCGAAACAAGATTTGAAGTTTAATGATCTGAAGTCATTTGCATCAAATTAAACGAACGAACGATTTTTTAATTGTGAAACAAAATGTTCATGCAAATTTTAAATATCAAATTCATACATTACGAAGTAGAACTACTAAGATTTCGATCTAAACATACAAAATTGACCAATGGCGAGGTAGAGGGAGATCAAATTTCAATCGATTATACAGATTAAAAGTCTAACCCTAGATTTCGATCCAAACAAAAAAATATTAAAAAATAGGATCAAACCTGGATTTCGACGTCGACGGGGAAAAATGCGACGACGGCGAGGTGAGGGAGACGCCGGAGATGGAGTTTTTTAGGAGAGAGAAAGTACAAGGAGAAAGCTGGGAGGAAAGAGAAAATGAGGAGGGGAAAGCGCGAGATTTTTTAGATTGTGTTTGAGGAGCTGTTGTCTGTTAACCCCTCTTTTGTTTTTGTTTTTTTGTTTATACCCGGCTGTCATTCTATATGGTACTCTGTATCACTGTATGGCAGTGCGCAGTTCTCACGCGAGCAGGAGTTCGCACCTGATCTCGCCTATATATATATATATATATATATATATATATATATATATATATATATATATATATATATATATATATATATATATATATATATATATATATATATATATATATATATATATATATATATATATATATATATATATATATATATATATATATATAGTTCTAGTTCGTACAAATCCAATTGAATTTTTTGAAGTAGCAAGGTGATCAAATGCAATATTTGTTAATTTTTTTTTTAATAAATAATTCTTAATTCGTATGCAACTTGTGGTAAATAGAGAGATATGTGTTCATTTGTCTTTGTGACAAAACTTATAATTTTCATATGATTAGCTTGGAAAATAAAATGTATTACCTCATTGATTTCTTCTGGCTTTAGGGGTGTATTATCGAGTTGATCTTGTACTTGTGACCTTAAAACTTCTTGAAACTTTTCTAAATTACCTTGAATTGAAAATGAACTTTGTGGTATTATGAAATTGAGATTGATATGTATCATGAAATGGTGGGTGAAATAGTTTCTTTGTGCAATATGGCTTTTTTGTCTTGTTGGAAAGATCAATTTTAATTGGGGTGAGTTAATTAACTGACTTACTTCCCCACTCACTCTTCAACCTCCATGTAAAATCACGTACTTGCTACAGTTTTTTTTTTATGGTGATATTTTTTAAAAGTGAGTGGAATGAAATTTGCTCTATTAGAACAGACTAATGCTCCAAATATTAAAAGCGAATGCATCATTTTTTTTTCTTTTTTCTTTTACCGGTGGAGGGAAGGAGCGCTCCGATTTTGAGTATTTTGACTTCATTTCATAAGTTCACGGTGGGTGGTTAGAAGTGACAAGTATTAAGATTAAGATATGAAATCGAAAATTTCACATATCGTGCAAAACGGACCTACGAATTTGAAGTTATGTTCTAGTAATCTAGTTTTAAAAAATGTTGGAAATTATATTGGCATTTGACTTCATAAATGTTATTATTGTGAGTTTGTCACCATGACATATCGTTAATCGGGACACCCTAAGATGATATTGAAATCACTATGGGCGTTAGGGGTGAGCAAAACCGGGTACCCTGTTATTCGGGTACCCGAAAACAGAGTACCCGCTTTGAAAATTGCTAAAAATTGATACCCGTACCCGACCCGAAATAAACCGGATACCCGGTTTTCGGGTACCCGAAAAATAGGATACTCTAATTTCGGGTACCCATACCCGGAATTTCTTAATTTGCAACTTTAAATTGTCAACACTCAAGGACGCGCAACTTGAAAGTTATACAAATGAAATCGAATGCTTGTCCACTTATGGGTCGGATGATGGATTTCTACCAAATGTACGAGTGTGTCGACTTTTTTAGCTTCAAACATTAAGTTTAGTAGGATTTTTATACACAATATAAAGAGATCCGGGTACAAACCGGGTACCCGATTTGCTAATTTCAATACCCGTACCCGACCTTAGTTTATGTAAAATAAAGCGGGTCGGGTACCCGACCCGGTTAATATCCGGAAAAATCGGGTATTAAAATTCGGGTACCGGGTCGGGACCGGGTACTTAAACCGGGACGGGTATTTTTGCTCACCCCTAATGGGCGTGACTTACGTCGACATAGACTCGGAAGGCGTATGACTTGATTTTTTTAATCACTTTCTATTTGTTTACGTTTGTTTCACCATATGCCAAGTGACTTGTACTCAGGCTCGTAGATGAGGCGGGGCGAGCAGGGCTCAGGAACAGGGCCCTGAAATTCTGGGGGCCCAAACTTTTCAGAACTGAATATATATAATATATTGCCCAAAGATATCAGCTCAATTTTTTCAGCCCAGCGGTAAGGTCCATTAGATAATAACTTATATGTCTTGGGTTCGAAACTTAGCTTCTGCTATTATTTTTTGCTTGTGGTAGGTATTCTCCACCCACAGAGCCACAGGCTATGCCATCTTATTTTTTTTCATTCCTTTTCCTTGCCCAGATTAAACTTGTTCTGTTAGCTTTGTTTTATTTTTTTCTTTTCCAATGTTTTGTCTTGTTTTGTAATCTTCTTTACTTCTATTCTAAATTGTGATTAGCTTAATCCAATTAACTCGAGTGCTTAAAGTTGTTGTAGGCAGAATTGCGTATTTGAAGGCCCCCAAAACGGTCGTTTAAAGGTATTTGTCCCGGGCCCCTCAAATGAACGCTACGGCCCTGCTTGTACTGAAAATGTGTTGATTATGAAACTCCGTACTTAAAGTCACTTGTTCCATTCATATACGTATATCATCGGATTATGATTATGATAGAAGTAAAGCAACCTGTAGAGGACATTGGTATGTAGTATGTATAAGAATAACCCACTGAGAACGTAGAGGTGGGGCAAAATGAGTGAACCATAATCTTAATATATATAAGAACATAAAAAAGATGATCCGAGAAACATACAAACTATTAATTAAGGAGATAAAATGTAAGTCATTAATAACTTAAGAAAACTAAACTTGTTCAGAAATTCGCATATAAAAATTCTATTTGAAGTTGAAGTTCAAGAGACCATCCTGAAAAAAGAAATATAGTTACTACGGGGGGAGGTATATATTTCCACATAAACAAATTCCAACAGCGAAATAAATAGTCGTTACTCTTACTTTTGTTTCATCATTAGATAAGCGCATTCTTCGGCTCAATCGGCGTACATGATGAACTTTGTTTTGAGATCCTGCATCGAGTGAGAAGACGTAGCCATGGGTTCCAATATGAAAACATATGAGTTGCAATAATATGTACTGCATTTTTTTTTTAACCAAATCTTTGCTCTCATCCTGTATTACACAACATGGAAATGAACATCCGCATGATAAAAGAGTGATAGTACATGTTTAATTCAAATTCATAAAGTTATCATTATGGACCTGTTAAATTAGCGTTCTCAATTGTATGATGGGAGTTTCCAATAAAAACTCCACTTGTTTGTCATGAAGTGTTAATGTCATCGTATCGGTGGAATCTTTGATGATTACCTGGACAGATACACTTCAAAGTGACGGGAAAGTTAGGAGAGAGATGTAATAAGAACCAACATGTATGCAGCACAATCTTTATAAAATTTAAAAGTGTTGAGTTAAAAGGATATGTATATAGTATAGATATATGTACCGCCATTTGGATTGAACAAAATCCTCACATGCCCAACAATATATATCAGAATTAACATGTTGAATCTCATTGTTGCAACTTGAGCAAATTTCGTAAAATGTCAAACTTTGAGTGTTTATAGTTGTCAATTTCGCCAGAACTCTATATCGGTCAACCTACATGATTCATGGGACATAACTTACGGTTAGACAAAAAAAAAAAAAAAAAAAAAAAAAAAAAAAAAAAAATCTTAAAACACATGGAAAAAAAATTGAAATTTTTCAAAGCTTACTAACTTACGATATTGTTTGACATAAGTTCTGATATAGTGGAACGACGTGCATTCGATACTATTAGCTTGTGATACATTGGTAAGTCACATGAATCGATCCATTTAATTTTTCTTCTTGCAAATACGTCTTCTGCATACCTAGTACACATTTGGTAAACATAGAATAAGTATTAAAAATGATAGGTTTGAAGGTAATATATTGAGATAGCTCTTAAAAATAATTGAATATATTGAGATAGCTCTTAAAAACAATTGTACTCCGTATATATTAAAATGTAGGTTTGTAGACGTAGTAAGAAGAATTAAATATCATTCTTCTAACTTGGTTGCCAACTTGGTAGCCACAGGATCTTTATACGTAATGTAAAGTCTAGTGTACCTCCTAGTACTAAGGCATGTTCCTAGACTCATGAATATATATGATCATTTAAAAAGACATTGAGGTATATATAGGAATATAATAGAAGTTTTTGAAATCAAGTGGAAGAGGAAATTTTGATGAGCGTACCATTATAATCTTGACTTCTACACTACATGCAATTAAGATGGCCATTTTATGACCATCTTTCAGAAGTTTTTTACCGATTTCAATGACAAATTCGTTCCATAAAGTCAATCTCATAGCAATGCAGCTGTAAATAATTTGCATAACACAGGTTACAATTAAAAAAAAAATTGGTGTACATAGACTGCATACGTAATTAGCTTATGAGAAATACTAAAAAGTGGATTAAAAAAAATTAAAGAATATCACATGACTTGATACTCTAGTGGTGATCAATGTTCTTGATTTAACTAAAAGTAAGGGTTGGTGTGTCAATTATTGGACAACATACATGATACGTGTTGCTTGTGTTGTTTTTTTATTTACACATACATTAAGTTGTTTGATTTCTATCTTATTAGTGGACCTAAACGTTTGTAATTGAAGAGTGCAAGAGTAGCTTAGGCAGGCCAAATGCAATAATTTATTAAAAATAATTATCTATGTTTACCTCTGATCCATTAGAATAATATCCTGTCTCATTTTCTCCTCATGGCTCTGCGCATGACCCACTGTTGTAGATACCACTAATCCAATAACATCTGAGACAAAACAGTATAAATTGGATAGGCATAAAAATATGTCATGTGCTAAACGTATATATGCCATAATAAGATGAAATGCATGGATTAAAGTGATAATTATTTTTACCTATAACGCTGCATTGATAATTCTTTGACTTACGAATCGTGTCTAAACCAACAAAGTCATAGTAATTCAAAGGGAAATCGTTAACATCGTCGGTGGCTTCTGCAACCTCCGTGTCTTGAGTAATTTTAATTTGGAATTGATTTGGGACAATCTTGGTCATTTTATCAGCCGGGATGACACGTACTCCTTCAAAAAAAGTACATCACTCCCTCTAAGAGTCGTCCAATGAAAAAATTGACATCCTACCCAAATATTATGCCTTGCATTGGTTCTCCCTAATATTGAAAACAAAATAGTGAAATTTATGTAATGTTATGTGTAGTGAATCGATACTGCTAACGGAAAATTATAGTATTAAAATTCCATGCTTACAGTGGAGTCAAGTAGGAGAAATTTCCAAACTTTTTCTTTGTGGCCGTTCTTGTAGATAGTTTTAACATTGAACACTCGTATAATCCGTGCATGAACCTTCAATTTTCGATATCTATCTAGTTCTACTAAAACAGAAGCCACTAGGACACTTGTCAATCTCTGGCTAAAAAATTTCCCGCTCAAAATTTTTTCCACTAATATTTTCTTCTTTAAACAAATAAAAAATAGCTAGATGTTCCTATTAATGAGCCTAAAATGTCGCTAAAAAAATCCTCCAACAAATACGTATGAGTTTTTTTATAATGAGTGAATAAAAAATAAAAATACAAACAAATAACTACAACAAGGTTTTCCTATAGTCCTATCAATGAGCACATACTGTTGCTAAAAATCCTCCAACAAAAAAAAAACTAAAAAAATCAATCAAATAAGTGTTAATATTTAAAAGGACAAACCTAAAAGTCAAATTAATACCTAGATCTCCTCCATCTTTTGCTGCATTCAGTTTTCTACCACTCACGTCTAAGAGACTGAGTATATGGTTTTTTTTTTTTTTATCATTCGTATCTTACCATTTTATTGCTCCAGCAGCTTTTCACTTGGCTCCTTTATTATCTTCCGTCAAGTATGCTTAAATCTCATTGGTTAATAAATTCATCAAACAATATTTTTCGCTTATTATCTTTTCAATTCAGCTACTTAATTATTTTGATTGATTTACTTATGGCGTCATTATAGAAGTCAGAAGACTCTATACTTGTGTTTAGATATTCATATGAAGATTGAGTGTGCGTATACATTATACATGATGATATATGTCATGATGTTAATATCAATTTGAACTCCAACATGAATTTCGATAATATGATATTTTTTGTATGTAGGTCACAGACTAATTAATCATTTCTTGGGGCTATTACGGTAAAATCCGAAAACAATTACAATTTTGTATAAAATAATTGTGAAAAACATGTTATCATCCTCATAAACTTGAAAGATCTTTTTGTTTGAGTACTCCCACAAACTTTAACTATTGCAAACTCATAGTTGTACAATTACATGATCACTAAACTAACAATGTTTTAAAAGATGGGACAATTTAAACTTGGGTTAGTAAATAAGTTATGAACAACAAACAACATTAACTTTATTTTATGAAACTAAATATTTTCGTGCAACGCACGGGTATTACCCTAGTATTCCATAAGGGTGTAACGCCCAAAAATGTGCATAAGGTGATCTCATCCTGGAACAAAAATAAAGGGAATCTGTTAATAGTGAGAATGTGACGTCAATCTAGAAACAAATACGTAGCAACTTAACCTTTTATGTTATTATAACAATAGGTTACTGATGAAGGGCCAAAACTCATTCAATATATTAGAACTCTCACTACTCTGCCTCACAAAAATTCTATCAATGTTATTAAAAAAAAAAAAAATGATAGAGCTTTATGATTTTAAGATCATTCCTTAAACGTATTCTTACCTCTTTTGAATCAAGTAAAATTTAAGCTTCTCCCTTAACCTTGAAAACTCATTCCAATAGCGATAATTCGAAGAATTAACATCAATCCAATCTTCTACTTCATTTTCGTGATTTTTGTGATCAAATGAACCATATGTTGAGATTAATGAGTTTACTTTGCTATTGTGGTTTAAAGTAATTGGATGACTTTTCATCATCCTATTGTTGCATTACATTTTGCAAGAAAATTCGCTTGATTGTTCAAGTTATATTGTCCTTGGAAGAGTATTCTGATGTCGAATTCTTGATGAGTACTCCTTCCGTTCGCCTTTAAACTTCATAGGGCCAACGAATACGCTTCTTAAGGTGGGTGTACACGTTAATCGGCTAATCAAAGTTCTTAAAACATTGCATGACGGGTTAGATAAAATATTGATCTAACCCGCCATGCAATTTTTTTGGAACTTAGATTAGCCATAAAGCGTGTACACCCACCTTAAAATGCGTGTCCGTACGCCCTATGAAGTTTAAAGGCGAACAGAGCAAGTATGTAGTATCTTTTCTCAGTACCCCTGGCCTTTGTTGGTGTGAACCGTGAATGTATTTCATGAACACTACAAGTTTTGTTGTTTATTTATCTCTTGCTAAAGATGATTTTTCATTCACTGCAACATTCAATTTTTTTTTCGAAAAAAATGGAAGTTGAATACAAGTAAGAATGTCACACTCGAATACAAGCAAGAATGTCACAAAAAAGTTGGATATACAGGCAACACTCAAGTTTTACATATATACTTTTACTTATAAAGTTGAATGACACACTTGATATGAGACTCAAACCCCCGCTGATTGCAATTTTTCTAGTTTGTGACCTAAAGTTTTTTGTACTCTTCACTTTTTAATAGGTAAGAATGAAATTGCCATACGCATTAAATCTTTTCGGTTTATGATTTTGTTTCATTATTATATACAACTTCGTTTTGAGCTTTGTCGATCCAATTTACTACGAGTACATCGTAGACATGACTTATTAACTACGTAGTACCATTTTTATGAAAGGATTTGCGGACAATAATGAAGATTGTTTTTTATATCACTGATATTGTTAGAACCTCTTCATGTTCGCACGCACGATCATGTATGTATAGGAGTAATTGGTTTGCACATTCCCTTGCTCACCTTATGTCCTTTAATTTTTTTGCTGAAATTTAGATTAGTGTATGTAGAGTGTAGACACAAAGTGTCTGATATGTTTTTTTTTTAGGGTCTCTCATATACTATTTTTGCTCAAAACTTTACGTTATTTCTGAGAAATAATATTCTGATAGATTTTTTATATGGCTTTAAAAGCAAACAAACATTTTTAATATTTTGCGTATCACCATAAGTTTACAACTTTGTGTTTTGCTTATAAAGAGTCAAAATTGTCTTATATTTTGTACGCATAGCGTACGTGTCTTAGCTTGTGTTATTAAAAAAAAAGAATGACAGAGCTTTATGATTTTAAGATCATTCCTTAAAAGTATTCTTACCTCTTTTGAATCAAGTAAAATTTAAGCTTCTCCCTTAACCTTGAAAACTCATTCCAATAGCGATAATTCGAAGAATTAACAGCAATCCAATCTTCTACGACAACAAAAATTGAAGACATACAGGTGAGTATATATATGCTACAGTGAGGGAGATGAAATTTGAATTAATTTGCAAAGTTAATATAAAAAAAAAACAACAATCAATAGAATTACACCTAATGAATATTGAGAGGTGTTGGGGAGAAGTTATTCGTCTATATTGGGAAAGAAGTAGAAATGAAACAATTGAATAGCTCCATTTTATTCTTCTTGGAGTGTAAACGTGGGTAACAGTTGTAGAATATTGGGGGAGTTGGGGCATAAGAGTTGAGTTTTTTTCGCAGAACGACAATGAGGAGTTAGCAGTTGGATCTTAGAAGTAGAGACCAGACCACTAATAGGTCAGTTTATTTGAGGGGGTATTATTGGAAGATCAAAATGTATCACCAATAAGGGGGGCTTTCTTTTATATATAACATAGATAAACATTTGTTGCAGTTAAACAAATAATGTGTATAGGTCATATATAGACATCTGACTTTAGAAAATGTTTGACGGCCATATATGGACGTCAGTTTTAAAGAAAACTGATGTCTTTTCTTTGCTCATATTTACAAATGTGCCACCGGTTCTATAATACACATCAGTTTTCAATATACCTGATGTATATTAACCGATGTCTATGCAACTTTTTGTAGTAGTGCTCTAAACTCCCATGTCAAGCTTGAACCAGACAAAGGCACACCCTTACCTAAACTAGACATTTATAGAAGACTCATTGGCAAGCTTATCTACTTGACAATCACTAGGCCAGACATAGCATTCTCAGTGCAACTGCTCAGCCAGTTTGTTCAAAAACCAACATCAGACCATATGCAAGCAGGAAGGAGATTGTTGAGATATCTCAAACATACTCCAAGTCAAGGCATCCTACTGGCTAGTTAATCCGCAGCAAAACTTACTGCATACCAGGCATCATGTCTTTTCAGTAGAAAATCTACCACTGGATATTGTGTTTTAATGGGAAGATCTTTCATCTCTTGGAAGACCAAAAAGCAAACTGTACTGTGGTGGCAAGATCATCAGCTGAAGCCAAGTACAGAGCCATGGCTCTAACAACATGTGAAATCACCTGCCTATCTTCTCTGCTCAAGGAATTGGGTTTGAAACATCTAGGGTCAACTGAATTGAGGTGTAACAATCAAGCTGCAATCTCAATTGCGGCAAATCCTGTCTACCATGAAAGGACTAAACACATTGAGATAGACTGTCACTACATAAGGGAGAAAATTCAACAAGGTCAGGTTCATACTTCCTATATCAAATCTCAAGATATTGACCAAGTCTTTTCCCTCAAATCAACACACCAACCTCATAACCAAGATGGGAGTTACATCAGGTGTACGCTCCCATCTTGAGGAGGAGTGTAAGGATGAGCTAGCTTACCATGTGATCAATGAGAAGCAAGACAAGATTAATAATAAGCAAGACAGGACCAACACTTGTAATGGAAACAGAAATGCAGTTGGAAGGGCTGTCAACATCATAACTACAAGAGACAAGAAGGCATGTGAAGGGGAGTATGAGCAGAAGAAGAAGGCAAGAGCTCTAGGGATTAAGCTCAGATAATGTTGTACTAAATTTATTAATTGTCTACATCAGTAGAGTTGTGAACATGGACTGATGCACAACCTGTCTCAACTATATATAAGTGTAATGTTACATTGGAACAATATCAAGAAAATCAGAAATTCATAACCATTACATCTAGTCCAATACTTCAACTATTTACAATTTGCAAGTTACAATGATCTTCTCATCCTTCATGGATATGACCTCAGACTTCTTCACATATGTATTTCCAATTAGTTGACCAATTAACAGCAACAAGAACAAAGGAATAACATTGAGTAATAGCTAACAACAGTGAATTTTTTTTCGAATTAGGGCTCAAAAACTAAATGTTAAACAAAATGAGTTGAATAAAAACTTATTCAACCTTATGGGGTGCACGTCACCCACTTTTAGCTTCGGGACAAAACCTCTAGGATCCCTGGAGGTTTTAAGAGTATCAAATGGTGCGCTGAAAATCCAAATTAAGAGGCATAGACCCACTGAAACTGCCACGCCCCATGGCGGTTTCACCTCAACAAAACCGTTGGGGAGCGTGGCGGTTTTATTAGTGTCAAACTTGGGCAGTTTAAAGACAGAACCGACTGCTCTAGTTTGGGGCCAATTATTTGGCTAAGGGTGAAACCGCCATGGGGCGTGGCGGTTTCACCTCAAGTGGAACCGCCATGGGGAATGGCGGTTTTAACTTTTTTTTTGTTAGTTTTGTACCTGGTTCCACTTAGTAACCGCCATCCGCCGCAGCGATTTTATAACATTAAAACCGTTATGGACCATGGCGGTTTTAGGTGGTCATTGCCTCTTACTTGGAGCCTCATCGGTACTATTTGACACCCTTAAAACCGACAGGGTTCCTGGCGGTTCTGTCCTGAAGCTGAAATGGGGTGACGTGCACCCCATAAGGTTGAACCCATTTTGTTTAACATTAATTTTTTTAGCCCTATTTCGAAAAAAATTCAACAATAGTGGCATATATTACCCTTAAAAAAAAAAAAAAAACAGTGGCATACTGGCATATAACGTATAACTCCACGCAAACAATCTCCAACAAAAACTGAAATATATTTGACGTTACCTTATTACTAGCATTTCCAGGATTTTAATGGACAAATTTTCCTTTAACAATTTTCTGAAAGTACCTGAGATGAAAGTAAAAAAGTGAACCAGAGAGTCCGTAGAGGCTTCGACCGACCCTTTAATCTACCTAGACAAACCCGCAAGGAAGTCTCTAAGATCTTCATATAGGGCTGGAATCCTGGAGAGTAGCTTTGGGTGCTTGCCTTGACGCTTTTTATAGGCTTCCATTCTTCTTAAATTTCGTAATTCTGCACCAAAGACGTGTCATCAAGCCAACTACTAGAAGTGACCGATGAAGGATCAAGAATTACAACATGGAGCCGATAATTGTTGTAAACGAACCAGTGTAAAAAGGAAATATCAGCTAAAATGGAAAAATCTAAGTTCAAAACATATTTTCGGGTTCTTTATTCTGGATGAAACTTTGATCTAAAATGTTGATTAAAACATTCTTATAACTAAAGAAGGGGGAGATTAAAAATATTCCCTTGATGCTTGTTTGATATTTAACCCGCTTGCCTTGACAAATGATTGATTTAGCATGAACTGAAGTGTTTGTTTTCTCTTGCAGATTGCTTACAGAAACGGTATAACAACCGCAAGATGTTTGAGGTGGAGCTAGCAATTGGAGTGAGCGAGAGGTGCTACCTCCTTGCCTCTCATACCCTTTCTGATTTTAAGTTTTGACCTTTTCAAGGATACCTTCTTGGGTCTTAGTTATGCATTCATTTGGACGCATTCCTTCTCAAGTTAGAGAATTTTAGTGCATCTATAGCATATGATCATTGTAGACGTGAATATTTTACATTCAAGAAATAGACATTTAGCGAGTGAACTGTTAATTTAAAAGTACTGGATATATTAAATAGGTTAAACATGTCATGGGTGATTGTAGCACAATACAAGGTAGCTCACGAACAAAAGGACGGAAAACGACCAGTTTCAACGACGAAAAGAAATTCAGAGCGTTATACACTCGATCGGTTAGCTTATTATGCTACGTTGATGGGAATACCACAACAACCTTTTAGTTTTCATGTTTTTTTTTTTTTTTAAAAAAGAAAAAAAAACACTTAGGCCCTGTACAAATACAACTTAAAAAACAGTAAATTTAGTTTAGCAATGAATCTGATCTTATTTAAGCATATATACGGCTCTTAATCAGATCAGATCAGATGTTGTCAGCTGACTTATACGGGGCCTTAGGCCCTGTTTGATATGACTTAATAGAAGTAGTATTCAGATCAGTTCAGAGTTATTCAAATCAGATCAGATCTTAGTTTAGCAATGAATCTGATCTTATTTAAGCATATATACGGCTCTTAATCAGATCAGATCAGATGTTGTCAGCTGACTTATACGGGGCCTTAGGCCCTGTTTGATATGACTTAATAGAAGTAGTATTCAGATCAGTTCAGAGTTATTCAAATCAGATCAGATCAGAGTCATTCAAATCAGATCAGATTAGAAATGTTCAAATAACTATCATTGTATTTGGTCCATAATTGATACTAATTCGTTGAAATTCAATCAAATTTTCAACAAATTCAGATTAGATAAGATCAGTTCAGAGTCATTCAGATCAGATCAGATTCATTCAGATCAGATTCATTCAGATCAGATCAGTTCATGTCAGAAAGATTCAGTCATATCAAACAGGGCCTTACTTGCCCTTTTGCTCTCACGTATTCAGAATGTCATTAAATAAAAAAAATTAGTTCACATATTCCGTGGTACATATAATTCCGAATATGTAAAAACCGCATATATCATGACAAATATATTAGCACGTGTATGGAAAAACTAATACTCCTTCCTTTCACGACAATAAAAATCGCAATCGTTGAAAAAAATCCTATAATATTATGATTGATCTATCGAAACCCCATATCAACAAATAACTCCATAATTAATTAATCCAATAATCAAACACATTCTCATGAAATTCACGGGCAGAAATACTAGTTAAGAGTTTAATTTCCTTATTGTGTTTTCTTAGAAGTCTAGACTATTATAAATAGCACCCTATTATATTGTTTCTACACAGAGAGTTTGAAAATTAATATCGAAGAGTCGAAAGAGAAACTCTTTCAATGAGTTTAGGGTTTGAACACAAATTGAGCTTTGTAGTGTAATTCTTAGTTCGACATTATTTGTTAATCGCGTTATTAGTGAGTATTGGATCATTACTTAATCACAGGCCTTCGGGTCATATCTTTTTATTTCGCTTCTTAGTTTATTTTCGTTCACAAATAAACCCAAAAACCCCAAAAATAGTCCCAGAGTAGTAATATCAGTAAGTCTATAATCCGTTGCGTACTCGTATCATAAGTGGCACCAAAAGTTTCCTAAATTAATATTTAAAGGGCCCTAAAATTGAGGGGCCCTGTGCGGGCGCACACCCTGCACGGGCTAATAGCCGGCCCTGTGATGATGATATGAAAGAGGAGAGAGAGAATGAGAAGACGGTGCCAATAGTGCCAAATGAGAGGGAGAGTGACACATCATTACCAAATTAACAGTCGTTAGTAGCATACCCTTATGAATAATAAAAAGATTCTAATCCCTAAAAAAAAAAGAAAAAAAAAAAAAAAAGGCGATAGACCTCATTCGTAGAGTTAAGAGCAAGTGCAGTGGCGGTTCTTTCACTTAAAGATTGTCAATAAGAACTGAAAAAACAAGGTTCGTCCCACTACAAAGTCACCAAGTTCGTTCGTCCGACGAACTCGGTTCGTGAATAATTGTCATTAATGTTGCCAGAAAAAACATGATCAAAGGTGGAATAAAAGGCTGAAGCGTGCCTTTCACAAAAGGAATTAAAAGCTAATACGTGAGCCTCAAGCGTCTGAGGATCGAAGGGTAAATTATATCATGGTCCGAGCCATGTGTCCTTTTTCTATTCGCTGGCGGAAAAAAAAAAAAAAAAAAAAAAAAGCCCCCTTCTTTCCCTCTCTTCTTCATGACTTCACGTATTCCTTCATTCATTTTTTTCTCTCTCCTATTCTCCCTTCCTCTTCGTCGCCCACCACGCCACCACATCGTCCACCACTACCGCCGCCCTACCTCGTTGTTGCCGCCAACTTCGCCCACCTCTCCGTGGATCTTAACTAGGTATAGTATGTCATGGATTTAATTATTTTGTGTCATGGATCTTGTTTTTTACGTACATCCATGAACATCATCAATAAGATCCATGGTCCGTTTTTCGCCGGCAATCACTCGTCTTCCCATCTCCGACGACCACTCGTCTCCTCATCTCCGTCGACCACCAAACCCTATGCACCTCCGACGACTCGTGCCACCACTAATGCCACGCCCACTACCAACTTGCTTATGAATTTTGATAGAATACGGTATGAATCTTAGTGGTGTATATGATGGATCTTAATTGAATAACAAATGGATCTTAATTGTAACACCCCGGCTCATCGCCTGAGTCGAGAATAGTCACCTATGGCAGCTTGCCAGGCTGTGGGCTGACCTCACAAACCAACACGGGTCCTTCCGGCGCACTTTGACCTCACTCGTGCGCACCTTGGGAAACTTCCCAGGAGGTCACCCATCCTGAAATTACTCCTAGTCAAGCACGCTTAACTTTGGAGTTCTTATCACATGGGCTTCCTAAAAGGAAAGTCGACTTTGTTGGTATAAGTAGCACTATCATTCCTTTTAAGCACCTCATATGAGCCCTTAATCTTTCAGGGATCTCCTCTGAAATCCGGGGTATTACATTAATTAAAAATTTGTTTTGTTTTTTAGATCAAAAAAGTTGAAATAATTTCACATAAATTTGTTTTGATTTATATTAGTTTCACAAGTGAAATTAAGATCCATGAGCATAAATTGTAATATCCATGAGTTGTATGGTAATATCCGTGGAATTAACATATAAAATCCATAGCTAATCTTGTACAATTTATGATTTTTAATCCGGAAATCATTTTTCTTAATGTTGATTTTCATATAAAAAACAAATAAAAAAGATGATGGTGATGGTCTAGTGTCGGCCGGCGTATAAGAGGGGGCGTCGAGAGGCGGTCGTTGGAGATGGATTCGGTGTTGTTGGTGCAGGTAGACTGGTGGTGGTGCGACGCGGCAGGGATAGGTGTGGTTGGCTACGGTGGGGAGCTGGTAAGGAGAGAAACAAAACTTATTTTATGTTTTTTATTTCTAACCATTAGGAGCACGCCATGTGTTCCGGATCACCATGCTCACAGTGGTCTCGGGACCATGGTATAACAACTGGGATCGAAGCGTAGGGGAAGAATTATCTGCAAAGTTGATGTGTCCCACCCAACTTTATCATATTTTTTATTTGTTGATTTTAATAATTTCTTAGTGTCAGTCAAAGCTTGTCCATTGCTTATCAAATTTCATATTTCTTAAGTTCGACGAGATTTGACGTGGCATGCATCGAACTGGGAAACGATTTTGTCTATTGCGATTACTCCAACTCATATATATCAACTCTTCCCTCTTCCGGGGTGGAAGACGTGGTCCTTGAGTGTGATAGCCTTCAGTTAATTAATGCTCTTAGGGGAAAGAAGTTCGATTCAAACTATTTCGATTTAGCTGTACTAGATGTTTTTACGTTCTCTCGTAGATTTAGATCGTGTCTTTTTAGTCATGTTCATCGTAGTAGTAATAAGGCGGCTCACGAAGCGGCACATTTAGGTCCTGTTGAGTACTCTGTTCGCGTGTGGGTCGATAGTAAAAAAAAAAAAAAAAACTCTTACCTCTTCCTTTAATGTGGGACATTCACATGTAAACCTGATTTTAACTGTTCCAGAAATTTATAAGACACTCGCCCAGACGACAATAAAACGTTACAATTTCGTAGACCTCCCATTCCCAAGAAAAAAAAAAAAAGCATAGTTGGGTTTTCTTCCGTTGAGTTTCGTTCAAATCCCAACAACAGGAACTCCCACAGTCCCACTCCCCCAAACTCATTTATCACTTTCGTTTCTCTCTCGTTTTTCCTCTTTGATTCACTCATCGCCAAAATCATCGTAGCCAAGTTTGGGTTTCGCGTTCGAGGTTGGTCAACCTTAGCTTTCTTCGTGAGCATAATTCTCCACCTTTTTTTTTGTGTTAAATTCAATTTTGTTGTTAAAATAGTAATTTTGGTTGGAGGTTTTTATTGGTGGGTTTGATAAGTTCTGCATGTTTCTTCAATTTGTGCACATAATAATCGAAAACACATAATTAAGTTGCATCCAAACTGCAAATCTAATACCATTAAAATCAGTCCCATATGAAAACTAGAGGTCAAGTACTCCTATTCAAGTTTTGAACACTAGAATTTTTTTTTTTTAAATTTTAGCCAAACATAAAATCACTTTGGATTGATATGTGGTACTGCATTTCCTTGTCTTTTCAGGCAGACTTGTAGCTCACGTTGGACTGAATTTACCAAAATATATATGTTGCCGTGGATGGTGAAGAGGGACTCTCTCTAGTTTGATGTTGGACAATGGCTATCGTTTCTCGTAGTGCTATAGTCGCGGTGCCTCGTATTCATGAGACAGATCCATGCTGTAGTAGAACCGAGGGTGGTGCCTGTTCTGTAAAGTTTACGTTTGAAAGGTCATCTTCATATGATTTGGCATCTTTGTACAGCTGCAGTCCCAAGTTCCAAGATTGTCTAAGTTTCAATGATTTCAGGTCAAGTAGATATAGTTCTCCACATGCCGGTGTCTACATTGATGCTGTCGAAGAGACTGATGATGGCTACTGGAAATTGAACTCGCGTAGATCTAGACCTGGTATCTACAAAAGATCAGGGCAATTGAGTTTGAAGAGGTCTGGTTCGTTATCAAATAGGCCCTATGTGGAAAATGATGAGCTTAAGAACAATGAAATCCTTCAAAGGTTATGCAGCTTTGGAAAGCTATTCGAAGCATTGAAGTTGGTGGAGGTCATGGCTCGCAGAAACCAAATTCCTCATTTCCCTTCCTGCATAAATTTGATTCGGGGGCTCATCAAGCATGACGAGGTAGATAAAGCTGGAAAGGTCTTGAACATTATGGTCATGTCAGGTGGTGTTCCTGACATTATTACACACAACATGTTGATTAGTGGATTGTGCAAGAATGGGCAGTTGGGCTCTGCCATTATTCTCTTGGAAGATATGAGCTCCAGTGGTTGCCCTCCAGATGTTATAACTTACAACACATTCATAAAGTGCTTCTTCGATAGGGGCGAATTTGGTGAGGCAATTGAATTTTGGAAGCAGCAACTACGAAAGGGATCCCCTCCATATCTTGTCACATCAACTATTCTTTTGGATTTGATTTTTAAGCATTGTGGGTTAGTCAAGGCTCTTGCTGTTTTGGATGACTTGGTAATCGAAGGCTGTTATCCAGATCTCGTGACCTACAACTCACTGGTGAATTCCACTTGTAAAACAGGTAACTTCGCAAAGACATCTTTAGTTATAGACAATTTGATCTCACATGGTTTTGAGCCTAATGTCATCACTTACAACACTGTTCTTCATGCTATCTGTGGCCATGGTCATTGGAAAGGTGCTGATGAAATTTTGTCTATCATGAATGAAACTTCGCAGACACCAACTCTTGTTACTTATAATATTCTGATCAATGGCTTATGCAAGTATGGGCTCTTGGAGCATGCTATAGATTATCTTGATGTTATGGTTAGTCGTGGTCTTAGTCCAGACATAATCACTTACAATACATTGCTAGCTGCCATCTGTAAGGAAGGAATGGTAAATGAGGCATTTCGCATTATTGAGCTTCTAGGTGATAGCAACTGCTCTCCTGGTCTGATTACATATAATATTGTCATTGATGGTTTGGCGAAGAAGGGCTTTATGGAAAAATCGATGCAACTATATTGTCAGATGATAGAGGAGGGGAATATTCCTGATGATATAACCCATCATTCTCTCGTCTGGGGCTTTTGTCGGGCAGATCAAGTTGACGAGGCCGTTAAGGTTTTTAGGGAGATGGGTAGGAGAAACCTCAAAATCAGAGAAAGCGCTTATAGACTTATGATCCATGAGTTATGTAAAAATAAGAAACTGGATATTGCAATACAAATTCTGGAAATCATGATCTCAAATCAGATCAAGCCAGATGCTACAGTCTATGCCGATTTAATAAAAGGGATAGCCGCCGCCGGTATGACTGAAGAGGCTGAATACATGTTATCTAAGCTAACTGAGTGGAAGGTCCTCTAAAAAGCACATCGTAAGGTGAAGTGTTATCATCAGCTTTCAACAGCTTCAACATTTGCGCTAATCTACTTCCACCCAGTTAGGCTCATCTTTATCATTGCAGTACATGGTGCACTTTTGAGGTATAAGTGATGCTCAGTCCCATCTACTTGTGAGTATTTGACTTCTTCTTTTTTTTACGTCCGAGGGTATCTCATAATGCTTGCGAATCTTAGAGCTCTCTGGAATTTTAAGGGATGAAATTGTTCTTTAGAATGTTGTTCTTTGACATCTGTGGTTGCCACATAATATTGTTTGAATGATATTGTTATAGGTCATATCATAAATATGTAATGGCATACTTTCCTAATTTTTTCTTCTTTAGTAGTCTGATGATAATGAGGAACCTCAGAAAGATGGTAAACAGTAGTAGAGTAGTGAGGTATATTGAGGCTATATGTTACAGAAGTAATCTTAAAGACATGTGAGTCCAATCTATGCTCTTATAAAAGTGGGTAAGGTAAGGACCTTGCTGTTCAAATGAACGTTTAGGTCTTTGTTAACTTTGATGTTTTGAGAAAAACTACAGCAAATCATCATGAACTCCATTTTAATTTGTTACATCAGCCTGTTTTTGTTGTTTGTGTAACTTTATTATCTGGTACTCAGGCAGGCATCCATAGTACTCCCCTTCTTTTCTATACACAGACAGACACACATACACGCACTCTGTCTCTCTTATTTTCCTTTTCTCTGCACTCCAGTTCTGTTAATTTTTGTGGCTTTCCTTACTAGCTAATACCCAAGCAAAATATGAAAGACGGGCTTGAACAATGAACTTGCATTTCTTTTTTCTTTTGTCCTTTCATCCAGAAATTTTTATGTTTTGGCTTTGGTAGTGTTGTTATTTTAAAATTGTACTCGTCTGATTCTGAATCCCGATCCCCAAGCCTATGATTTCGGTCTTCGAAAAAAAGCCTATGATTTCGATATATTATGTAATACCTTTTTCTTGTTGTTTCATAATTAGTGCGATTACCATCGCGAAATGTTTTATGGCTCGGTGAAATTATAAATTCATCTTGCACAGAATTATTATTAATATCAATACTGGTCTAGAATCATTTATGAATTTGTGGTGTGCAACTTTGTAGGGTTTAAAATCATAGAGGTAAAGTTTTTGAACTTAAAAAATGTTGGATGATGAGAAGAGCTGGAAGCTAATTACCTTTTGATAATCGTGATTGAAATATGTTGCTGAGGAGGTGAGTTACTGACTTACTGTGGCTATTGCTGATAAAGAAACAGAGCCATCAGTGGCGGAGCCAGGATTGAAACTTGGACTAGGCCGAAACCAATTTATTCAAGTTGGGGTGGGCCAAATACTACGATTTCCCTAATTTTCACTAGTTTTATAGTAACTTTATACAAAAAGTTTCGATTTGTCAGAAACCTGGGGTGGGCCGTAGCCGGGGTAGGCTTCCCCTTGTCTCCGCCCCTGAGAGCCATGTTTTAAGAAAATTATATAGGGCAAAGATTGTATATTGCTAGTTATGGAAACATTTGTCATCGGAACAATTGGATTGTACGCCAGAGAGTTGGTTTTTAAAATGTCATTTAACTGTGCAAATGTCGCCTTTTTTTTTTTAAGTGCAGACTCTGATTAGGTGACCCTTCTAGCCAAGGTATCACCTCATTGGTTTATGTGGTGGTTATTTGCCCTTTGCTTCGTATATTTCATTTCATATAGGAATGGTGATGATGTTATCCCCAAACGGTTTTAAGCTTTGGAAAATAAGGTTCTGTTTTCACATTTCTCTGGCTAGTGAAATTATGGCTGGGGCTGTCTGTGGTTGAATTTGGTGCTCACTGTATGTTACCTATAGGCTTATATGCATCCTTAGAACTCCGTATTTGGTTGAATTCGGTGCTCACTACATGTATTTATCATTATGTGGTCCTGTTAGAAGGTTATAAACTAGAGATCAATTTATTTGTTAGGGACCGTCTTCAAGTCCTATATGTGTATGTTATAGAGAAAATGCGAGATGAATATAGCATCATTTGGCCCCATTTCTGTCGATTATCGAATATATATCAGTGGATATTCAAAGTAAGTCTGATAATGTATTTTGCAGAAGTTGAGAATCATTGAAGGCTACAACTTGGCATTGTCACTGGAAGTGGGCGGTTTGCGAAATCACAAAGGTTATAGTAAGGTGGCTACTGGCTAAGCTGCACGAATTGTTTCTTGCTGTAGCAGTTGGTGTATTTTGGAAGGAGCGAAATCGGATGACCTCCAGAGAGGATCGCAGCCTTTGTTGGTTATGTTCTTCTGTCAATTTTCCTTTGTAGTGGAGACTGGAGAGCAAATTTGAGTTGCTTGGCTTTGTATATTTCAGGAGTTGTGTTTGATATATGTTTGTCAGGTATTCTGTGCTAGTTATGTAGGTTTCTCGAGAAAAGGGGGGTCTGTTTTTTTTTCCCTTCCGCCTCCTCCCTCTCTATCTCTCACTTCAAGAGAGTGTGTCTAGTTTGTGATTTTTGCTGACTAATTTTACATTTATAAATTAATAAATTTTGTGGAAAAGTCATGTTGTATCTCTCAATTTTAGATGTATATACACATTGTACACCTTGGTCTAACTATGTTAACTTAGCAATGATGTTTTTATATTCTCTCATTTAAGCGGCGAATGACTTCATTAACAATCTTAAGACTAATTTGATTCCCTAAGGTAGTACTCCCTCCTACCGAGGAAACAAGTGTTTTATTTGGTCTATAAAGAGACCCCAACATGGCTTAGTCAAAATGGGAAAACAAAAGGGGAGATTTTTGTGGTTAGGAGGGAGCATTTAGGAACAATAATTTGAAATCAAAGTAATCATTTTAAATCTAGGATCTAAGATTGTGATGTTTCAAATCATTTGATATGTACTAGTAAAGTCTTCGGAATGGGGAAACTATGAAGTAATGTAAGTGCCACAAAAAAAATACTCCCTCCATTTCTTTACGTTGTGCCGAATTTTTTTGAGGGGAACTCAAATCCAACCTAAAGAAAGAAAAGAAATAGAGACTGTATAGACATATGTGGAAATCTATCGTATAACATCCACTAGGGTTTTCACTCACTTCCTAGTTTATATACCTCATATCTCCTTACTAAGAATACTAGTTCAGGTATGTAACCAAAAAACTCAGTCCCTTCGTTTCACTATAAACTTGTTACTTCATTTGAATTACTCTCACATATTCAAATGAATTAGAAAGTTTAATTTGGGACGGAGAGAGTACAAATTAAGTCAGGCTAACTAATGAAATCGCATATGTTATATTAATAGTTTACTACCCGGGCTATGCCCGAAATAAATTTTATCATTTTATTTCTTTGTGAACAAATAATTTAATCAATAAAAATTTTCATTTATAGAACATTCCACTTTCAATATAGATGATGTAGTTCCAGTTCAAATAAGTTATAAGGAAGGTACAAAATAATAAGGTCAAGATGAAATCAATTATTAGTAAATATTGATTTTTTATAATAAAAAAAATATTGTGAATTTTTTGTTATGAAAAATGTCACTTATATATAACCATGGATGGACATCCTTTACCATAAGAGACATTTCAAATGATTTTTTTATATAAAAACTAAAGAGACATGCCACGTGGCAAGGCAGATGGCCTAACTGAAGCCGGTGAACGTGGTCATTGCCTCTAACACAGCTTATAATATATAGTATAAGATGTACTCAGTCTTTTTGTTTGTCACTATTTCATCTTCCAATTTATACGACCATACGCTAGAAATAATGTAAAGAATAAGTGGTCGTTTGGTCGCATGCACGAATTCATAATTCCCATGAGGTGCCACTTCCAAGGAAATATAAATTTATGGGAATTTCTCAAAACTGTTTGATTACATGTAGGAAATGAATTCCCACAGGAATTTCCAATTACCAAGGGAGAGCTAGGTAAGCCAATTACCGCAGGTTGAGTGATACATTAGATTTGAAATACTGTAACCTTTTTGGGATTTACAAGGTGCAACATAATGAATAACACATGAGCCATGCATATGTGAAGAAAGGTTTAGACCGCTTGGACGCAGCTCAAAAGTTTCGGCAGGGATGTCTCGAGGATTTCTAATGAATTACCTCGACGTAAATTTGTAACACTTCATCCAATGAGACTAGACAAAATGAAATGATATCTTGGAGAGGAATGCTCATTGACCGTGGTATATTTTTTAACACTTCATCCTTGTTCTCCTGGGAGCATGGTATAATTTACCCTTGGAGAGTCAACAGTCAACCACCGATATAATGTTAAAAGCTCATTTCCTTGTCTTCTCCCTGCCAAGTGAAAGAAACTCAAAGCTTCGAACCGCTTCATCAAAACCAACTTTATTGGTTGGAGGGCGAGATGGAGTTCCCAACCTGCTGGGCTCTGATCCAGGTTTTAGTCTTTGACTACTAGATACGCGGCCACTACCTAAGACTAAGCGACTAGACCGTTCACTTGGACCACCAGAAGAGCTATGCCTGCTAGTTGAAGCAATAGCCCTCCTAGACGTGGTGCTCGGTCGTGTGGTAGAATTATCACCCCTCAGAGTATCGGCCTGCAATTACGCAAACATTGTCAGAAAAATATGTTCTTAGAGTGTGTTTGGAAACAAGGATTTGATTCTCACATCCAAATTTGACACAAATCACATGTTTGGGAACTCAAGAATTTGAGAATTTGGATTTGTGTCAAATCCTTTGGAAATTGTATCAAATCCAATTAGGCTAAAAACAAATGACACTTCAAGGGGTGTCATTTTGAAATCTCACCCTCCCCAAACATTTGATTTATATTTGAAATCTACATTCTCAAATGATGGAATTGAAATGATTACAAATTTTCAAATTCTTGTTTCCAAACGCTACCTTAATGGAATTCAAGAAAGCAATTACTCCTCTGGTCCTTTTAAAACATAGCCTCATCTTTTTGGGGTTTCGCTTTTGTTATTCCCATCCCCAAAATATTACGTTTTTTGTCGAGGGAATAATTAGTAAGGTGAGCTGAAGATGTTGGTGATAATTACCTTTTAAATTTATTTGTTAAATGAATCATCAAGAATTATTTCTTATTTTTCCATATACAAAGTGGGGTAAAAGGGAATGGGGAGTTTAATTATGATCGGAGGGAGTAGCACTTAAATACCAGATCTTTTGAGGATATTACAGCCTCAGAAGACTTGAGTCTTGATGAGTCACCATGTAGTCCATACCCAGAGGTATGTCTCCTTGAAAATGCTTCAACAGCTCCAGAAAATCTATCACGAGTCTCTTTCCCTGAAAATGAAGCACGTAAACGGCATCAAGAAAGTACTTGGATGTTTAGCAAACTAGCCCCAGTGAACAATACTTTGGACAAACATACCTGAATGTTTCTCTGTTTTCTCGACAGAAGGTCCAGCATGTCCTCCTGAGTTTCCAGAAGGTGCCTAAAATGCCACATATAAAACACGAGAAAATTTTAATTCATCAAGGAATCCCTGATGCTAAAAAGCCTACTAATAATATGCGTATGAAAAAGAAATAACCTTTAATTTGGAACTTGCACCAAGCTGCGGGTACTTTAGTATAGTCCAATCAAACACATAATCAAATTGATAGCCTGTAAATGCCAACCAAGTTAAACACCATAAATCAGAGTCTACAAGATAACCGTCTCCGGTATATGTAGTCTCGAGAAAAATAAAAAACTAAAGAACATGTACATGAAGCCACTAAAAAGAAATAGCTCTCTAAAGCATCAATTCAGGATCAAACCAATAGAGAAGATGATTATGGAAAGTGCACCTTCTCTGATAAACAAGTCTCGAAAAAGCCTCTTTAAGTAAGAATAATCAGGTCTGTCTTCAAACCTTAGTGATCGACAGTAATGAAAGTACGATGTGAACTCTGTTGGATATGACTTGCAAAGAACCTACAAATGCAAGAAATCTTTTATGTAACTCTCAAATGTCATGATGGCTGCCAAAAGGGTACACTTAGAGAATATGATATGTACCCACGACACCAAAGAAGGTCCATGGTTCATGACATGAAATTTTCTGGAGAAAAAATAATTCCAATCTCAAAACATATATATGACCTCTCATTAATATTTTTTTTTGTTTTTAAATCTGACACAATATTCATTTGACTTCAAACGTGTTCGACAATTCTAGAGAAATGCATCCACCTAAATCTAAAAGTACAAAAAGAAACTGTAGTGTTCCATGACTTGTACATGACTTAAACATTTATGCGTTTCAAGGCGTACCTTAATAAGTCTACTCTTGATATACATATATGCTAAGGATAGAAGACTAAATCAAGGACTGAAGTAGCATGAATCTATGGTGACATAGGCTAGAAATAAAGGGAGAGTCATATACTATAATGCCCTTTAAGTAATAAATAACATCTTTTTTTCAAGGGTTAGTCTATCACTTAGAAGATGAACTGAGATTACTTAAAAACGCGCATAGGATACAACCCATAACACTGGTATTAAGACGATAAAACATACATATATACATATAAAAGTCTAAAGGTCCAAAAACAAGACCTCAATAGGAGTCAACATCTTCTTCTCACTAATCTTGTCGTACTTTTGCTTCTTAGTCCCTGCCTTCAATCCCTGCCATGGAAGGCTGATAGCACCAACCAAGCAAACATACGACTTTATTTTTTTTTGACAATGAACAGACGACATTTAGAGAACATGTAAGGATGACAAGCTCGTTAAACATCCCAAAGTATTTAATAATTTTTTTTTTTTAAATAATGAAGTTATCTCTAACCTTCCTCTGAGGAAATACATTAGCACGTATCCAAGAGACTCTAAATCATCCCTCCGGCTTTGCTCTGCGCAAAAATCAGACAACCGGATTGCCCTAGCCATCAAGATTTTGTTGAAGTAAAAAAAGAACAGAGAAAAGAAGAAACAGCTTGTGTTTCACTACCTACGCCAAGGTGAGTGTTAACACTGGCGTACCGAGCAGTGCCAGTAAGATTTTTGTTCTCCCTGTGAATAGTTGAAAATAAAGTAAACAACCTTGCTATTCAAAGAATGAATATGCACTGTAGCACGATTTTCCTTTGAAATGCTTAGAATACCGACTACAACTACAGTGACTATATGAATATTATTCAAGAATAACGAAAATAGATGCTCACTCACAATTCTCAGGACAATGACCTAAAAAGATATGAATGGGGCACCCTAGAAGAAGCTCCAATTGAAACAAACAATATACTTAACACTACATCCTTCTCCATGCAAATGCATAGCGCGTAGAACAAAAGGAATATGCATAAAACTTGTTGAATCTTGGAATAAAAGTTAGTGCCCATCTACATCCATGTTTATGACAACTCGTGTGTTGTTCAATAGAGCAGAAGAGCGACCATGCCCTCGGACATAAAAATAAATTTGATCATGATATTTTCGCTAATAACTGAGAAATCAGAGTTTGAGTGGATGATAACTAAAGTAGAACCCTCTAGAAGGAAATTTGGTATGCATCATCATCAAATCAAACTCTAATAAGATTAGGAAAAACAATATACAAGACAAATATCTCTACTCACACTATAAACACTGACATTTCAACAACTAAGAGTTAACACAATATGTACCACGGTGTCATACCTATATGGTATATGTTTATGTGTCTGAAGATCCCTGAATTTTTTTGCAAGGCCAAAATCAATTATGTACACCTGCAATTCTCCAAAAGTATATCACATTAACTGTGTTGCATTTATGTAAACTAAGATAGGAGTTTATGACCCCAAAAAATGTTTCTTGGTTAGACTACTTCATTTAAATAGAAAGCTTTATGCATCGGTAAGAATAGCGGAAAATTAGATGAGACATCCTCACATGAATGCTAGTTACAAACTATTCTTAATTGACTAAGAGTCTAACTACTTTTGGACAATAGAACCTATCATAAAAAAATAAAAGCAGAAATTGCACACACATAAAAATAACATATAGTTCTTTTCCAGTAATTTTCTTTGGGTGGTACTAGATGAGATACTATTACTCCCTCCGTTTTATTCATTACTTGAACTTTGCTTTTTGGCACAATAGTCAAGGAGAAGAGAGAGAGAAAGATCACAGAGACAATGTCTTGACCCTACCAAATGCAAGTGGGGAAATACATGTTGCAAGCACAATCCACAAATAGAAAGTCCAAGTATTCACCGAGACACTTCAATAAGAAAAACTCAAAGTATTCACTGGATGAAGGAAGTACAATTTACAGGATATGACACTTAAAGTGATTTAGGAAGAGACCTCAAAAAAAAAGTGATTTAGGAAGAAGGCCTAAAATATCTAATCAGGGCTGGCTGAGAGATTTCGGGGGCCCTGTGCGAAAGTTTATTTTGGGGCCCCGATGTGGTATAATCATATGAATTGAGAATTAACATTTTTTTCATTTTTATTGCTAAAAGTACGATTTTTTCTTCCACCTTTGCGTAAATAGTAATAATAGGGAAAAAAAAGGAGAAATGGGGCGGTCAAGGTTTGATCCCGGCCAACCTAGAACTATTAAACATAGTACTACCGCTGAGACAACTCATGTTATATGCATGATACTACATGTGATTATATATGACACTCCTTCTGTATTTTGGGGCTCTGGGCGACGGCCCGTGTCGCCCTGGCTATTCACGGTGTCTAATCATGAGCATATAAAAAAACAACGAGAACCATAGATATCATAGAAGATCTATTTCAGTTTTGAGCCTCATCGAAAACACCATGGAAAACCACAAGTGTAAACAAAATAATGGATTTATTAATAATACACACTATCATGCTCAACCACTTCATTCTAGAAGTATTCACCAAAAAAAAAAAAGATACATGATTTTTATAGAACATAAAAATCCCAAAAATTTAATGATCCCTTCCATTTCTAAGTGCACAAAATTGCAAAGGATCAATGTTGAAACCCTAAAAATACCTAGGTCTACCCTTCACTGTCAAATGTAAGGTTAAGAATGAACCATGGACAACGGATTCAAAATCTTCTTTAAGTTTAAAATATAAACTATCCACATTTCATAGGCAGAGGTTCACTCCGCCCACATAATCTTGTTTTTCAGATTTAGTTCATCTGAAATTTGTAGAATTTAGAAGTTGTATGCCTTAATACTTAACCCCTGTTATGAAGTTTTAGACATTTCATACTTCCTATAGAGTCGAGGAAAATAAATAATTGTTAAGATTTTTTTCTCCCAAAACAAATATTAGCATTCGACTGTTCTTTATTCATACATCATCAAATAGAAATTTAATTCAATAAAAATTATTTTAAAAAAAAAATATTTCTTTGCCCTAAAATAAATCTAAGCATTGAATAAAGTGTTATTGCAACTAGAATGGAGACAAAAGGCTGGGATGAGATCATCCCCCGGACCATAACTTTAATTTCTATTATGAGTATCAAACGATATTGTGTTTTCTTATGCAGTTTCTCCGTGTATACTCTAGAGTAGTTTAATATGTCCCAACAACGAAAGAATCTATATTTCTTGTAATCATCATGGATCCTTTCCACAAAAGGTTACTAGATAATCAATCTATCACATTTAGTCTATGTGGAACAAATTATTTGATATGTGAGAGATGATATCTATTTAAGGACCATAAGAGGGAGATGTTCATGTACAAAGCAGAGTTGTACAATTACGCTCTCAAATGTGGAATATTAACACTAACTCCCCATCACGAAGACATAGTTAAGCACTATGGTGATAGACACTCAGTCCCAGTGTGTTGACGACACCTATTTCAAGAATATTTTTAAGCTGTTTGCTACACTTATATGGCTCAAAGTTCATTCTCTAAGAGCTCTTATGTACATTCGTCTCAAGTATAAATTGAACTTAGAGTCTCAAGCACATCGTCATGCATCACTAGTTGAGAATCACATGAAATATAATTCTAACGAACCTGATTTGCCTTACGTCCTAATCCCATCAAAAAGTTGTCAGGTTTTATGTCGCGGTGTAAAAAACCTCTTGAATGCATGTATTCAACTCTGCTAACCTACATTGAAATTTAAGAATCAACCACATAGACAAATATAGTTTTTATTCTCGCTTGTAGATAGAGGACATGTACATACCAGTTGATCTGCAAGCATCAAAACTGTTTTCAACGTGAACTTTCGGTTGCAGTAATTAAAAAGGTCTTCCAGGCTAGGCCCAAGCAGGTCGATCACCATGACATTGTACTCACCCTCAACTCCAAACCACTTTAGATGAGGAACCCCAGCTTCAATTACAAATTAAAGAACCAATTATAGGAGATTACATACTTTTTATGTAATGCTCTTATTAATGAAAGCATACCCAACACATCACAAAAAGAGGGAAATGACTTACTCCCTCCTTGAAGAAGCATGTACAATTTTGATTCATAATGAAGTTGTGGATGCCTTGTTTTAGCAGATTCCTGGGCATTGTAAGTAACATGAATATCATAACATTTCTTATATGGGGCACAAGAACTGCTTTCATGCATTTTAATAAATAAATAAATAAAGCATTTATTACTAAGAATGAATGGGGGGAAAAAAAATCTTTTTTCATGTTACACGAAAAGTAAAGTTTCACCCTTAGCACCATACAAGAGATCAGGTAAAAACTGGACGGAATTAACAACTAATCTATGATTTAAAAAAGTAATATCGTCTTTAAAAACATAGATTGTGAAAGAATAAATCCTACAACATCTCATTTCTAGTATAACAAGTAGCTGTCAAGTTGAGTGTGTCTGCAACATTACCTTACCTGCCCCATACATCTTTCTCTTATAATAATGTTAGTTATTACAGTCGACCCACCATACGGGTCAACACAACCCAATAAGAATGGAAATCACCCTTAAACCCGTATTTCCTCTCGTGAGTTTAAAAGGTGAAGGTCATATTCGTAGTATGATAGTAGGAGTCTATTATAAACATCATAAACTCTTTAATTTTACAATATGGGACAAACCACCTTTCATAAAACAATTTCCATAATCATTCGATTATTACGGTTACTTACCCTAATTCTAGTGACAGACGCATGCAACAAAATTGGGAGGGGTGCAAGTCGGAGATGTATATAGTTTTGGAACAACTCAATTTTACAAAGTAAAATAAGGTAAGATCATAAAAATTGGAAAATCATATAATGAAAATTGCAGTTAGGGAAACTCAATTGAGCATTAGTGGAACATATATAGGGCTTCAATCGGTGACATTCATAGGGGGTATTATGGTCCTTCAGTTTAATGCATAAGAAATACCCAGACAGTTAGTAAAACTGAATATCTTATTCTTATATAAAATAAACAGTCTATCTAATGTGATGTGGATTACTAACCCGATTACAAGACTGGCAAGTTTTGCAATTCTCAAATATTGGTGGCCATTTAATACAAGAATCTACTCAGAACAATTAATCATAGTCTACATCATGTTATAGCAAACGTTAACCATTGAAGGCTAGGTAGTCTTAAATAAATTACACACAAAAAGCACAGTATATTCAAATAAAATATAAAGCATACCAACTTAACAGCAACCTCCTCTCCATTTGTTATGTTGATCCCTAATTCAATAAAACAATCAACCAAAAATGTTAATAAGACAATCATAAAATTCCCAAAAATATATTAAAAAAAAAAAAAAAATTGAATGAGAGTTCTAAAGTTGCAATGACATACCTAGATGAAGTTCTCCAAAAGAACCACTCCCAATCTTACGCCCCAACCTATACTTTGCTCCGACAACAAGATCCATTACCCTTTGAACCAATAACCTCTGAGTGATATTATTCTAGTATTAAGCAAAAGAAAGCTTTCTCCTTTGTTTCATCCTAAAAAATAATCTAACCCTTTTTTGCCTTGCATTTCCATGGTTAATCCACATTTGGTGGATCAATTAGAATCCACCTGAAAAACTCAATCAAAATACTAAACTTTTTTTCTTTTTATTTACTTGACTTTGTTACTATCAACTAATTAATGATCAAGAATTACAAATCATTACACAAAAACAAGAAGCAAAATTTGTAACAATTTAGTAACTTTCAAATCAATTGTTACCGAGATTTTAGATCATGGTTTAAAAGCAATGCAAAGAATACCCAAAAAAAAAAAAAAAAAAAAAAAAAAAATCAATTTACGATAATTTTGAGGATATTGCTTAAAATGCCCGTAAATATACACCCAACATACACATTTAAAAGAAACCCAATAATCAACCTTTTGATTTGATGACAAATCAAAAGAAACCTAGTAAAATTTACAACAAGGGGACATTTTTTCCAATGAATAAAACCAAAGACATCATTTTGTTTAGTATGTGTATAAATGATGAGCGAAAAACTGAGCAACAAAAGAGATCATCAATACTTTATTGAGAAAACCATTTTTTTTTTTTTTGAGACAAAGTATGAGAAACCCAGAAGAATTGGAAGGAAAGTGCGTAGATAACAAACCATAAAGCACATGGATAGAGATAGAGAGAAAATTAGGGAGGCAAAGCTTTTTTTTCTCTCTATTTTTTTCTTCTAAATTCATTATTTTATCGCGTTATTAAGATATAAGAAATGATACTTCCGTTTGCTCCATCTTAATTTTGCCTTCTGATTTGTTCCCCACTAAACCACAATGACTTTAACATAGAGGGTTAAGTACACATTTGCCCATTAGTGTCTACATACAACATTGTGTGTAATATAATATACTTTGAGAATTAACGGGCTATTGGTCACATTTTTTGAGGTGTTATGTTAACATCTCTAGATATAAGAATGTCAACATACCATACCATTAGACAAACGGTTTAACATTAGCCATTAAGCAAAATCATTATTACTCCGTCCTCGTTAGACTGTCATTCTTGTATTTCAATAATGAATGTCTTATTTTTAATACTACAAAATGATGTTTTGGGAAAAATGGTAAAATCATATAACTTTATTTTTTCCGCCATTGCTTGTACCCATATATACGAGAGAAATCTTAGGTCAAGTTGTTTTCTTTCCCCGCCCAGGGTTATCTAACCACTCTACTATTATTGTTGATATCAATATGGGAATAAAAGAAGGCCCTAAAATTTTCAAGTAAATTACTAAACTATTAGAGACAAGACCACGAGTTTCTCAATCTTGTAAACCAAAGTTGTAGCCAATCAATTCAGGGTATAAGAATGTTTAGACTTGTTACTAAACAGAAAAAAAGTCATGAAATCCCTCAAGGCCCAACATAAGCATAACTATTCAAAAATTAGAGAAAGGTCAACCATTGCAGAAATTAACTTCATGATCCTCAAATAGAATTGCAGGCTAATCGGAAGTGCACCGCCAGACTCAAAAGGTTCAAAACCTTCAAATTGCTGACCTAACCCTTATAACCGCTGTCCACCCAATTCCAAATTTGTCAGTCGACGACGAACTTTAATGCCGTAACCGCAAGCCTTTTCGTATCTACCTTGATATTCTTACAACCTCAAGGTCATATTTTGTTTAAAATGATTTCACCGGCATCTATTATCTCCCTTGACCTTACTCTATCTACCCCATCACTTTCCTCTTTCTCCCTCAATCTTGCATACACTGCTTGTCCTTGTTCTTGGAGATGTTTTGCATTTTCCTTCATGTAGGGATGACAATCATACATGAAACAAAATACATTCAAGCAACACTTGGGAAAGGGAGGATCGGTGGTCAAGTTGTGGTCTGACCATCTTAGTGACATGAGACATGTTATTGTGTTGAAGTTCAATTGGCATGATACTTACGGATTGTGTCCTTAGAAAGGTAAGGCAACACGTGAAGATTGCTGACCGTGTGTGGGTTTACTAGTCGATGGAACTAATGAACCACG
The DNA here is from genome assembly GCA_963680865.1 of Spergularia marina. Lineage (NCBI taxonomy): Eukaryota > Viridiplantae > Streptophyta > Magnoliopsida > Caryophyllales > Caryophyllaceae > Spergularia > Spergularia marina. The sequence continues at coordinate 19,799,024 of OY804549.1, forward strand.
GGAGTTGGTGCCATAGTACGTTTAGCCTTCATGTCAACCACTCAACATCTTTCTAAGATCAAATACTCTACATTTAATTCAACCACCCGTTGCAATTCCACATCCGCTCACGCCGTCACGATACTCCCTAAGTCCCTATACACTCAACGCCCGACCACAAAACGTACCAATCTCACATACTCTACCAATACCCCCAAAGACTCAAGCCTCCACAACCCTAGAACATGTATTGTGACGTAACAGACATTCACGCGATTTTCGAAACAATATCCATTACGATCCAGTCGTAAGTAGTCTCTCCATAATTTTCAATGTAGGGATAAAGTTTACGTACATCTAATCCCCGTAAACCAGTCCCTAAATTATCGGAGTATAATGTTATTATCGTCGTTTCAACTTTCAAGAATTAGTAATCAAGATCGTCAATGTTGATGGGGTTAGTCTATCAATAATAATAATATATCATATCATCGTATATATATATATATATATATATATATATATATATATATATATATATATATATATATATATATATATATATATGTATGGGTTCAGATGAGTCCGTCTATTTAGATGAGTCCATGAGTCCTCATTTGAGCCGTCGGATGTAGACGAGATGGAGGGCTCAGATGCGCTCAAAGAAAAACGCACAAGAATACCCCAAGGGGTCTTCATGAGCAACACCATTTCTACACACACTCTTTCTCTCTCTCCAAAATTTTCTCTCTCTTCTTCCCCGCTCCTTTCTCTCATTTACTCCCTCCAAAAATAAAATCCCCAAATTAAACCATGTTTTCTTTCGATCACCACCCTTCTCTCGTCGGGCCGTCGCCGCTTCTGGTCTTCGTCGTCACTGTTCTTCGTTGCCGCCGCCGCTGCTGTGCTCTTTCTCTCTATCTTCTACTGTGAAGTTTTTCCCCAAATCAAAACCCTAGAAAAAAAAACGTTTCGATTGTGCTCTAAAACGATCGAATATGAATAGAACTGCAAAGATTCAAGGCTTGAAATTGCTATGGATCCTCAAAACAACGATGAATAAGGTAATTTCGCACAATCTTTTATGTATGATTTTATTTTCGAATTTATAATGGAATTTACAGTTACACGGTTTTGACTATTGAATCACACAAACTCTTCTTTTTGATTTCGAATTTATAATGGAATTTGCAATCACACTGTTTTGGTTATTGAATCACACAACTCTTCTTTCGATTTCGAATTTATAATGAAATTATTTTTACTAGAATTATAATGACGAAGGTGAAACGGAATGTCTGAATTAATCTTATGTAAACTTCTTGGAGAAAGCCATGGATTACTGGTTCTGTTTGTTTGATCATCAATGGGTGAGTTAAGCAATAATCGATGTCGGCTTAGTCACTTGTTAAGGTTCTTTGATTAGTCGGAGTCTGATACCCGTGACTATTGTTCTTGTATTCTTTTGCATTTGTATGTCCTCATCACTCAATACCTCTTCCTGGTCAGGCTCCTCTCCTGCTTGGTATAAAATTACAACTGCGGCATTAAATAGTTGAATGATTCTATTCATCCGTGTGTGATTTCTATGTAATTCTATGCGATGGTATGTGTGATAAGTAAGAGCTCCTAATGTTCTTAAAACTTCAAAGCTGGGAGATTGTCTGAAAAAAAAGAAAAAAAAAAAAAAAAAAAAAGATTCATTGGTTTTTATATCACTTTGTTCGACTCTTTTCTGCTATATGCAAGATTGGCATGTTTGGTTTTTCTAACTTCCTGCCACTTATTTGCTTATTTTGAAATGTTCCGTGTAGGAGAAGCTCTATATACATTCACTATATTGACTACTGAATCGTCACCAGCATTACAATGGCTTCATGGTAATGTACTTATCTCAGTTTAATTGAAAATATGATTGTCTGGATCAGTTTGGTAGTTCTTGGATCTTTGCTACGCTAATTTTGCAGGGATTGATTAAAAGTTTTACTCTTATGTTGTAAAATAAATTTAATATACGACTTTGGGGTGCTTAAGTAGGTTATATTGTGTGAAGAGATTAGGAGAATCTATCTACTGAGATCTTGAAGAAGGAAGATGATGTAGGTGTTATCTGCATTTATTTCCTATTCTATTATCGTCGACCAATATACTGATGTTCCTGGTTGCTGATTTCTTGTTAGGTTGTGGAGGCTTATGTACTGCCAGCTTCTTTTTGTGTAGTTGTTGTTATCATATGGATTCATATAAAATATGGAGAGGACAATTGAGACCATGACAAATTGATAGCAGGTTTCTGATGTATTTTCGGTTGTGTGGCAGACAAGATGCCTGTAATACTTGGAGATGAAGCCTCCACAGATGCATGGTTCAATTGTCCTTCAGATGCGAAATCCAGTCCAGTGCTTAAGCCATATGAAAAATCTGATTTGGTAAGAACTAAGAGGGCCAGGTTATGTTCAATTTAGCTTTTGGCCAATTAATGTATGATTGAAGACGAATTTTGACTTGGAATGCATCTTAGGTCTGGTACCCCGTGAGCTCAGCTATGAATAAAGCATCCTTTGATGGTCCCGAGTGCATCAAAGAGGTAATGGTGTATCTTATTGCTTTCATTTGCTCAATTTGTGAAGTTATTGGTTTCCATTTTGTATGGTGCAGCTGGTACCTCTGGGTATTCATGATCATCTTTTTGTTGCTGAATGTTAATGGTAAGTCTTAGAATTCTGAAAGGGAATTATTCACTTTTAGTTGAATCTACATGCTTCAATTTTCTAGTTGCTGTTTGTTAATATTTGACTGGGTTGGACAGGTTCATATTTGATGAATTTGTGTGATAATGTTCTTAAAGCCGGTTAGCTCAATTTGGAAGAGCATTGTGCAACGCACAAGATGTGGGTTCGACTCCCATATCGGCTATGAAATACAATAAGTATCATACTTTATCAAGGTTTAACTAAGATGATAAGAGAAAGTCCGACATAATGTTCAGGTTGCTTTTCTGCTATTATATGGGAATTCAAGTAACCTCACAGTAGGCAAATGCAAAAACTGTAATCAAGTATCCGATTTTTCTAGACCTGATAAGCATCTAGTCTACGTAGGAATCGAACCTACACTTCCGTCCATGAGACGGCGCTCTGCCAATTGAGCTAGTAGACTATAGAATCACATACAACAATGGATATAATCACACACTCCATCCGATAGAGTCCCACATAGCAACGAATAGAATCACATACCATTGAACCATTATAATAGAATCACCCAATAACAGCAGCCCTCCCCAAGCTTTTTGTCTTGTCATTTAGAAAATAGATGCAAGCTCCTAGAGAAATTGCCACCTGCATCAGGAAATATTGTACTCATCAGAAGACTAGTTAACATCAGTTGATTCAGAATGCTACATATGTGAACTGAACTATATTGAAGGAACTAAAGCCCTGAATTTCCCCTCACAGTCAACTTGCTAAAGTCATCGCTGAACTCAAGTTCCTATACCTTTACAGGGAGCAACTTCTTGGCGGGGGGGGGGGAATTGCTTGAATCAGTGTTTTTTTTTCTTCTAAACATTGTCAGCTTATACCTAAGTTCAGTGCAAACATTAGCAAGTCTTCATCTTCATATAAAAGCAGTTTTGGCACGTATTACTGTTTTTGGTGGATGGGACTCTTGGCATATGTAAACAGATATAGTGATGCGTGAATGCAAGATCTTCAGGAGTTTTGTAAGGTCAAAAGGACTTGTAAACAATTAAATAATTCCAATAGGTGATTAAGCATTTCTTATGATGCCATCTTAGTATAAGATAATTAAGATCTATCAGAGTTTGTACGGATCACCTTCGTCAGTACATTCTAACAACCTACAGCTTCAATACATTCTAACAACCTGCATTTTTTTGTGGGCAAAATTGTAAAACCAGGGGCACCACGTGATTTGCCGTAAAAGAAAAAATACGAAAATCAACATCAATGGAAATGAAAGTAATCAGAGTCTCTAAGACATGAAAGAAAATGGAATACATGATGGATAGAGGGTAAGGAAAATGAATCAGGCTTGATGAAAGGAATTAAGACTGCAACTAATGGCCAATAGGTTAGGAACCATCACATAACAAGCAACCCACACGGCAGGCCACCTTAAAGGACTTGAATAGGGGACAGAACCTCTTACATACCCAACATACACCAACGGCTCTTATTTTAGCAATCACGTCCAACAACCCATATATACTTTGAAATGGAGGATATATCAGATATAGGAAGGTGTTGCCTCTTTAAGAAGAAACGAATCAGAAATATTTAAGAACCTTTTTTCCTTTGGCATACGATATTTAGTTATTCAACAACATTGGGTCATTGATCAAAGTCAAATTAACCCAAAGAACAATAAAGATGATAAGTAGAAGTAGATAGCTTAGGGAAGTTAATTGTAAAGACGGCAAGTTCTTTTGCACACATGAAGCAAAGGGCTGTCGGTTAAGGTTTAGATTTCTAAAGAATTAGAGTAGGTTCCCGGAAGGCTGGAAACATTAATAAAGAAACCTTAACGCATTATCATTGATTTTTTTTGCATAAGAATGTTTCACGGGCATCACAGCATTTTCACTCTCGACAGAAGTTTCACTCTCTAGAGTCTCAGACCTAGATGACCCTTCAAACAGTTGCTTGTGAAAGAAAATAGGGTTCTAAGAATTAAGGTGTTCTCTAACCACTCAGGTCTTCATGTATATTGGTTCCTATCACAAGATATTCCCTATTGGATTGTTAAAGTTCGGACAAGTGAAAGACTGAACATGAGCCCAAATCAAAGGTAAACAAACTACAATCCCCTAAAATGACTGCTGACTAGACACTTCACCATGGAAAAAACACTCTTACTAGCCAAATTAAATAAGATCACACGCACTGACAAAAAGAATCACATACAACAATGGATATAATCACACACTCCATCTGATAGAGTCCCACACAGCAACGAATAGAATCACATACCATTGAACCATTATAATAGAATCACACTTACCTATCTAATAGAATCACACTTACTATATAATAAAATCATTCTTATTCTCTAATAGAATCACATAAGACTTACGAATGGAATCACATACAAGTTTACAAACTGACAGATTATCACACATGATACCAAATAAAATCACACGTCATAACAGATAAAATCACACAATACCAAAAATGGAATCACACAGTAGCATATTGAATCATGCAGTAGCAAATTGAATCACACAAACGATACCTAAATACAATCACACATGATAACAAATACAATCACACACGATACCAGATAAAATCACACAAGAATAGATTGAATCACACACAATAACACTCCTTAATCCAAAAACAAATTCAACCTGTGTCACTGAAAAATCCAAAAACAAATTCAACCTAAACTAATCCCCAACGCCAATCAATGACACAAAATCAATCTAAACACCAAAAAAAAATGCAGAATCTCACCGGAAAATCAAACGATAGTAGATCCGAACAACGCAGATTATGAACGCCGCCGATTTAGCAAAAGCTAAAAGAATTAATCGGAAAATGAAAACGTTGCAAATTACATTTCGATTTGATTCGACTTAAGTATATATAAATCGTATTGATTAGCTTCAATCACACACTCAAAATTGAATATACAAACTAACATGAGCACAAGATGAGTTAATTGGAAAGTTAGGATGATAAACTAACCTGAGATCAACGTTGATGTCGATCAAATCTTGCCGGAAAAACTTCTTTGCAGCGCGTGCACCAGACGCGAAGGAGGAGGCCGTGGCAGCGACGACGCGACGGACGAAGAATTAGATCGAGAGGAGACAGCAGCGCGGCGGCGGCAGGGATAAGAGATCTGAGAAAATGTCGATCGCCGCCGTCGCCGTCGTCCCTGTAATTCGAACAATCATTCAATCAAATCATCAGATCTACAAAACAAAATTAAAACCTAGCATAATCAAATCATTTTCAGGCGAACAAATTAAACTCAAAATCGATAAATTGAAATTAGGAGAACTAAACCTCTTGTTTGATCAAATGCGACGGTGACGGTGACGGCGACGACGCGACAAAGATTGTACGCCGGAAATGAGGAAAAGATTATACGCCGGAGATGAGGAGAGAGCGGTGGATAGCGGCGGCGAAGTGGTGGTTTGCGGTGGCGAAGTGGAGGAGAGAGAAAGAAGAATTGGGAATTTCAGAGAATTTGGGGGAAACGGATGTTGAGGAGAGAGAAAGAAACTGTAAAAAATGAGGAGGAAGAGTTTGATTCGTGCTTTTATATTTCTGAATTAATTGACCATATTACCCCTATAGGCGCGGCGAAATTTGGAGCGTAGGATGTAGAACGATGAATGGCTGAGATGAGGTCTCATGGACTCATCTGATCCTAAAGGACTCATTTGATCCTATTTCTATATATATATTATATTATTTTATATATATATATATATTATTAATTATTAAATAATTACCGGTACATTTCCAGCCTTTTCAAGCCGTCCACATCAGCATTGACATCAGCGACACGTCAATGGCGATGAAAAAATTGCCTTTAAAAAACGCATGATTGGGGTCGAATTTGGCAAATACAGAAACAAATCTTACGGATTTTCGTTATTTTGGCAAGAAAAAGCGCATGATATTGAGATAGGCAATAAAAATTGCTTGAAATATATTACTCCCTCCATAAAGAAATACTTGACGTTTTCGGATTACGAGGTGAGTGTTTGACTTGCGATTTTTGAGAGAAATACATGTCGAAAAATTATGAAATATATGACGTTGGATTCGTATCGAAAAATACATTCATGCAAGTATAGTTTCATAATTTTTACTAATATATCTTATGAGATATTGACGAATAAATGTGTTGTCTCGAAATGTGAGAAAGTCATGTATAATTTTATGGAGGGAGTATATAGAAAATTAAAAGGCATATTCCCGGTATAAAATCTTTTATGGCTGATAAATCGGATTTTTTTAATTTTTTAGATTTTTACTCAAAAACAGTTTTCGTTTAATTTTTTTTCATTCTTGAATATATTTGCTGATTTTTGATATGCAATGATTGCGTGATTAATATTGATCTATTGACAGAGTCGGACAAGGCAATCGCGGAGATGTCGACCGAATCACGTCATTGCTGATTATCCTATGCAACAATTATCCGAATTCAGTCTATCTGGGATTCAATCCGATTTGAATTCCTTGGTATCAGGTTCGCCGCATTCAATTTGCGTCAATTCAGTCATATTCATATCATGAATCACCTTTTCAATTTTTTAGCAAATTGTTGAAATGGGTCAGATTGATGTTAGACCCATCCCAAATCACCAATTCGTCAGTCATTGTTTTATTCGATTTAAATTACAAGATTTTTAGCTCAATTCATTTAATATGCAAATTTGGCATCAATGTTCACACCAATTGATCGTTTAGAAAACTACAGGTTTAATCCATTTTCTTGGGCCATACTTATTAGATTTTGGAACTTTTCTTCGTTTTTTTTTTTTCCAGATGTACCGGTGGTTTTAATATTATGCTATTGGGGCTGAATTCGATCTCGAGGCAGAGGAATACGTCTCCCTTCCAAAACTAAAGGTTCACAAGAAAAAGGTTTTAATTTGTCAGAGCCTGCGTTCCATCTTCAGAAGAATTTCAAGCTTGGTTAATTTAAGTTGATCTCTCATCTACGTTCCTTTTTTTATTATTGAGAAAAGGAATTTGTTCATTAATTTGCTTGATTCAGTATAGCTCCAATGGTACTTATCTCTCTTTGGGCGTTCATGTTTTGAGTGCACTTTACATGTCTTCCACTATAATATCAACTACTTTGGCTAAGCTTCAAGTGTTCGGAGGACGTCCTTCCTGATTAGTTTATGATAATGATTATGATTTTTGGTTAGGCATGGGAATGAAGACATACGAGAGTGTGGGAGAGATGAAGATGAGATTCTTAACTAGAGTTTAAAGTTGATCAGGTCAACTAACACTAAAGGATTGTCCTACAAGCTTCATCTTAAAAGTATGTTTAATTACTTTTGAGGATTCATTTGCTTATTAATCATACCTTCTTAGATTTTCAATTTGAATGAATCTACTGTTTTTTTTTTATCCAATTTGTGTCTACGGTTATGATATGCTAAATTGATTGATTTTCCTTTCGATCACTTCCTTTCATGTGTTAAGGAACAACCTATCTGATTTCGTCATTTGATCAAGTGTTATCCCTTTCGCCATCATTTGATCTCAGGTACTTACCAATGCTAATTGCTAAGCCCCATAAGCGATTCAATTCGATTTGAATTTTGGGGCATCAGGATTTTTGAATTGATTTGCAGATTCATTTGTGGTAGATGACTGGCCGTCGCGCAGGTCAATCCCCAATCATCGTTCGTTATCGCCAGCATTAGACAACTTCCCTCTCCACTCCTTTTCCAGTGAGGAAAATCTTTCAGGTACCGTGCAGCTCCTCATATCGATTTCTCAATATAATTTAAAGCATGCAATCGTATTGTTTTGATATTAATCTCCCTTTTTTCAGTGTGTCTTCATTTAATTTTCATGAAGATTTGTAGCCAATGGTACAACGATACCACGTAGTAGTGCAACCCCAGCAGCGACACAATGACAGCAGCTGACAGCAACAGTACAGTAGAATTACGCCAAAGCACCAGCAGTACAAGAGCATTACAGCACCTCACAGCAGCATTACAACAGCATAACAGCAGATTTACAACATCATCGATTAACAACGAAAAACAGAACCGAAAATAGCATTGGAATTCAGAAGTGAGCTAACCACCAGCAGGCAGCAGCAGAGAACGGCAGCAAGCAGAAAGCCGCAGGAGAGAACGACAATAAACCAGCAACAATATTATTGTGGAAAACCTGCTGGTTAAGCCTGAGATCATTTCAGAATTTGTCAGGAAGGAGGTCAGCAGGACTAGAAGATCTACCTACGACCTAAGTGCTCAGAATAGGAGATGGCTTCAAATTAGGAATTTGTTAGATTGAATAGCAAGATGGGTTTGTAATTTTGGTTTTTTCTAATTTTATGTTTGTGTAAAATCAGTTTGGTGTACACTGTTATTTCATTTATATAATTTTTACATTTTAACCCAAAAAAAAAAAAATTATTAAAGTGTGATCTGGTTTCTTAACTCAACAATAATGCATTTTCTTTATTATTCATCTGCTTATATATGAAATCTTTCTAAAGTTGCACCCTAAATTACTGTGATCAATATTTTTGAGTAGATTTAGATGAGAAATTTTTATGTTAGCATGCATTCCGACATTATAGAATTAAACATTTTCACTTTTTTTAATAGGAATATATGGAAATAACTTCTGTGATTTTGGCAATATTCTCTACTATAATTAATTTCAGAAATAATATATGGAATAAATTATGCATGATTTCGTCCATTAGTATATCATGATACAATGTTTAAGCAAAAATATAGGAAAAAAATAATAAAAAACAAAAAAACACTTATTAAGAATATCTTATAACGAAGAGGAGCCCACATGGTTTGGATTTATAGGATTGCAAATTTGTTGGTATTTTGATGAGATTCTCGAAGATAGGAGTTAATAAGAGAGAAGGAATTCTTTTTGGGAAATCTGGGTAGAGGAGAGAGAAAGAATTGAGGAAATTGGAGGATTATGGAGGAGGAAGTGCAAAATAAGGTCAACAAACGGTCAAGGGTTAGAAGATGGTTAAATTTAACGGATAAATGCAATTAACTAGGATTTCGCAAAACTGTTTTTTACTTTGAGGTAGTCTTTTGCTAATTTTCTTAAAAAATATAGGGTTTTGTAAAGTCGGACTTTTTAACGGTATGATTTCGCCAAAAAACCCTTCATTTAATTGTAATTCTATGGTGGGAAAAATGTGTAATGCAGGTGTATATAGTAAGACATGGTAAAACAAACCAAATGAGAAGAAAAAAATAAAAGAAAAAGAAATTCAACAAATATAAAAAAGGTGAAGGGATTAAGAAATGAATCACATTAACGAGCACCACCTGAGTAACATACGTGTATATAAAATTACTTCTTATTATGGATTTGTATTCCTAGACATTTGTATTTTATAAGATTATCTCCACGTTAAACTATATGATGTTTTCGATTTTCGAGATGAGACATTGACTTTCGATTTAAAAAAAAAAACATTATTAGGATTTATATGGGCAAATATACTCATGAGATTCGTATCAAAATAAGATGTTATAATTATTGGCATTGTCGTTTAAATGTTTCATCTTTGAGATTATATTAGTTAAGTAAGCTTTTGACACGTTAAACAACAAACGGGTCAACAAGGCAGTTATCTCTAATTAGAAATATGACAATCAAAGTTGTTTTAGGTTATTGTTGACCATAATCCACCAATATAAGATTGTATAATCAGCTATGTTTCCCGCTGTCTAAATTTTTTAGTAGAATGATAATATTTTTCTTCAATTAAGAAAATAAATAGAGCTAATGTTATGTCATATAATAACTGAGGCAATTTCCACGAGTAAACAACTACGGGTCAAAAACGGGTTGAACTAACACGGGATCATGTCGAGTTAGGTCATAATAAAGGTAATGCAATACAAACATACTTACTTTACAAAATGTTTCTTACTTCGCTAAAAATACCCCACGTGGTGTTTGACCCAGTAGTATGCTGACCAAAACTGATTTAGATTATTGTCAACTGCAACTCACAAAAAATGGGTTCATGACCCAATAAAAGCGATGAGTAGGATCAGGTTTGTTACGATCGACTAAGCTATTGATTGTTATGATATATTGATTAATTTATGGAAAGTAAACAAATTTAATACTAATATCATACAATGTCGGAACGTGTCAGGTTGGGTTTAACCCAAAATGTAATGGGTCCAGATTAAACGAGACATAGGTACTAAAAAATGGGTTCATGACCATCCATCGATGGGTTGGATCAAGTTTTAGTTACCAGATTAGGGAACCTTATGTCTAATGTCGTTTGTCTGGTTTTATCTTTTGTCATACTTATATACTAATTAATACTACTCACAACTCTAATAATATTAGTAATAAAATGATTTGAGTTTATACTAATTTCTAAGTACGATCTATATAACTGTATACTAAAGCAGCCCGTGCAATTTTGCACGGGTCAATAAACTAGTATATATATTATATAATTACCGGTACAATTCGCAGCATATTAGAGTGTCCATCTCAGCATTGACATCAGTGCCACGTCATCGATGACGTCATCAGCGGCCAATTTTGATAAAAAAAACTCAAATAGAAATATTACATTCTATAAAAATAACAATTAAAAAAAATAAAAAATCCTTAACGAGCATTGCAAAATCGATTTAGGCAAGAAAAAACGCATTGAATATTGCAATTAGAATCATAAACGGCATATTCATGGTATAAAATCAATTATAGTCGAGAAATCAGAAAATATTTACGTAATTGCCTAAATTGCCTAAATTCCTAAACAAAAGCCTTTAAAATAGGGAAGAAATCAAGCAATATATAGAATATTTAGCATCGTATATAATACGATTTCCTAATTTACGCAAACTTTAAAAATTATTATACACTTGAAATATTTGATTCCTTGAAAGTAGACCTCCATTTATATTAGTAAGGAAACAAAACATAAAAAAGAAAAAAAAAAGAAAAAAAAAAAGAGAAAGAAGATGTCGTGTGAAATAATAGGAATTAGGAAATTTAAAAAAAAAAATGTTAGGAAATCCCTAAGAATTATTCACTTAGGTAAATCTTTTGCCATTGTTTGATTGAGTTGTTAATATGGAAAATATATCACACCCAAATTATATATCCTACGTGATCTCTCACTCCATGTTGTTCCTATCATTGTGCAGGATCATTCTCATTTAAATTTCTATGTTTGTTTCTTCTTTTTTTTTTTTTTTAATAGATCATTTTTCTTATTCGATTGGTCAATACATCTTTTCTCCATTTTGTAGAATACTTTGGGCATAAAATATTTACAGTTATGCATTTCGAAAAAGAGGAGTTTGAGCATTTCGAAAAAGAGGAGTTTGTGCCATCTCGAATCATGGTCTCATGCATCAAGTCTTAAAGGTTTTCGATCTCACACAGACTTATAGTACATTTTGATTTTCATTTAATTAGTTACTGCTCCTGTCAATCAAGTATCACAAATAGCATTAGTTGTTGAATGTTTTTATATACATCGTTTGATAAATAGTGAAACATGTAAAAAGAATGCTTATGCAATTTCAAGCAAGGTCTTAATTGCCGAAGAGTTACTCTTTCTATACGTAACAAGGTACATGGCTTTCTATTTGCAAGACAGCAAGAGTATGTGCTTAATTTGTTTAGTTATTGATCTTCAACATGAGTATGTGCTTGATCGAATATAGGTTTGTACTGTATTGAATCGAAAGGCCAGACAGCAAGTGCATAATGGGCTATCGACATTAGTCAAGTAAGTATATCTCGATCTTCTTCGATCTAAGTGTTATCTTTTTTAATGAGGGTGATCATCTCCGTATCTTTTAGTTTCTCATATCTCATTTTATACTATAATCTTTTTTCTCATATGTTACATATCGAGTACTTGGTTGTCGCATTCTCTCATATGCGGTCTTTGTCGACTCAAGAGTGTGGTACGCAAGAGTAGACCTGATATAATAGGCCGTGTTTGATCAAATAAGATTTGTTGACGTTTTGACCTATATAGAATTGTTTTGATGTTTGATCTGAAATAGATTATTTTTTGTGTTAACTTTGAATAATTTTTGTATTTCTTTAATTGGTGAATTAAACCAGATTTAATGATTTTGGGATTACTATCTGTTTATCGATTTTGATTAAACATGATTGTCAAAAAGGTTTGTAATTTTTCTATCCCCTTTTTGTTTCCTCTTTTTGAATGATTTCTGAATGCTTTATACCTACAAGTTACTCCGTACAACTCATCTTGCCTATTGCTATTCGATCAAGTGAAAAACTACTGCTTTAGTTTATGTATTTTTTCATAATCACTCCATTCTTATTATTTTGTGTATAAATCACAGTACCTCCGTTTCTGACCAAAATTTTTGTTTTTTTAATGGAAAATTCTTTTGCAGATGAGTACGCTTGAATCGGAAATAAGTTGAGCATATAAGTTTTGTGTTTCAAAATTTTTTATAGAAATTACTCTGATTAGTCAACCGGGGTATTCACTAGGCTTTGAATTGATTGTTAAATTAGCTTAGCTATAGTTAGATTGCTAGATTTGATATTATTTCATTGATGATGATGTATTCCATGAAAGGTATTACAAATTTTACCCAACTGTACCCCTTTCTCTCTCTTTTTTTTTCCTTTGACGTTTAATTGGTAATTTGGTACGTACAAATGAGTACATTCATGTCTTGGATTTACATTGTTATTGGAAAAATCTGTATAGCTTGATCCCAAAGTTGAAGATGTGAGGGAACCAATTGAGCCACATGTCTTTATCTATCGCTTTCTCATCGGATTTATAGCTTAAACATCATGTGTGGCTTTATATCTTTCAATTGTCATACACATCTATAAATCAGGCTAATTTAAATACTATTATGATCAAATATTGGTGTATTAAAAAAGGTGTACAAAAAAAAATGAAAATTCTTATCAAAATCACATAAAAGGTCCAGTTATAATGCGCAATTCTGCATGGGTAAACAACCATGTTTTTATGATAACTAAATTACCTCAATATTGGTTTGGCTCATATAACCTATTAGTCTTTGCGGGGAGTGTGTTTGTTTGACGACCTTTTTAATTATTCCATTTTATGAAATTTAAAGACGTAAAGCTATGCGTTACAAAAATGTATTCACTTTGTAATAGGTTTCTAACACTACATGGTTGTTTGGTCGTAAAACAAATTTAAAAAATTTGTCGAGTAATCTTCTAATATATATGCTTGCCTAACAAGTATTTTGAGAAAGAATAAAATGAAGTACTCTTTCCTTCTACTATGCTAGCCTACCAAGTATTTCGAAAATAATAATGTGCCATGTCAAATTAGACAAAGACAAATATGCGGGCTAAGATAGATTCAGGTCGTTACGAGTCACTGGCGTATAGTTATTACCTAGCCAAAACTGATCAGATTGAACCGAGTTACTCGGTCAGTTAAGCTTTAATGTTTAACAACTCTAAGAAAATACTGTTTTTTCAGAATATCTTATAATAGCCCGTGCACGGGTGATAACAAAATGCACAATTTTTTTTTCTATAAAATAGCTTTTAACGAGGCAATATATTATTATATAAGTGAATTAATTCGAGTCTTATGCCATTTTTTCACACTGATTTAAAGGACAAATTTTTAGCTAATTCGAATCATAATATGTTATATCGCTCTGAACTCAATTATTTCATGTCAACGAGTAATGTTAAAGTTAACCCATGTGTGTCAAAAGTCAAAACATAAATATGGGTTAGTCCCTCACTGAACATAAAATAGGATTAACGTCTAAATTTGTGATAAGTATTTATTTTTTCTAATTTACATCTACCAATTTTAATGTACTTCACTCTTAATGAGAGATGAACATGCTCTAAAATTGTACACATCAGATATAGCGTAGCGCCACTACTTGAAAGATGAATTACCATAGGGGTATAATACCATCGTCTTAGTTATTTAATTATTAAATATTATACTAGCTCTATGTTCTTCTAAATCATTATTAGGAATTCATTTTTGTCTTAATTATAGGTCAAATCGAGTTGATTGATCAGGCTATCTTTGTTTAAAAAAATTGTGTATTTTACAAGTTGGGTTAATAAGGGTCATGTCCCAGAAATAGTGGGTTTATGATCCAACAATTAGCGAGTTCAAGTCAATATGGGATATGGGTTATAAAAAAATATTTGTGACCCCAAAATGGGTTGGATCCTGACAATTACCATCATAACGGGTAAAATAGAAAGGAAAAAAAATTGAAAATCAACCCATATATGTCAAATACATTATAGTTATTCCGTCAAACAATCATAAGATTATAAATATTGATTTATTATATGATATATTCAGTTACATTTTGGGGTTATACCATCTTAAATTTGTCCAGGTGAACGGTCTAGCCGGATCTACAACTCTGGATAAGTTTAACCCAAAAATATGTCGAATAAACGGGTCGAAGTCAATATGGGATACTGGTCATAAAACAAATGTTTATTACCCCTGAAATGGGTTGGATCCTGACGGTTACTATATGATTTAAGCTTTTGACAAGTCTAACATCGCGATTTCTTATTTTAAAAACCTTTTTTACACATCTATTAAACTGACCAATAAAATACGTTTATGATCTAAGATTGTAGTATAAAAAAAGACTTTTTCTATCTATATCCTATAACAGCCCGTGCAATTTTGTACGGGTCAGTAAACTAGTATATATATATATATCATATATTATATAATTACCGGTACAATTCGCAGCCTCTAAGAGCGTCCACCTCAGCAATGACATCAGCAACACGTCATCGATGACGTCAACATTCGCTCTTTTTCGTAACAAAATCTCGAATAGGAATACTACATTCCATAAAAATAACAATTAAAAAATAAAAAAAAATCTGGCCGAAGAAGATATTAGCTGCAGAATATTCCAAAATCGATTAGAATATTCATGGTATAAAATTGTAATTATACATGTGATATTAACGGTATAAAATCTTAAACGAAATGGTATAAAATCTTAAATTGTAATTATACATGGTATATTTATGGTATAAAATCTTAAACGAAATTGTAAGTACACATCAAATACTGTCGAAATTTTGCACTTGATTTGTAAAATGGCCGAATTTAAAGGTGCGACATATCCCAAAAATATTTCCCTCCTAATATTACACCAAAATTTTTGTGAGGATGCGGTCAACCAGAAATATTATTTGCCTCCTCCGAAAAGATGTGCGAAATATAACAAAACGCATCGAATATATTGAAAGATATTTGACGGACATATATGGAAATATATTCGAAAATGGAAATTATCACCATTAATTTAAACCCCTAACTTTGCAGTATTAATCAAAAAACATATTTTTGGTGAATAAGGCAACAAAATCTGCATAACAAATGCTAATTTCCTCCGGTTAAATATCTCATATATTAATCAGAAGTTTTATCCATTTAAAATGGCATTAAATCTTTAAAAAGGGAGCATAAATCAAAGCTACGTGAATTTTTAGAAGGGGAACATAAATTTTGTCATGATCTTTGGTCAGATTTCTTACAAAGAAATTTATGCATTATTCTACGTGATTTTATTGTCTAGGGTTTTAACAATTTTACTATATAGAGACATGATCACGTAGACGTGTAGTCCTATAGCATCCGAGCCCTACCAGTACGAAGCATTCGAAGGGCCATTTTACATTCTCATCTCCATATATATTCTTTTCGATTTTTCGTAAACTATTAGTATTATATTGTGCATGTATCAATTTGAGTAGGTTGTAATCGTTTGCAATTGCAGCTGTTAATTTGATATGAGCTCGCATCTCCTAATTTCACTTTTCTTTTGCAGACTGATGTTCGCTTTTTCTAGCTGCTGATCAATTTGAGTTCATGCCACAAGGGTGAGTAGCATGCTATGTTTCTCTAGCTCTGGATCTTTGCTCTACTTTGATCAGATTTGGCCCAACAAACCTTATTGATCAGCTACTCCTATTCATCATCAGGATTTTGTGCGAGATTTCTCCATTTTCTCTACTTTACAGATGTATTGTGTACCTATTCCACCCCATTTTTATTGTTGATTCTGCATATCACTTCTGAAGGAAATCAAACATTAAATCGCTCGGTCATCGGTTCATTGCCTTCCACGGATTCTTGGATAACATCATCAACGTCCTAGCTAAAGAATTGGTTTTGTTTGTCAATTTGGTATCATGTGATTTATTGTATCATTTCTACAATTCGGTATGAAATTTGATCAATCTGGTGTTATGTATAATTTCTACCCATGAGCATCGTAACCATTGTTATTGTAAAAAAGAGTATAAAGGGATTAGCATTGAATAATCGGTAATCATTATGCTGGGTGCTCTTATTGACAAATCAGGCGAATAAGTATTGCTCCAAATGCAATAACACACGAGGAGAACTCTTTTTAAACTAAGGAAAAGGGTTGCTTCGAATCACCACATCTAAGATGAATGAAATTAAAGATCTTCATTTGTATATTGTTACCATGATCAGTCTTATTATGATCTCATGAAATCTATCCTTTCCTTCTATAATTAAGATATGTCTATATCTTTTCAACCTACTTTGTTTTATTAAAAAAACAAAGAGCAACAATTCCACATAATCATATTTCAATATATTATTTGTCAGCTTATCAAACAAGTAAAAAGGCTCGATCATGTTTAATTAAATATACACAGAGTATTTAACTATTGTCTCACGTATCATATATTCATACAATACTGGTAGATTTAACAGCATTCTAAGCGCGAGATTGTAAGGTTCATGGTTCTCTTCATTAAGAGAAAATATACAAAATGGGCAGGATACACGGTCTTTTAGTTCGTACTCCAATTGAACGAAGATGGTGAACCAAGAATTTCATTAGAATTTATTTGATAGTGGTTAGCTGATTATTGTATCGAGATGACGTACGGGGAGTCGTTTTATTCACCCATATGATGTCGATCTCCATTTGATTTCACTACATTTTTTGTGCATGTTTCATCATAATGCACCCATTAAAGTACATTAGCATGCACGGGTCATTAAACCCTTAATTCATGCATGCCGGGCATCATACATTAGCTATCAGACAAATAGAGGTTTTTTATTTTTATCTTATTTAGGTGGATCATTTTCATTTAAGCCACAATACAGTTTCTACTAGATTGTCCTTAATAAGATAAGGAACCTGTATCAAAGCATGAGTACTTTTTGCTTGGTGCCTACCAAGTGTACTTTCAAAACGTACCTTAAGTCATTGTATTATAAGCATAAAGTCTACTTATATATAAATATAATGATTTTTTGATTTTACCACCCTTTGCAGAAAGAAATCCTTAACATCTTTTTGATGGAATAATTGATAGTAAACTTTGTTGTGGGTAAAATGTGCATAAACTTGCTTCATCATAACAGAGTAAAATTTTATGTGAAATTAAAAAGGAAAAACATTGCATGAGTATAGCACGAAGTTTAACATGGGAAAATAAAATAAATAAAAACAATGTAAAAAAAAATACACCAAATTTATTATCATTATACAGTCAGTTTAAGTAGCATTGTCGCTATAATCTAAATCAGTGTCTAACAAGTGAAGTATGTCATAAGTGGGGATTGCACTCAACTTCGGCATGAGTGCTTGAAATTGTATCCAGAAGTAACTTCATCACATGTTAGTAAATGTACTATTGTCCAATTCAATATTGTATTAATGATGTCATACGGGTTTATGAAACTATTTCTATTATCTATTGTCATACGGGTTTATAACTTATATATTTTAAATTTATACAATCACAAGACTAATTATAGTTTTTTTTTAACTTATTAATTGATTTTATATTTTTTCTAATTGTATTTTTTAGGCTCAATTTTGTTTCAACTATGGGTTAACTCGATGAATAATTCAATTAGATTATTAATTCAAATATATATTGGTCAGAACATTTTGCTCAATACAGATCACGGGTCATAAAAGCGGATTCATAACCAAAATAATCTATTATAATGCGAGAAGGAAAAAAAATATTGAATAATTAAACACATATTGTATAAAACAAATTATTGTAAATCTTATATAATAATCTGTGTAATTTTCACGGGTCAACATTGCTACTATATTACATGCGTGAAAAATTAAGTCATTGTGCCATTTTCATTCACCATTGTATAAAAAATTTAAACAATATTTTAATAACTATTCCACATTTAAATTAGTATATCATGTATAAGTTTTTTATTTAAAATTAAACAGAAACCCAATAAAAAATACGGGTTTGCCTCTTTTTAATTTTTGATAAAAATTAACCATAATAATGTGATTGTCAAATCAGTGAAAAACTAAAATGATCAATTAAGTATCTCCGTGATGTTACATACCGTCATGAATTATTATACTAATCTCATTTTCTTCTAAATCATTTGTTTGGATTTCATTTTAGTCTTCAATACGACACAAATTGGGTCAATTGATCAAGTCAGGGATGCCCAAAAAAATTGTATCAAACAAATTTTAGTCATGACCAGAAATGACGGGTTGATAATCCAATAAACAACGACTTCGTGTTCCAAAAAAAAATCGTAGACTTGACTCAAAAGTCGGTCAAAGGTTACAAAAATCGGGTTCATTAAGCTACCCAAACTTTTGACGGGTCTAATGTTCTAACTCCTATATTGGTGTTATTGTGCTGATTGAATACAACAGCCCGTGCAATTTTGCACGGGTCAGTAAACTAGTATATTAATAGCGGTGGATTTAAGAGCTTTTAAGCATGTCCACGTAGGTGATGATGTCAAACGAAACCTTCCCGAAATGCCACTAAGAATAAAACGCATAAGTGTGGTAGGCACACGCCGTACGAATATTTTTTGGCCAAAAATAATATGATTCACTGCAATATACTCCCTCCTACCCAAAGAGATTTTCCTCTTTGGGTAGGGCACAACAACCAACAAGTAAATAAACAAACCTTAATTAATTCATAAGCAAATGTTTAATTAGACTAATAATATACTAATCTGATCATCACACCCCTCCCTACCCCCCGATCAACTGCTACCCACCACCAAACCCCACCAAAACCCACCACCATACCCCACCTGCAATCCACCACCAAAACCCACCGGCGACACCCGAAATCGTCTCTCCCGCCGATCCCCCTACCCCGTCGATCGTTGAATATGCTCTGGCGAAGCGTCAATAGCAGCACCCCTTGATCGTCGATCATTTTCTCTCTCCTGATTCGTTTGAAGTTACCCCACCCCTTGATCTTGATCAGTTTAAAGATCCCTCTTTTATTGACCTTAATACAAGATTTTGGTTGCTTATCTTACATTTGGTGGTTTGGGTCACTTTGATTTGGGTCATTTGATTGGCACAAGCGATTGTATCATGTGTATTCAATGAAAGATAAGTCTTGGAAATTTGGGTCATTTGATTTCGCTCGTGTTTCTTGTAACTATTGCTGATGAGTTCTTGGATGGAAAGTCGTATTGGCTTGCTCACGTGTGTGGTACGGAAGATGGTGGTGGTGGGCTGGAGAGAGAAAAGGGATCGGTGCTGCGTGCTGGAGAGAGAAAAGGGATCGATAGATGAGAGAGGAAGGTGATCGAAGTCAAAAGAGAAAGGTCATCGATAGGTGGTCGGGGTGCGACCGACGCCGGTGGGGTTGCCGGAGCTCGTGGGGAGGTGGTGAGATGTGAGATCCCGGGTTGGGGAATATGATTAAGACCCCATAACAGAAAATATCAAGGGTATATTAGTCCAGAAAATTTGCCAAATGGGGTAAGTTTCGAAAGAGGAAAATCTTAGTGAATCGTCCCAAAGAGGAATACAGGAAGATGTCTTTGGGTAGGAGGGAGTATACAAGATCGTCAATATCTCAAGAATATTATTAGGGAGCAAAAATGAAGACGAAAATTTGGCAAAAATATAATTGACAACACATTATATTATATTCTTATGGCCAGAATTTTTTGTCCGAGATCTTTCAAAAAAAATATTTTTTTTTAAACATAATTCCCAAATTAAATAATCATTAAAAGGAAATATAATGATTTCCTATATTATAGACATATACAAACCGAACCCATTTTTTATTAAGGCAACAAATCTTTGAAAATGAAATAATATAGCTAAATATATGGGATCGGCGAAAATCTAATTTCGGCTATAATATGGGAATAAGAAACAATAATTTTGACCACAATATATCTAAGTTCTTAAATTAAGTTAATATAAAGTGAAAAATATTCACCAATAATTATAATTTATTAAATTTAAATAACAATATATTTAAGAATTTATATTCGTACCAAATTCACAGACTATATCATAAAGAACTAAAATATAATCTATTTTTTTAGGCAGTAATAATTCGTTTATATATTATATAATTAATTAATAAAATGATATATTAATGTGTATATTTTTGCAATAATTTTGATGGCAATATCCACTTTTAACATTTAAATATTGCTTTAGAATTTTAATATTGCTGCAGAATAATTATACTAATTAAGTTAATAATCGAATATGTAATAAATTATTATAAAATGTATAAAATAAATCAAGTATAAAAATATTCACACGCTATTGATATGTAATTAGGCCGACAATAATATTGGAGTGATTATGATCTTTGGCAGAAAATCTATGAAACGGGATATATATACCTTCTAAATTTTGGTCCCATAAGCAATTCAATTTGATTTGAAATTTCGGGTATCAGGTTAGCGGCCGAATTTATTTTTACGTCTTTTATATCTGTGATCATATCATGATCGAATTCTCTTTTCAAGTTTTGAGTCATTTCAAATTTGAAATCTTTCCTTACTTCGATTGACCTAATGTTTAGTTTTGCGTACGAATTTTTGCCGCTAAAGTTTATATGATTTGGTCTAATAAGACTCATTGCTCGAATTTTTTTCATTGTTTGTATTCAGATTTCAACCTTTTATGCGTTATTGTAATGGTATTGGTCAGGCTATTTCAAACAATAGAATAAGTAGGGCTATTGAACTTCGACTGTTCTCAAGTCAATAGTGCTCGCATCACAGATTC
The DNA here is from genome assembly GCA_963680865.1 of Spergularia marina. Taxonomy (NCBI): domain Eukaryota; kingdom Viridiplantae; phylum Streptophyta; class Magnoliopsida; order Caryophyllales; family Caryophyllaceae; genus Spergularia; species Spergularia marina. The sequence continues at coordinate 19,820,820 of OY804549.1, forward strand.
TATTGTTAGATGGATATGTTCCTGGTAAGATACCACCTACTTACAGACGTTACAGTATACTTTTTAAGGTGCTCAAATGCTCAATCGTATGAGTTTTGTGAGTTTTTTTTTTTTTTAATGTAGATTGAAGATGTTTAGTTTTCAAGTTTCAGAATGTCATCAGTTGGTTGCTTGTCCTTACTTCAGTAATTATATGTCTTACTACGAGTGAGCTGCCATTTAATGACATTCTCAACTTGCTGAATTTTGTTCTAACAGAGCGGGATGTATACCAGTTCCAAGATATTCTGAAGCGCATATCTGATGTAGAATTTGCTCGCCCACATTTGAATATGATGATGAAGACGCTTTGAAATAATATTATGATAGTCGTTGGAAGTGTGTTCTATATAACTATATTATAGACTTCTAAAAAAGTTTGCATAGTAATTTCATATAAATTCGACACTTTGGGACCAACACAAAATGTTTGTGAATTTTGATTCTTGATCTGATTTTATATTGGAAGTTTTTTACAATATATTAAACTACATATTATTGATTTCATATAAAATTCGACACTTCGTTACATCAAAGAAATTTTCTCAATGTATCCAATGTTTAAGATAAAATAATTTGGAATTAATCGTGTTTGGTGTGGTTTTTGTGATATAGAATAAATAAATTTGTGCTCAACTTGATATGGAAACATCAAGTACATTAGTTTGTCTTTGTATACAAGTCACACGGATTTAGAGTACCATGCATGCCAAACTAATATTGTCCATGCATGCCAAACTAATATTGTCCACTACGCACTAAGCTGATTAAATGTGATTGATTTTTGTTTTATCTTATGACGATCTATTATATCTGTTTGATATGACTTAATACATAATGTGTTTAGATTAGTTCAGATCATATGCATTCAAATCAAATAAGATCAGATTCATTACAAATCAAATTACATAAGATCATGAAAATCTCCAAATTTGCACGTCAATTATACAAGACAGATCCCAAAAATAAGTACAATAATTCCAAAGTGGTTAAAAATCCTTGCAATAATATTGGCTATATGTAATTGGACGAAAATATAGCAATTAATTTTGGACGTGTGTCAAATTAATTCCTATAATTATACTTCTAAACCAATAAAAAATAAATTTATCCATCTAATAATTTCGGCAACAACATTATCCCATTCCGTATATCTTTGCCATTCTATACAAAAACAATGCCAAAATAATAATGAATAGAATTTATTAAATATGATATTGATATACGAATTTTAGCTGGGAAAAAGTTCAATGAATGTAGCTTTGCTTTGATATAAGACGTTTCACATACATACATTTGATACTTTTTTGCCATGATATATTGATATTATAAGTTGTGAAGTTTGATATTTTGTACTTATAATTAAAGTCTTTCTTGAACTTTTGTGGCAGAGGTTTGATCAATCGAACAATCTTCTCAAAACTGTACAAGTTGTTGCATGATGTTTTAGTTTCTCTTTTCTGGACCTGCAAAATATAGTTGCTGCACAGGAGATCTCTGCGGAGCTCTTCACTCTAATGACAGACTACAAGCGAGGCCCCATATCAAAAATCGAAATTGCGAACCTTAGTTTCATCGGAATGTCATTAATCTATAACAACGCGGGATGGAAAAAAACCGCATAAGAAAGCTGGAAAGTGACCAGATGGCCAAGAATTTGGAGGATGTTCAGAAGAGTTCCTAATGAATTGTTGATGGCCAAATTGTGTGTAGTCATTTCCGCTCCTCTAATGTGGTCTTAATTGAGAGTTTAGAGATATAATATGAAGGGATTGATCGGAGCCATGATCAGCTATCATATCGAGTCTATTGATGTCTTTGTCGTACCATAGTAAGTTGATCACGTATGCTGACTGAACCTAAGTTCCCACAGATCATCGGATCGACAGCCTAAAACCGTAGAGATTCAGATGAACGTTACATCTATTAATCTTGAGAATAAAATGATTGACTTACTAGCTAATTTTTGGACAATGGTAAACCTGTGGATTACTATCAAGCTTTGAGCAATTAAAGGCGTATGTCTCTTTGCTAAGAATGTTAGATTATGAAAAAAAAAAACATAAACTTTCGGGAAATTTAAGAATTTTTTTTACCTCAGTTTCATCTTCCATTGTTGCTCATACCCACAAAGGTTTTACCGTTTCAATAGAGAAGCAATAAATCACACTACTTTTTATTCTTTTTATTCTTAGGCTCCATGGACATGAACGTATGGATTATATAAATGCCAACAAACGGTATCATTTTGTAACAACACGATAAAGTTAAAACTTAAAAATGAGAGACTTGCACATGTTTAAATCATATTTCCTTCCTCATTAAAGAGAGAATCTCTTCAAAGAATTAGCGCAATGTCAGATTTTGTTTTCTTAAACTCATTTAAATAATGAAGAAAAATAAATTTTTTTACATATGCACTTGGTGTACACCTTTACATATATAATCTCTCTCTTGATCAATGTAACATCTATTGCTCTCTCAAATCTTTGCATTTTCGAAGTTATTCTTCAAACTAATTTGAAAAGTATTAAACTCAATCGTTTCAATGTCATATATATAAAATGTAGGTAAGACATTTAATTTGGGATTTTTTTTAGTAAAAATATGGCTTTTTTTTTTTCTTCTTCTTGTGGAATAAAATTGTTTTTTTTTTTTGCTTGAGGTAGGAGCGTCTGTTGAAAAATAGGTGTTTTGGGTGGAAGACATTTAGACAATTGGTTGTTTACTTCTTTTTTTTTTGTTGGTGAACAGTAGATACGAAATTAATTGAAGTAGGATTTTTTTTTTTTTTTTTTTTTTTGAATATGTAAAATTTGGGTTTGTTTTTGGAAAGAAGTTTGAAAATGACTCATGGTTGTCAAGAAGAACGATTTTTTGAAATAGTGCTCGAAACAAAAATGTTTAACAAAATGGGTTGTAAAAAACTTATTCAACAAAGTGGGGGTGTACGTCACCCTGATATAAAACCGCCAAGAATGGTGGGTTCATGGGTTGTCTGGAAGTACAAAGAAAGGGGAGGAGAGAGGTGAGTGGTAAGAGAAACAAGATCAGAAAAATTAAGGGACTAATTAGTTAATTAGAAAAGTGATTAGTTTTCACTTTGGTTTTTGTGCCAAACCCATACGTAAACAATTCACTCAAATAGAGGGAGTAATTTCATATATTCCCATTTGGTAGCTAGAATTTGCACTAGGTAAATATGTAATCGTAATCACAATCTCATGTTTACATTCTTCCATATTTCGCTGATGCATGTGTACAGTAGTATAGGTTTGCGTCGATTCCGGCCCATGCTGAATTTTCCGATTAAGAAAATAAAAGATTTGAAAATATTTCCACGGTAGCAATCACTTGGTGTAAACTACAACATGGGGGTATACCCCACTTGCATTTTCAATAAACAAATTAAAAAATAAGAGCACATGATTACTATTTTTTTATTATTTCACATTTACTACTTTGTAATGATAACGGGTCTATAGCGCAAATATAGTAGGACCAATAACCATTTTATCAACATTATTATATTTGATAGCACCGGAAAAATAGAGTACAAAAAGGAAAGAAGTTTACACTTCCAATTGACGTCATACTCAATGTAAAAAAGAAAACAGAACATACATCCATAACGATAATAATCACTTTCTAAACTTTAGAACGAGTGTATGAAACTACAGTTGTCTTAATTGTATTTATTAATGTCCTACCACCTATGGGTTAAGTGATCAAAATTTAAATGAATAATAAATTTCTCCAAGAGTAGCAATTAAGACAACTGAAAAATGGGTCAGAGTATAAACAATGCAAGTTTAAGCCTAATGAAACATAATAGTGTTGAGGATATATCAAAGAAAGCAAAATTAAATTGGAAGTAATCTACACATATACATGTAAGAATATTTTTTCGAAGTTATGCAAGTTATTAACAATTGAAATAGGACAATGTTAGAGGTCTACAGTCTAGACACCCAAAAGCGTTTACAATCAGCAATAATTTTACTACACTATCAAAATTTTACTACTCACACAATTAATTTTACTACCTGAATTTTTCATTACAATTAATTTTACTACTCTGATGTCAATTTTACTACTACTAACTCAATTTTACATTGTAGACAAATTAATCGTGTCTACACTTTAGACCTCTAGCAATTTGCATTGAAATAAACACCTCGAACTAGTGTTTTAACTTTGGAATTTGAGTTGCACATGATTCAGTTGCCTTAATTATGAGTAATCATATAGAGTATGACAACAATTGTTTTCATGCGAATTTTTTATCACGTGTTTCTCTAAAAAGAATTCCAACATTATCTGGTGCAGTTATCTAACTGAATCACCGACTGTGGCATCTCTTTGTTAGTTATATTATCGTTCGGTCAACACGGTTGTTTGCCCACTACATATCCGTATACTCCAGTGTGTCAAACACTCAAACCTATTCTAGACTCTAACTGCCACTATTATTGTAAATTTGAAGTAACATCTTATTCTTATAGTATTAGTAACTAATATATAAATAGTTCATAATCAAAACCAGCTACAATAAAAATGTGGTATAACATCCCGTGCAATTTTTGCACGGGTAAAAGGACTAGTTGACCCAATTCACGTGATAGCTGAGGGAGATCAAAGAAGAAGAAGCAAAAGAAGAAAGAGAGAAAAAAAGCAGCAAAGTAGACGTGGCCTTTCCTTTCCAAAATTTCCCATTTTCATTTTCATTTTCATTCTCTTCCTCCTCCGCCATTTCTATTTTCTTTTTATTTGCATTTTTAATTTTCATACACTCTCCTTTCCATTTTCTCTCTCCTCGATTTCGAGGCCTCAAATCCTTCCGATCTCCCTCTCTCTCTCTCTCTCTCTCTCTCTCTCCTCCGTCGCTCAGTCAAGATCTGGATATTTCTCGATTCATGTTATTCAATCAACAATCTCCGATTCGTGCTCCTCCTCCGCTAGGGTTTCGCGATTCCGTGCATGTTCTTTCCCAATCAAATTGATTCGATTAATTTTGTTCTGGTTGTTGTTTTTAGTGGTATTTTGATTGATTTGGGGGAAAAAAGATTGGAAATTGGGAGGGGGAGAAATTGTAATAAAATTGAATGGATATGGATTTCAATGGAGATTTGGTGGCGTTGGATGCTGAGCTGTTGCAGCTCCCTGAAGTTTCGCCCTTGGCTATCAAATCTAACCCTTACCTCGCCCAAGAGCTCTTCGAACAGTGGCTTTCGCTCCCCGAAACCAATCGCCTGGTATGCCCCCTTCCCCTCTTCCTATTTGTAATTTTGTCGATTTCGTTGTCGTAAATATTGCTGCCTGCCTGCCTGCTTTTTTCTCCCCCATTTTGAATTTCTTTTCGTTGTGTTAGTTGATTTGTAATCGTCGTAGGTCCTGTTGATTAAAGATGGGATGAGGTGAATGATAGTGGTTTAGGTGATAGTTTTTGTTAATTTAGTGTAGCGGGACGACTCGTTTCTTTGAATTATGCGCGGTGGTGGTGGTTCGTTGTAACGGTCTAAGGAGGGAATGGCAATGGTTATTCTGTGGAGAATACTCGATTTCATTTATGAGAGGGAGGAAGGTGTAAGGATGTTATGTTTATGGTTTCCCTCGTATTTATGTACATATATATATGTGGAAATCCTTTTTCTTTTTTATTTGTTTTTGAGTTGGGAAAAGATTTTAACTTTGCTGTGGATAATGAACAGAGAGGTAATTTATCGAAAAAATTTATTTGTTGGAGGTTTTTTTTTTTACTGTCGTAGTGGCGTGATTTTTGTGATTTTGCAGTACCAGCTAAATTTGTTTCTCTATTTGTGTAATGTGAAATTAAAAAGTATGGTGTGGGATTACACTGACCTAAACTTTCTATAAAGGGAATTTCTTCGGCATTAGTTTTGGTTGGATATTTATGTGAAGATCTCAACTACTGCTCAAGTCGGTGGGGGAGTTACTTTTGAGAATTTTGATCGTACAAACATCGATGTTTATACGGGTTGGCTTTTCAGACCTGATCTATCAAAATCCCTTTTTTGTTACATGGGGACGCTGAATGCGTTTAGCTCCAAGTGAAGCACAAGAATTTTGCAACACTAGGAACATGTTTCGTTGGGAGAGTCTATTTTCTCTCCTTTCATTGTTGGTGTCCGATTGAACTATCGATCAGTAGGCTCTTGTAATCTTGTTGTCGTGTTCTTCGCCAAATTGTGTATTGTCATGTAATATTAAATTGAATTTGTCAGTGCATGCCTATTCTGCTTAATGATAAGGGCATGGATTATGGTTTCGTGGAATTGGGAATCTTATCCGTAGCTTTTGATCCTTCTCTTTATTTATTATAGGCTCTTACAGTCTTTGAGAACAGCAAGTGCTATCCTGTAGCTCGATAGTTGATACTAGTGGGTTTGTGTTCTGAATGGCGTATGGGGTTGTTTTTAAGTTAAAGAAGCTATTCTGCTTCCACCTTTGGGGTGTCTTACGGAGTTGGCACAAATTACTTGCATTATTATGTGTGCTTTCTGCACAAAAATCCCACATTGGAGGATTCGGGAGTAATCCCAAAGCACAAACTAATGCCAAATAAGGAATCTTAAAGAATGGGAGGAATGACTCAGACAAAGGAATTCGCAAATAATTCAACGGAACTGAGGGAGTTTGACCTATAGGCTCCTATCAACCGTCTGGGCTATGGCTAAGGTTCAATGCTTGAATCCCCTCTTTTATAGCATCATTGTCTGTTGTGTTTCTAGAGTAGCTCATTGCAAGTTCGAACTATGAGTCAAGGTTGACAAAAGATTATTTGTTGAACGTGGCTTTGCTTTATGACCATGCTGACACTTGGTGCAAGTTTTAATAGTGTCAACCCTTGGCAGTTAATTCAGAAGAGTAATTGTCATCGCTGTATGGGCATAAAATCCTGATAATTGTGAGTATACAGTATATATCAGTGCAGCAGTTGATTGTACCTTTTTCTAGTTTCCGGGCAAGCGTGATAAAAGCTCCACACATAACATATAATCTTAGAGGGAGTAGAGACTGAGCTGGGTGGGAGATTAAAAGTATGAAGACACATACATAAGGACCCTGATTTGGTGACGTTCGTTAGTCTGTTTTCACTCTTTTGCATAGATGTGATGCAATGTGGACATATTAATAATCTCTTGAAACACGTGTGTATTTGCATATGCCGAAATAACATTCCAAACAATGGAAGAGAATGTTGATTGGAGGGCCCACTTACTCTTTTATGTACGTATTCTGAGAGTATGAGTTTTAGTTTGCTTCGTAAGATATTGCTCACCTTTTTCTTCTCGTGTCATCTTGGCTTTTCATGTTACTATTCCTACTGTCTGCATTGCTGTGTAAGTTTCATCTACTTTTGAGTTTTTAATTCTTGTCTTCATGCTTGCCTATATTGGTATTCTTGTCTGAAGTAGATAAATAAATGTGTTGCTATTAATACTGTTCCTTTGTGCAGGTCAAATCATTAGTGAATGACGCAAAGGCTGGGAATCCGTTAAACGTTGCTGGAAATGCATCTAGCACAAATGCTGCTGCTACCAACGCTATACCGTCCATGTTTCCTGCCGGGAGTGCCCCTCCACTTTCACCAAGAAGTTCATCAGGCTCTCCCCGTATTATGAAACAGAGGGCTGGTCCTTCTTCCCTTGGAAGTCCTCTTAAAGTGTTGAGTGAGCCGGTGAAAGAGCTGATACCACAGGTTTGCATACTCACATATTGCTCTAGGTGGTCCTGTTGATTTTTCCTTAGTACATGTTAAGTTTGTCCTTCCTTTTCGGTGAATTTAGTCACGAGTAAGGGCTTTGGTATCGAGGGTACTTACTTTTATGTCTATCTTTGGATTTTCAGTTCTACTTTCAGAATGGGCGTCCAGCCCCCAAGGAATTGAAGGAACGGTGTCTGTTTAGAATAAACCAGTTTTTCTATGGCCATACGGAAGGCTTGCAAACAAATGGTGCGTGAATGTGATTATGTACTGGTATTGCCGGGTTGGTAACTTGGTAACTGTTTTGACACAATCTTTCTGTAACAGAGTTTAAGGTCGTTACAAAGGAAATTTGCAAGCTGCCTTCTTTCTTCTCCCCCGTCCTCTTTCAGAAGATTGATGTCAATGGAACAGGTTTTGTTACCAGGTAACTGTTGACATGTCATGTTTTACAGTATTATTAGGTAGGATAATTTTAAAATGTTAGTTCCTTTATGTTAGACTTATCACAGAAAAAAAACCTGCTCCCTTGTTCGTCAGAGTATAATATCTTCTATCTCTAACTGAATAAAGTTGTGAAACTAGTGAGACATAATCTGAGATCCAGAATTGCATGTGCTGTGGGTGCAAACTTGGCATTTTTCCGGAGGATCTGGGCATAATTAGCAAAGTTTCTGTGATATACAATAGGAGTATTTTGTTTTCGGTGGTTGAAGTACGTATGTTTTGGTCTAAGGCTTTGCTGCTCCTTTCGAGGCATTTGTGCTCTCCTCTCTTAGGGTTATTTTTCTTAGTTTTCTTATATATTCAGGCATTTGGGTGGTAACTGGCAAGTGCACTAGCGCGGGCACTGAAACAGGCTCTAGGGCTAAATTCTGTGTGCTGGACTGCTGGAGTGTGTTTGAGGGGATTGTGTGAACATTAGCTATTGACTTGTGCAATCTGAGGAACTTAAAATTAGTATGTTAACAGTTAGCTGTTGGATGGTTTGATTGGTTATCTTCTTAGAGTGAACTTAGATTAGTGTTATGGTGGACTAGTCGTTAACTTGGTTCACTAGAGGGGTTCTGTGTTTGGTGGATATTGGTTTAAGTCTTTTTTATGCTAAAGGTTTGAGCTTTTGTCAGCGTGGGAGCATTCATCTGCAGACTGTAGTATCAATGAGAAAATTGGAGACTGTTTGTAAATACTGTTTGAGAGATGACTCTCATGCTCTCATTGCGTGGTGATCAAGTTGTGGTAGGACTGTTCTATTTATTCTTATGTGGGAACACCAAAGATTCTGCTCTTGCTTTAGTAATGCTTAGTGAGATCTATATGGATAGTGAAAATCTGTTGTGGACCAGCCTGGTATCAGTTCATTACCTGTTTAATGGGGTTATGTGAGTCACCTCTTTTCAGGGTACCCAACTATCTATGAATAGGTGAATCTTACATAAAAATAGATTGCAAACGTCATCATTGGACCACGATTTGATATCTTTTCTTCTTTTGGCGAATACCATGTGACACTAGCCATTTAAGAACTTATTTTAGGCCTTCTTTTGCAAGATGCTTTAAGTGCTGACAACGTCTCAGATTATTTGATAGTCCATTGTCCTGCTAGGAAAAGGACAATAAATTCCCGTCAACTTTGACTGTTAACCATTCAGTAAAGGTGAATGGAAGGTATGAAGGGAGGCTATACAATTATTAATGCGTGGCTCTTTTCTTCTAGACTCTTCCAGGTAGTAGGTTGTTGATTTTGTTTTCGTTTCACTAGGACTGGCTCTCTTTCTCTTTCTTTTTGGTTAATTTTTTTTTTCTTATCGATCTTTTGTTCTTTCCTGTGTTTCTCTCTCCTACGTTCCTGATAATGGTTCGTGTAATCATATTACCAGCTGCAAATCCTTTTGGTACAAAGGCTCCTCTTTTTGTATCTGTTTTGATTCCTGTTGTGTTGCAAATAATTTTAAAAATAGGTTTGCCAGAAACTTACTGAAAACCTACTTAGCACCCTGATTACCACAAATTATGTTTGCTGACCTGCTGGCCTAATCATCTCTTTTCCCGTTGCAAGTGTTTGAGTTGGATTTTGCTGTTGAGGGTTAATCTGGTCTGTGTGGCTGTGAAGGCTGAGTTTTTCATTAGGTGCTGGAGTAATGAGCTTTTGATTTGTGTTACGATTAAACACTGCACTTAAGTGTAGATACATTTGAACTCTGGATGGTTCATACAAGACCCGAAGGAGGTGTTCTTGACTGAAAAGAAACTCGCATGGCAAATAGTATCTCTTCCCATGGGAGGGATTAAACTCCTCTTATGCAGCAGGTTAAATTAGGTTATTTGTGCATTGCTTTTTTTATGAAAGTAAATTAATCATTAGTGATGAATGTCTCTCCAGGGATGCATTTGTTGATTACTGGGTCCATAGGAATCTGTTGACTATGGATGTTGCGACACAAATTTATACCATCATGAAGCAGCCCGACCACAGATTTTTAATGCAGGTATATCTGATGGTTCTGTTTTCTTATGCGCTTCTTGTGGTCATACCCTGTAGTAGCCTTGAAGTAGGCTGCTCGTGTAGGTTTGAGTTCACAATCTCAGAGGTTGCCCTCTTTGCATCTATTCTGCAACTAATGTTTTGGGGATTACTTTTTGTAGGATGATTTTAAGCCTGTTCTTCGCGAACTTTTGGCAACCCATCCAGGATTGGAGTTCTTGCAAAGTACCCCTGAGTTCCAGGAGAGATATGGTATGCAGTCTTTGTTAGTTCAGTATATCAGTATCCAAGCTAGCTAGTTTCTGTTCTATTTTCCTTCCTTTCGGGATCAATCTTAGTTTTCAATACATTTATCTCTTATTCATCATCGTTCTGGACCTATCTCTGGAGTTAGGGAGTGAAATGTGAGTTGTTAAGTTAGATTTTAAGAGCATTTTGCTATATGTAACTTTCTTTGTTCTTGCTGTTTGTTTTTATTAGTGTTAATATTTTGATTCTGTTTTATTCTTTATTATTTTGACCACTTTTTTTTTGGATGATTAACAGCGGAGACTGTAATATACAGAATTTTTTACTACGTCAATAGAGCAGGAAATGGCCAACTAACTCTAAGGGAGCTGAAGCGGGGAAATTTGGTTGCTGCTATGCAACATGCTGATGAAGAAGAGGATATAAACAAAGTTTTGAGGTATATATGAGCTGATGCTAGAGAGTCTCTTGTTTGGTGTGCAGGCTAATTATATTTTTTCTAGAAGTTGTTGCTGACTGTGGCCATGGGAGTTTCGTGGGTCTATCACTCTATCCCTTTGGGTGTCCTTTAATCATCAGTTCATCACTTACCGCCCTCGACATCGTCTTTGGGTGTCATCAAACCTCGACTCTGAGAGTTTTAAGCCTAAAAGAGTCGCTGATGTAATAATTATTTATGACTCAGTATACAATTGTGAAGGCGGTGTGTGGGGCTCTTAGTCTTGAGTTTTGTGTGTTTAAGGACCATGCTTTCCTTGTTTGCTTCTCCTACTGGTTTACGTGTGCTGGTGGTTTATGATTGTATGTACTTTATTGATCACTGGTTATTTTATCCATCTTTCTCTTTCTCAATGTTAGGTACTTCTCGTATGAGCACTTCTATGTGATATATTGCAAGTTCTGGGAGTTGGATACAGACCACGATTTCTTGATCGACAAAGAGAACTTAATCAGATATGGGAATCACGCTCTTACCTACAGGATTGTTGATAGAATATTTTCCCAGGTATTTGGTCCAGTTGCCGGTGTGGTCTTCATGCTGCATCTTACTCCTTTCCAGAAGAACCATTCCTTATGTGAATAATGTTTTCCCACTGTGTAATTGTGTACCAGGTTCCAAGAAAGTTCACCAGTACAGTTGAAGGCAAGATGGGATATGAAGATTTTGTGTACTTCATACTGGCAGAGGAGGACAAATCATCAGAACCCAGTCTTGAATACTGGTATGTCTCTGAAAAAAATTGTTCCTTGTGCAAATTTTCCATACCCATATGTCTCTGAGCTTAATCATTATTCTGATAAATTTTACAGAGCATGCTTGTCTGGCTTTCTGCAGACCTCTGATTTCTGATATGCTTGCAGGTTCAAGTGCGTAGACTTGGATGGAAATGGAGTTATTACTAGGAATGAGATGCAATTTTTTTACGAGGAGCAGTTACACCGTATGGAATGCATGGCTCAGGAGCCTGTACTATTTGAAGATATTTTATGCCAGATTATTGACATGGTTGGACCTGAGGTTTGACTTCTTTGAACTGCTTTGTTGTTACATGATTGGCTTGGTTCCCTAGCTTTATGCCATGGTTTTTAATGCCTTTTCACATGCTTTGAGCTGTATGTTGAAGGTTTGTTTGGCACCTTAGTATAAGATAGCTGATATCTGTACTAGCACACTCCTTAGCTAGTAGTTTATTGTTGTGGTCGCAAGCCTACGGGGTCTGCTAAGATGTTCATATTAATAACAAGAATCTTAAGCAGTTATAAGCAAGCTTGGATGATATGTCTTGATGACTTTCATCGCTTATGGATTTTTGTAATAATATTGTGCCATGGTCATACTGGGGTGAAAGATTTATGTGATACTACGTATAATGTTTATACTTTCCTATACTGAAGCCTTGTGGTTTTCTTTACTCTTGAGGAGAAACCTTTTTTTTTTTTTCCTGTTTTATAAAAGAATGGTTTTTACATCTTTTTTAGTATGGTCTGTATCAAATCTTTGCAACTGTTAGGAGGCTTATCCTAAGAGTTTCTTTTCGTATGTTAAAAACAGTTTTCTTGTTTCTCCTTTCCTGGGTTTGAAACAATTTTTCATTTGTTGCATTTGTCATGATTGTCTATTCAGGATTATTGGTTTTAACATATTTCATGTTTCTTTTCCAGAATGAGAGTTTCTTCACTCTTCGTGATTTGAAAGGGGGTAAACTTTCTGGGAGTGTCTTCAATATCCTTTTCAACCTAAATAAGTTCATGGCTTTCGAAACTCGTGATCCATTCCTTATTCGTCAGGTAGGTCACGATGATAATAAAATCCTTATTTTGTGCATCTCAAGATCTAATACTGCTAGGTTCTGCCTATATGCTTCCTGGTTAATTTTACTTGTACGCTCTGAACAGGAAAGGGAAAATCCAACATTGACAGAATGGGATCGCTTTGCACATAGAGAATATATTAGGCTTTCAATGGAGGAGGACGTTGAAGATGCTTCAAATGGAAGTGCCGAAGTTTGGGATGAGTCGCTGGAGGCTCCATTTTGAGTTTGATATGGTACTCATACCTTTATGCTTTAACTGATTTTCAGGAGTCTGTTTTGTGTGATTATGCTGAAATACTCTGTTTTATCTTTTCTGGATGTCATGCTAATAGTATAGGATGGTTTTACATATTCATTAACAATTATGTGGGATGATTTGTGTATTTGCGGAACGGTACCTTATGATGGTCTGTGTTAGCTGGCCCCCTTTTTTTCTTTATGGCTGTTGGGGATTGGTGCTTTCTTGTTAATAATGTTACCACCACGATTGGAATTTGTGAGACATGTATGGCTTAGCTATTATTAGTTGGAAGACAAAAAATGATTTCATCTTTGACACAAGGATTAGTAATGTTTTAAATGAAAGTTGAATGAAGGTAAGTCCATTTGTTTTATACTTGCTGAATTCAAATGTTTAATAGACCCCTCTTGCCTTGCAGTTTCTTCACCACAGGTTCCAAGTTCTTTCATAACACAGGCCATTGAATGAATACAAGGTCAATTCATTGGAGTCGGCCTAGCTGAAGACACCCGATACATTCATCAAGATGCCTAAGCTGGGCTGGTTGATGTATACCTTAAATTGTATACTGCCTTGAAAATTCTGATCCAATCGCAAGCAGTTCTTAGTTTGTGGGCTCCACATCGGAACTCAAAGGCCTTCCCGGAGAAGAGCGGACGTTTGCTGACAGGTTGATTTGGTAGAAAGCAGGAAGTGTAGTTGTAGAACATTTGGTAAATTTTTTGGGTCTCTTCGCTGTAAGTTGTTTGGTCTTTTTTTTTTTTTTTTTTTTTTTTTTTCCTTCTCATCTATTCATTCAATTATAAAATATTTATCCTTCAATACTCGTATCTTCAAGGAGCTTATCTCTCTATATATATATATATATTCAAAAAGTCTCTTTTAAGGTTACAAGTCATATCTGGTTGCTTTGATGATTTATCGCTTGTATATTATAGCTGTTAGGGGGTGGACTCCAGGCTTTTGAATTCAATCTGGTGGGTTTAGAGGTGAAATGCTGCGTGGTATCCTATTTTGTGGTCTACTTTTTGCCTGGTTATGTTTGGCAGCTGTCTGTCGCGATAGTTTCTGGAAATGACACTGTCTGGAAATGATTGTAACTGATATTGGTTGGACATGATTAAACTAGTTAATGTTGCGAAATCCCGATGAGGTCATCCATGTGTTAGCTTCTTAAATGGCACTAGGTTCTGTGCATTAGCTGCTAGAGGCTCGGTTTTTTTTTTTTTTTTTTTTTTTTTTTTTTTCTTCCAACGGAGAGCTTGAGGCCTGTGTTAGTTGTGTAAAACATCGAATTAAGGGTGACACTTTTCATAGAAAGATTCAGCCCTATTTGAAGATTTCCCCTGTTGCTTCTTGGAGCTAATGCTGCGGAGGGTGATGAATGTGGTGATATGAGGATTGAATATAGGACATTCCTTAGGCAGGTTGGTTTTTTAGCCTTACCAACCTTGCTCCTCGTAGATCTCCCCTGTTGTGGCTAGTGCTTAACAACGTAGTAAATGCATTTGCTTGTTCAACTTTTTTTTTTTCTTTTTTCCTTTTGACTCTGTTTCGAAACCTTAAGGTAATTTTACACCCTAAGAAAGATTACAATTTCTTAACCAACAAGATTTGCTGCCATAAAAAGCCTATGAGCGAATGGACCCACTAGGGTTAGCCACCTTCTTACTCGCGGATTTGGCCTTAAGCCGAGCTACCACGGAATTAATGAATAGAAAGCTCCTTGGAACAATGCGTGTTCTCGGTCACAAAATTCACATAATCATGGAGTATAAAGTAATACTGAAACACAAAATAAAAGGAAAAATGTTATTGTTGTTGTTTGCTATCTAGCGTGTTTTGATGATGACAGGATTACAAGGATTATTGCATTACTTCTTTGCAATGTACTGCTCCGTAAATGCTAACATTTTATTCTGAATTTGAATCCTCACGCTTTCTGAGCAACTCGGAAACGTAATAACGCTACACTAGAAGCGAGGTGAAGCCATGGCTAGAAAATCCGGGTTCGACTCTAAAGATTTGAGTTGTTCTTCCTCCAAGAACAACCATGCTTTTCAAACCCATCATCGCCACTTTTGTTGTTCTTTAATTTCTCAACATAATCAAATTCCTACTTTCATGGCGTAACTTGTTATCAATTGGTACCAGCCTAACGGGCTTCCCAAACCCGAAATCAATGTCACTGAATCCAGCATCCTTGCACCATGCAGAAAATATGTAGACGTCTTTCCCTTGGCACTCGATCACGTAATTTCGCCATTTCCGCAAGGTTAATTACCCATGGACCCTTTTGGAAGGACCGGGTTGACCGCAAGCCGACGGTTACATATGCTACGGATTTCCCCGCCTTGTTACTTTATGGTGAGGCCAGGAGGACTTGCTGCCATAAAAATTAAAGCCAGCTAGTGCCACGAACCGACTAGGGTTAGCAACTTTCTCGCTGGCGGACTCGGCCTTAAGCTGAGCTCGCTAGAGCAGAATTGGTGAATACAAAGCTCCTCGCAGCAATGCGTTTCTCGGCGAGGAAATTATTTTCATCTTCTTTCTTTGTTTGCGAAATCACAGGCTGATCCTCCTTGGGTACAGGAGGATAGGCAATTGCACCAGCATTGAAATCAGGCATACTATGGGTCGCTTCCTTGTGACGCTCGTTTACAAGCGCGGCCCAGTGCTTAAGAAAGGTTGCTACTGAAGTCGAGTCGGTCACCCTATGAGTATAGTACCACCCAAGGGCGAAGCCTCCACAAGTGAACACATTGATCTGAATAGCAACGTGAATACCCGAACTAACCAGCTTTTCCTTGGGTGGGTAAAAAACTAAAAACTAACTGAGCAAATCAATATCAGAAGACGATGACAAAGAGCTAAGAGCTGCAACAAGAGGGCAGTTTACCGTGGCTTCGACGAAGGGCACCCCTTCGTTATTGCACAGGGTAGTGCCCCACGTCTCGTAACGTCCAGCTAAAGGGCAGAAGATGGAGAGTAGTGTTTGGGCGAGGCAGCTCTTAAGACGAGCAACATCGAGAGGCGTGGCGCCGACAGGATAATCATAGGGGAATACTTCTGGTCGAGAAGAGAAAATGTCATCAGTTTTCTTAGATGAGAAGGTGTTGCTGGTGTGGGTTTAATAGTTTCTGTTGAAACCACTTCTACTTGCACATTTTGGTTGGCTTCGATTTTATTTTGGCTAGCGCCTCTATATTTTGGAACAACGAATTTTTCGTTTGTTGGGGGTGAAAATGAGTTATCGATTGTAATAATAGGCAGGGGCGAATCTAGGATTTTAGAAATGGGATAGCCCCTACATTGGCCCATACATCGACCTCTAGAGTGACATATAAGAATTCATCGCGGCAAGATCTAATAATTGCGCACACAGTGAGGGAAGAAGGGGGGAATTGCATATATATAGCGGGATTCAATTCCATATTCCTCATTTACGAAGTAAGTTGTGTTCCCAGTTTAGTAATTGCTAGTTTGCATGCCCGTGTCACGCACGGGTTATATATTTATATTGTTTATACTCACTCTAGAAAAATGTTGGCTTATCTTTGTTATAATAAATTACCTTAATAATTATTTTCCATAAATTAGCTATATTATACTACTCTATGATAATTTATTACCATATCTTAATCGATAATTATATTTAATGCTATTTTTATGTTCTATCCAATTAATAAATGTCAAGTGTCGTTCTAGGAAAGACTTGGTTCCAGGTTTTAATATATAATATTAGATTAGATTTGTTTACGTATTACCAAAAGGAAAAATTCTTATAAGAACATGGTCTATTATTAATGAAAACTCTTATTAAAAAAAGCAAATTGTTAGAGGTCTACAAAGTACAACTCTCAGACGTTGCCTCTTGCACGAAGTAAATGACGAAATTGTTTCAATTAGTTTGTTGCTTTCTTTTAGCCTTATTTGGTCTGACTGCTACTCTATTGGAGAAGAGAACTGTCAAGATCATAAATAAGCTTCAGCATCAGTTTTTGGTGAAATGGGAAGGGTTTACTGATCTTGAAGCCACCTGGGAGAATGCTGAAGAGTTTGGAAAACAATTCCCTGGTTTTGCAGCAAAGCCTCTGTCATTAGAGAGTTGAGGGCAACTCTTATTTCAAGAAGGGATGATTATTACAAGGATTAATTAGCAAATTGATAAGACCATGGGGAGGTTGTTAGAAATCAGTTAGGAAGTTGTTAGCATAGAGTTAGTTAGAGGTGGTTATGCTACCACAATGACTGAAAGTTGTATAAATAAGAATGTAATTTTCATTTCTCAGATTATGTTGTTGAACATGTAGTGTGTTTTGATGATGACAAGATGATATGATTTAATTATATGTTGATTACTCCCTTGTTTATGAGCTATATAACACCTTGTTTAGTTTTGCTAAAGCTAACATTTCAGGATGATTTGATTGATCTATGGCTATACGGCTATACCAATGGAACTACAAGGTGTGAGGCATTGAACACTAGATTAGAAAGTTTATACTTTTATATAGTCTTGTTGTAAGTAGAGTTTGTGTGTTTACTTGAAGTGTACGGACGTGCTAAAAGGTGCAAGGGACAGATCGGCAATATGCCTCATGTATTGTGCTAAACTGTTGTAACAGAGAACAGTACCTATTACTGTACCCTGTAATGCTAAAACTCTTGTTATCGAAATTGGTTTTACAAGAAACGTGATTAGATAGTGTTTGGAAACAAGAATCATAAAGCAATGAAAAGTTCTGTGCCATAATATACAGAAGTAGATCATTTTTTGTGTTGCTTCGAATCATCAACAACACAAAAAAGGGGGGCATTTGTCGATGACAAAAATAATTTATCAAGAGCGATAGGGGCGTAGCGCGACGCAACGCTAATGAAACTCGGGCTGAACATAAAAGGGCCGTTCTAAAGAAGTTGAAGGAAGGCCCATCAGCGACACAATTCGAAAGCAGGTCAATTGCAAGCATTAAGCCCATAATTCAAAATGAATGGCGAGCTCCAAATTGGGAGGCAGTTGGAGTAATTGGAGGGAAACATGATAACTACCCATGACCTCTTCAAATCCACGATTGAAAGAGAAGATTGGAACCAAGATAACCGTCGAAGAGTCCTGAAGACTGCCAAGGAAGACACCCTATTTAAAGAACAGAAGCAAAGCGAGTAGACAGCAACAACAAATCAATCAAACAATAACTCTTCTTAGTTCCTTATCTTTTTAGCGTACATCATGAAGTCTCGCCCCGTATCTCGAGCAGTTCATGTTTTTAGAGTAGCTTTTTCTTTTCCATAATGAATATAGAAGGCATGGAGGTAATTGTCCCATTCCTTCCTTGACTCTTTATTAGCAAACCTGACATTATTTTCAATTAAGGTTGTTCTTTAAGTTTGCAATACCCTCTTTATTCTAGCATAGTCTTTTGGAATTCTTTGAGAATGTGGAATTCAAATATAAATCAAATGTTTTGGGAGGGTGAGATTTCAAAATGACACCTCCCGAGGTGTCATTTGTTTTTAGCCTAGTTGGATTTGAAACAAATTCCAAAGAATTTGACACAAATCCAATTTCTCAAATTCTTGAGTTCTCAAACATGGATTTGTGTCAAATTTGGATTTGAGAATCAAATCTTTGTTTCCAAACATACTCTTAGTGCTTTTGGAAAATGATTTCTTATGATTTCTAAAATATCTCAAGAATTTCATATGTTTGATTCACATATTTTGTAATATATATATGCATATTTGTAATATCTTATTTCTTTTATAGGAATATATATTTAGATGTGAATATTTGAATTTTAGGAAAATGAGAAAAGATTTTATTGCAATTATATCTTTTTACTATCCTAAATATTTTTGGATATATTTTGACTTCTTAATTCAGAAATAATCATGTTTGATTTTGAATAAAATCTTAAATTGTTTGAAAGATATATTCTAGGAATTTCATTTGAGGTAAAATTCTTATTCTGTCCTTATTTGGAATTATCCTACTTCCTCCTGTTCTAAATGATCTTCCCCTTTATTTTGCAGTTTTTGACTAGCCATATTGGGAGCCACACATAGATCAAATGAAATGTTTACTTGGTGTAAAAATTAACACATTTTTTATTCTGCAGTGCATTCTCCAAGGTTCACTTAAATTTAAGTCAAACGGGTTTTTCATTTGGTTTATATACTAGTCTCAATATGACTAGTCAAAAACTGCAAAACAAATGGAAGATCATTCTGAACAGGAGGGAGTATGTGTTTTGCTTGGAAAGAAAATGTAACACCCCCAATTTCCTGAGATTTTAAAAAATGCGTTCGATTTAAAATAAGGACAATTGGGAGTGTTAACGACACGATTGACATCCTAGATCAATCGTTAAGGCAGAAGGTCACTTCTAATGATCTAATAACTCCAAATATAAAGTATATAAATGATACATCCCAAAAGAATGAAATACAATTCTCGAATAATCTTAATTAAAATGCGGAAGCGATAAATTAACTAAGTCTGAACTTTATTTAATATGGTAAGCGATCGTCACTCTGATCCCTTAACTATCCCCAAGCACCTCAAAACTAACATGCAAGACTAAGAAAACGAAGAAACCGTCAACCAAACGGGTTGAGTAAGAAGCAACTTATCTTAAAAACAGTTTTTTTTTTTTTTAAAGAAAATATTTTTTCCCTATACATATAGCACAGCGGAAACCTTTGAATAATTTAAAACACTTGAACCGTTAACAATTAATTAGTATACGAAAACATAACAAAACCATGCAACAAATCCTTTTCCTTTGTTCCTTTTCCCTTCGATACCAGGGTTGACTTCCTTAAACCAATAATCCCAAATGCATGCATCCCCCTAGGGTCTCGTTCCCAAGGGGAAGATATAAAGGCTCAAGGTGGAGGATCAATCCACCCTTTCTATACTTTGTGCATAATATACTTAGACCATTACGTTCACCGTGTACTCAAGTTAACTCCCTTACCAGAGTTGACAACTAATATAAAACCTTTAAGTAATAATACATGTATAAATTAGTAAAACTGGAAAACCTTTGCATTTGAACCTTACACTAAGCAATTACCTTTCGAAATCACAAACCTAACTATAAAATAATTTATATAATACTTCTCAACTTTAAAAACGCATGTAAATAATTCCTTTGAATGAGATAAGTAACTCTTTTTACCTTGTTCAACCGTAAGTCTCACAGTAGCTCAACAAGAACTAAAATTGTTCTTCAGCGAACTCGGACTCTACATGAGTACGTAAAATATACTAATTAGTTTATGCACCTACAATGTATGATATGTATGTTGTATGCACGATAACTATTATGATCTAACGCAAAAGTAACAACAAAGCTTTATAACTTCGCCCCTCCTTTCTCCATGGACTCCCGAATACCAAAAAAAAAAAAAAAAAAAAGAAAAGTAACAAGACCCTTAATTACCATACTCCTCACTTTAATACATACTTCTAATTAAAACAGCCCCTAAGGTTCATTTTTATGAACATAAACCACTTAAACGATGTCCCAACACATTCACCCCTAGACCAATTGTGTCATAACTCATAGCTAAATTTAATTATACCACCAAATAATTTTGATCTCCCCTTTAACACATGTTGGCCAGGCCATACTGTAGTCATGAAATTGTCTTCTTATCATATAAATCACTGACCAAGAACATACACCAAGCTACACTGATACTTATTAATTCGACACCATTTGTTTCCAATTCAAACTCCAAAACAAGCTTTCACCGACATTGACAACAATATCTAAACATGTATGTATAAGTTCCTTCAAATCCTTGAACATTTCAAACTTTAACAAGATTATTGTACGTATAAATCCTAGCCTAGCTAACTAATACTATTGCGTAAATGGTCCCGAGAACAAGTCACAACTTAAAACTCAACTACAACTTCATAATAAGATCCCACTGCCCTTCAAATCTCACCCACACAAAGCCATACAACACCCATGATGGTTTCATAAGAATAGATATAAGCCTTAATTATAACAAAGCTTTAAAAGGTCTTAATAATTAACCAATTAAATCTGAAAATATAATGTGATGTTTTCAAGTATAAATCATGCCAAATCATCCGGTAAACCATGTTAAAATTATGAAAATCTTGAATAAACGCAGTAAGGTTATAGTACGAATGAATTAAAACGATTAACAAAAGCACTGTACAAAAAAAAAAAAAAAAAAAAAAAAAAAAAAAAAAAAAAAACTGGAGTGCGAGATTTACATGCCTCGAAATGGTGTTGATTATGGTAAGAGGAGAGAGGAATAATAAGGGTTGATGATGAAAATGGAGAAAATGTAGCAGCCAAAGGAAGGTAGGAGGAGGAATACGTGAATTGAAAGTAGGAGAGAAGGTTTTAAATTTAATTTTAATTTTTTTTTTTTCTATTGCTGCTGCAAACGACAAGAAATGGGTTTTGAGTTTTTTTTTTTTTTTTTTTTTTTTTTTTTTTTTTTTTTTTTTTAAATAATATAAATGACTTACTTTCGTTTTTCCCGAAATCGCTAAAAACTGTTGTTTCGATGTAAAATCTCGGAATCCTTTTTGTAAGGTCAGTTTATTAACGGAAAAAAAAAAAATTTAGAACCCCAAAACACGGAGTATTACAGAAAATTACTTGAATACCTCTTAATAATTTTCTATAGCATAAAAGGAGTCTTGGGGTCTCATTATGCCTCACATGTTTGTACAATAAGTTTTGAGCTTAATTTTCAAAAGAAAACGTCAAGATAATGCAGTATTGCATACTGTTCCCTGCACTGAAATCGTACACTATACTCATCATAGGTCGAATTGTTACCTCTATCCGCTTGTCTGAAAAGCAAATTTACGAGGTGATTGCTTTGTATTTTTCTCTTCTAGAGTAAGGTATTTGGGGTACGGGTTTATACTCGAGTTCTCCTATTGTCTTTGGTTGAGTGAGTAGGAAAGAGTTTCATAGTTGAAACTAGTACAACTAGAGTTAGTTGTAGGGTTCCTCTACTTGTCTTGAGTTGAGCTAGTAGGGAAGAAAACTCTAGTGGATTTTGTGGATGTAGACCTTGGGTTGAGGTCGAACCACGTAAATCTTGTGTGTACTCTTATCATTGTTTCGTGTTTTACTTTATACAGATCTATGAACTGTACCAACACAAACTAGAATCTCTAGTTTGTGGTATTGTACACTAGTTTGTTTCTTCCGCTTCTTTAATTTACACACAATAGATCGAGTAAAAATGAAAAGGTTTCGATCAAAATTCATACTCAATTCACCCCCTGCCCTCTTGAGCATATCTGTAACACCCCATATTTTTGGGTAATTATTTAATAAAGGTGTTACTTTTTAAATCGATTATTGGAAGATAAAATGAGTTCCTATAATTGAATTTGGGTCGGGTTTATGGATCACTTATCTCACCCAACGAATAAAGCCCAAACCCGAGTCTACCCTCATACCTATATATACATATAATAAAGAAAACCCTTGCTTTATTTCATAACCATTCGGCCTCCTTCTCTCCCTCTCTCTTCTTTTCGTAGCCTCTACCCGCATAAAATTCCCAGCATCACTATGTCTACTTAAAACACACATAATTATCTCATACGATCTTTAATTGGAGCGTGGTTGGTGGCGTTAGAACCGTGCTTTCGATACGAATTCGGGAAGATGTAGATCGTGCCAAGATTCCATAGGATGCTACTTGTGGAGCTGTTTTAGTGGAGATGTGTCTATCTACCCGAGAATCTGTTCCGCCCCTCGGTATTTTAAGGATTCCCGTCGACTCCTAAGGAATTTGAGAACGAGATTTTGTGGAGATGTTCCTTACTCTAGCATTGACAATATATCAAAAATTGGTAAGATCTAGATCTGTGGATAAAAAGTTATATTATATTTCGTGGGTAACCCTAATTCGTGTTTATGGTTCAGTGTGAGATCGATTCCCGTTGATCCACTTGGAGTTTGTGGACAAAATTTGGAGGAAACGTTCCTGACATTACCCTTTATGTCATACTAAATTTTGGTGGGCATACGATGTCTGGAGGTAGGAGTTATCTATGTTTCAATACCACTGTCTTCTTTTAGATTCATGGTATATTTGTAAAGTTGTGAGATTATGGCTTATGATTATACCTTGTGAATTAGGGGATCATCGATTGATTTTGTGATTTATTGGGCGTCTAGATTGTGGATTCGAGGAGGTGTAGTTCATTGACTTGGTTATAAGAGTTTAATTTAAGAATTAGCGTTGAAAGGTAAGAACGTTTGATCATTCATCTTTGGACTATTCTATCCTCTCACTTGATTCACATGTTCACTTGCTCATTGTTCCTACGTTTGATTCATAACCATACACTTAATTCAATTTGCCTACGCTTGTTTCAATGTATATATATTCGTTCGTAACCCGTTTGAGTTTGCTCGACCTCGGCCTCTCGGCTTCCTTACTCGGCCTCGGTCTTTTGTGATCCGAGCCTCTCGACCATTCGGCCAGTCGGCTTCTCGGCCGAGTGGTATGCTTTTGTTGATCTTGGCTTGTGTTTTTCGATTGTGTTGAATTATTGAATCCGGCTGTGGCCATTTATAAATTGTATTATCGAATAACGTACCATCAAATAATGAACATAAAACGGATGAAAGAAAGTGACGATATGATTACCACCTAGAGTGAATGTGATGCGGCACGGACCGATCACTGTTTATACCTCTGATCAAGGTACTGTTTCGGTCGGAGTAGCTACCGACTGCCTATTAGGCTTTCCTCCTAGAGGTACGCATCCTACTGGATCTCTAGCGAGGGGTGTGCACATTTTAAGTCTTTAGGAATCGTTTATATGTACTCTAGCTCGCGCAGGTTCGAGATTGTGGTGGCTGCGGGGTAGGAGCCCAGCCGTGTATGATAGACAAGACCGTTTGTCTCGTCAGCGATACGTGACTATCGCACCACCGTGTCCCGATGGTACTCTGTATTCATTATTATATCCAATGCTTATTATTTGTTAGCTACGCGCCTCAAGGCGCGTATCTTTGTTTCTCTGCTTTATGTTTCTTACTCAGCCTGTGCTGACGTTCTGTTTTCTGGTTTGTTCCCTACCTTATTCTGGGGCCTACGTCATTCTCGATGGCGTAGTTGACAGGTCTTGATGCTTTGGATGCTTGCTTGAGGAGTCGATTTGCATGTTGGGGATTCACAAACATTTATTGAAACTTTATTTCTTTTGGATTATGTAATTTGAGTTTGGTTTTGAGAATTGTAGTTCGACAGTTTTAAGACTTCCGCTGTATCTTTCTTGTTTAGTTTGTTGTGTCTGAATTTATAGCCTAGCAATTGACTCGATAGTCAATTGCGGCGTGACAATTCTAAATTCATTTCTATTTATAGTTGGTCAAAATTTAGGGTTGTTACAGTTGGTATCAGAGCGTTAGGTTCTGATTCGTCGAGTCTACAAAAGTTTTCAAAACAAATTTTGAAAGTTTTAAAATGGGGGCGAGTCGGGTGCATTCATTCGCATGCTAGTTGCTACGTGCTACTTGTTTCTTGTACTACACCATGGAGTTCTTGGATTGATTTTTGGGTGTTCTAAAAGTGAATATTTTACACCGACCCACTTTGGAGATTATCTTTGGTGCTAACAGTAATTGATGATCTATTGATTTATGAGTTTCGAAATTTAGTTTATTGTTTCGAATGTGATATTGAAATGCTTAAGGCGACTAGGGTATTGGAATAGATCGACAGTATTGCAAGTTAAATAGAGGCATTAAGCACCTTTTGGGTTTATATTAGGGATGAGTTGAAGATGATGATAGTATGATTGTATTTGAGCACTGAATGTTTATAGTTATCGAGGATTTGGCCATTTTAGGTGAGATATGAGACAGAACATACCCTTGGGTTTGTGTATGTGAGATGGTGGTGAACCACAAATTTGGAAGCAATCGTCTACTTCCTCTTTTCCTAACCATAAAACTCTATTCATGGTATTGAATCAAATAAGATCGTTGGGAAAAATGAATCGAGACGAACCTATGCTTATTCCTGTAGAAACAGCCGACACCACTCAATCTAACTTTGCTCCACCAATTGAATCTAGTACAACGATTATTTTAAGAGAAAGTGAAAAGTCGAAGAAGGGACTAGTAATGGTGAGTCTATGAAGGAGCTAAGCTTATGCGTGGTAGGTTCTTGTATACTCGACCTTACGTCATTCAAATGCCATCGACGCGGATTTTAAGTAACTTTAAGAGAAATGAGAAATTGGGAATGCCAAGTAACGTTAAGAGAACTGAGAAATTTTATTGAGGATATCAGGCATATGATTGTTTTCGACATTTTGGGGTTAGATGACAAGGATTTGTTATGCAATTTACGGTACTGGAAGCACCTAAATTTTGAAGGAACTCTCGAAATGAATCAAATTCTGTTGGGACAAATTGAAGGTCAATATATATTTCTGCAAGAGTTGTGAGGTTTTAAAGTAGTGCAAGTTAGAAGTGACACGATTTTGGGTTCGATACTTTAAAATTGAGGATTTCTGTGATTTCCGTTGCTTTGTTTTCTTTGCATTTAGACTATGTGTCTTGTAATCATTTTAGAAAAAGGAGACAATGCCCCTATAAATATGTTCAGGTCAATGTTATTTGATTGAGATCACGTGCTATCTGAAAACTTATATGTCTGTGTGTTTTGTGTCCTCGACTCACTCGTTCTAAATGGCCGGACTCGGTTTGACCGATGGCTCACGTTGGCACCAAGGAGAGTGTCCACCGGTCTTGGCCAAGGCGCAGCCTGCACTACTTTCCGTCTTTCTCCTTACAAAATTTGAATCGAATCAGTAATTGATAAATCATATGGACGAGTTAAACAGGAAAGCACTACTCTAATTTCGTATGATCAAATAAAACACTCGAATAATACGGTTGGTTGATTATTAGTATTACATGGGATTTCATACTTGGTTCATTTGAAAGTCGTACCATAAAGGTAAATTATTTACCTCGGGACCCATAACAAGATTCTTCAAGTTAGGGCCGTTTGGGTAAAGGTTGGTGCTTATGGGTTTTAAGTGAGTAATCAAATTTGATTTGGGACTATATTGTATGAATTACGGCTAGCGTTGGTAATTACTGCCTATGCATGATTGTAGTATTATGGAATATAAATGAGCAAAGGGACACATTCATGAGTTCTCGAATCATCGATATATCTGTATGAGTTTTCTTTCGGTAAATCATATGATAGAAGTGTTGGGCGCCTAATATATAATGGGAAGTGAAATTTTGAGGTTATCATGAGGATTGATCAATTAAAATTGGGTATTAAAATTTTAGAGGTACAATTAGATGGTTTGGGGACAAAGATTCAACGTTCAAGGTCAGTTACATCTATTGGTACGTGATTGGTATAATTAATAAAATGGAAGAGATAACATGGTTATGACTTCAACAATTGTTCGAAAACCGAAGTGGTGAAGGAGATTCAACTAGTCGCGTACATGCAAGACTCGAAGGAAATGAGACACATTTGTTTGTTACAAGGTTTGAACCTCCAACCTACAAGTCAAACATAACACAACAGAACCACTAGGACAATATTTGTTTCATAAGTTGCTTCTGGACTTTCAACAAGGGAGTGTAGACGTAAGTAGAAAAGGAACGTCGCTGTGCTACAACAATATCGAGGACATAAGTTAGTAGGACTGATGTACCATATAATGTGTAGGGCAAAGTCGACATAAAGATATTGTTTGAATCCAAGGTTAATTTTGAGACTTCATATGCATGGAATGCTATTATTCACGAGTGGTGTTTGTACACTATGCCCTTGGCATCGGTCTTTCTGAAGGCATTGTAGATCATGTTTTGGTGGATAAATTAAGATTGAGATGGGGCGTGCTTAGTGATTGACACCCAAGTCTAATGGAAAAGATAACGTATGGGGCGCTATATCTAATTTGGTTAAATTTACATTCTTGACGTTGTGGCTTGCGACAAATGAACTTAGTCGATATGGATTGATAGTGTTTACCCTGACAAACAAGTTAATGGAATGTGAAGTAATTTCGAGGTGGTAGCGTTGTTGCGCCCTTTGAGTTCAAGGCACTTTGAGCATCATATCTCGAGATTTGAAGTCGTTGGAGGCTTTGATTTTAATTTCAAGTTAAAGGATGACTCCTAGTACATTTTGGTTTAAATAACTAGGAAAGGAATGAGAACTTCGAAGATGTAGAGTTATGGGATTGGAATTGTCGTGGAAGAAATTTAAAAGTGTTAGATAATCGAAAAGGACTTTGTATAGAGGATCTAGCGATTGTTATTATGATCAGAGTTGATACTACCTACATAACGCCTATGGTATTGAGTTACTGAAAATAAAATTAAACCCCTTTTTGAGAAGTTACAGTTGTATTGCATTAGTTCAGGCGGCTTTGGTGTTATGAAACAGATGAGAAGACAACAAAAGAGAACTAAGGATAATCATATCAGTTTTAGCTTGACAAGTTTGAGACTTGAGGCTACATGTTTACAAGGACGAAGTTTCTTCAAGTCAATTTAGGATGATGGTCTTAATGACTAAGGCTAAAAAGTGCGTCAACACTTGGGAACTTTGGATACGAATATGTGTTTGATCAAGTCCCGAAAGGGTTTCCTTGCAGTTACATAAAGCTTGTGTATTGCTTTAAAGTCTACACCTGTGAGACATGGATTCAAGAAGACTCCAATGTGCAAGAAACAGAGAAAAGTGACTCCGAGGCCTGTACAATATGTTTTGAGGATCAAATGAGAACTGGATATGGAAGGAAAACTCCTAGCTAACGGGTGATACTCTTAACACATTAAGGTCATATGATTATATGATTAAACTCGTTCGCACAACCAAAGAAGTTGACTCTAAGTATTACTTAAGGGTTGATGTGAGTCATGAACGGATAAAATTTGGAGAACTACAGCGGGCGTGTTCAGGAAACCCAATGAGTATGAGGAGAATGACCTACTTGAATTGAGGTTAAAGTGATGATTATAGTCTTAAACTTTAGAGACATTCGAGTTTAGGCCATCACGAAAAGGGTGAAATAGGTGTATAATTCAAGGATCTAACATCAGACATTCAGCGAGATTACTGAAACTTAATGAGTAGTATGAGACGACAAGTTAACGATGAGGTGGAAACTCAAAAGTTGTGGTCAACAACTTAAGGATTTATGGAACCATCGTGAATGGCATAGAGAATATAAAAAT
The DNA here is from genome assembly GCA_963680865.1 of Spergularia marina. Lineage (NCBI taxonomy): Eukaryota > Viridiplantae > Streptophyta > Magnoliopsida > Caryophyllales > Caryophyllaceae > Spergularia > Spergularia marina. The sequence continues at coordinate 19,849,135 of OY804549.1, forward strand.
CCCGGACACACCAAGCAAGCATAAAGGTCTATGTAAAGTCATTAGCAAAAAAAAAATGAGTCTACTCAGTGCGATAAAACAGTTATTAGATGACGACAATATCTTGCCGGGGTAAAACGACACTAGATGACAACAATTTTGGAGATGAAAGTTTAGCTTAAAAGGTTACAACGTCTTTTATGAGCTCACAACAATATAACGAGGATGACGACTTGAGTGGCTCACAATAGAGGGACGATCGATGTCAATTCACTTTGTCGAACAAGAATGTGAAGGATACATGGAATGTTAAGATATTATTTAGCCAGCTGCCTATATGCATTAAGAAATATGACTGTGGAAGTTCAACTTACATGTGAGTTGAGATTTTAGATACAAGTTCTACGACGGTGGTCTTGATACTAAATAGTACTCTGAGGTTTAAATGACAATACCTTGTGTAGATGGGAACACTCCAATAAAGGTTTGACATGGAAGTGGCAACGATGAGATTCAAATGGACATAAATATTTCAGTAAAACTTCTAAGGATCGAGATATGGTACAAGTTTGAGTTGCCGGCCGGCTTCAGGAAAGGTTCTATTATAGTAATGTGTTCCATGTCTATCAACGACAATCACGAGGAAATACGACAAAGCATGGTCGACCTGGGAATGAGAAAGAGACAATGAAATATTAATTTGGGAAACACAAGTGAAAAGTGGCATTTATCGATGGTCAGATAATTTCCCCGCATGATACATAAAGTACATTGGTTCGAGGACGAACCTTTTCTTTAAGGGGGATGAGAACGTCGCATGTTCGTCCTTGGCTCTGAATTATGTGAATTACGTGATTTCACTTGTTATTATATGAATCGTGTTGCATCTTATCGAATTATTCTGATAAATTGACATACTTACTACATGCACTGACGATGCATGTATACCTATTCTGTGCACTAATGATGCACACGTACTCGTTTTGTGCACAGACGATGCACACGTATTGACATACCATTTCTCACTCCTTTCCTTTCATACATGCAATTATGTTGTTGAGTCACTACTTATTCTCATCGTATATGGTGTCCTAGTACCATGTATATTATCAAATACATATAAGCCTATTTACTTTCATCTCCCTCTCTTTGCTCGAATGCTCAAGCGGTTGTAAATGTAGTTGTGTGACAGAACAAGTGTTTGGAGAACTATAAACTTGGAAGGACGGTAATTGAGGACACTTTGGAGAATGAATTTAAGATTCGGGACGAATCTTTGTTTTAAGGGGGGAAGACTGTAACACCCCGTATTTTTGGGTAATTATTTAATAAAGGTGTTACTTTTTAAATCGATTATTGGAAGATAAAATGAGTTCCTATAATTGAGTTTGGGTCGGGTTTATGGATCACTTATCTCACCCAACGAATAAAGCCCAAACCCGAGTCTACCCTCATACCTATATATACATATAATAAAGAAAACCCTTGCTTTATTTCATAACCATTCGGCCTCCTTCTCTCCCTCTCTCTTCTTTTCGTAGCCTCTACCCGCATAAAATTCCCAGCATCACTGTGTCAACTTAAAACATACATAATTATCTCATACGATCTCTAATTGGAGCGTGGTTGGTGGCGTTAGAACTGTGCTTTCGATACGAATTCGGGAAGATGTAGATCGTGCCAAGATTCCATAGGATGCTACTTGTGGAGCTGTTTTAGTGGAGATGTGTCTATCTACCCGAGAATCTGTTCCGCCCCTCGGTATTTTAAGGATTCCCGTCGACTCCTAAGGAATTTGAGAACGAGATTTTGTGGAGATGTTCCTTACTCTAGCATTGACAATATATAAAAAATTGGTAAGATCTAGATCTGTGGATAAAAAGTTATATTATATTTCGTGGGTAACCCTAATTCGTGTTTATGGTTCAGTGTGAGATCGATTCCCGTTGATCCACTTGGAGTTTGTGGACAAAATTTGGAGGAAACGTTCCTGACATTACCCTTTATGTCATACTAAATTTTGGTGGTCATACGATGTCGGAGGTATGAGTTATCTATGTTTCAATACCACTGTCTTCTTTTAGATTCATGGTATATTTGTAAAGTTGTGAGATTATGGCTTATGATTATACCTTGTGAATTAGGGGATCATCGATTGATTTTGTGATTTATTGGGCGTCTAGATTGTGGATTCGAGGAGGTGTAGTTCATTGACTTGGTTATAAGAGTTTAATTTAAGAATTAGCGTTGAAAGGTAAGAACGTTTGATCATTCATCTTTGGACTATTCTATCCTCTCACTTGATTCACATGTTCACTTGCTCATTGTTCCTACGTTTGATTCATAACCATACACTTAATTCAATTTGCCTACGCTTGTTTCAATGTATATATATTCGTTCGTAACCCGTTTGAGTTTGCTCGACCTCGGCCTCTCGGCTTCCTTACTCGGCCTCGGTCTTTTGTGATCCGAGCCTCTCGACCATTCGGCCAGTCGGCTTCTCGGCCGAGTGGTATGCTTTTGTTGATCTTGGCTTGTGTTTTTCGATTGTGTTGAATTATTGAATCCGGCTGTGGCCGTTTATAAATTGTATTATAGAATAACGTACCATCAAATAATGAACATAAAACGGATGAAAGAAAGTGACGATATGATTACCACCTAGAGTGAATGTGATGCGGCACGGACCGATCACTGTTTATACCTCTGATCAAGGTACTGTTTCGGTCGGAGTAGCTACCGACTGCCTATTAGGCTTTCCTCCTAGAGGTACGCATCCTACTGGATCTCTAGCAAGGGGTGTGCACATTTTAAGTCTTTAGGAATCGTTTATATGTACTCTAGCTCGCGCCGGTTCGAGATTGTGGTCCAGCCGTGTATGATAAACAAGACCGTTTGTCTCGTCAGCGATACGTGACTATTGCACTGCCGTGTCCCGATGGTACTCTGTATTCATTATTATATCCAATGCTTATTATTTGTTAGCTACGCGCCTCAAGGCGCGTATCTTTGTTTCTCTGCTTTATGTTTCTTACTCAGCCTGTGCTGACGTTCTGTTTTCTGGTTTGTTCCCTACCTTATTCTGGGGCCTACGTCATTCTCGATGGCGTAGTTGACAGGTCTTGATGTTTTGGATGCTTGCTTGAGGAGTCGATTTGCATGTTGGGGATTCACAAACATTTATTGAAACTTTATTTCTTTTGGATTATGTAATTTGAGTTTGGTTTTGAGAATTGTAGTTCGACAGTTTTAAGACTTCCGCTGTATCTTTCTTGTTTAGTTTGTTGTGTCTGAATTTATAGCCTAGCAATTGACTCGATAGTCAATTGCGGCGTGACAATTCTAAATTTATTTCTATTTATAGTTGGTCAAAATTTAGGGTTGTTACAATATCTCGCGACACGACTGTTCAATGCAATATACAATGCAATTCTTCTCTCTAAATTCTAATTCTCTGAATCTTCTCTCTAAATTTTAATTCTCCTACACACTTCTGTTCTCGTCTTCTTCATTCATCTTCTTCTTCACTTTCCAATCTTCTTTGTATCTTAGCTTCTTCAATACTCTTCATCGCCATTAATGCCCGAAGCTCAATCTTGTGCTGGGATTACAGTGTAACACACTATGTTTTTTTTACTGAGTTTCTAATACTATGTTAAATATCAATATTGAATAGAAGTCTTTCCTAAAACCAAGAATTTTAATGCAAATAACTCACGTCGTAAGAAAGACGAAAGACCTCTTGAAAAATTCATTATTTAACCGTGAAGTCTGGAGACGGCAACGAAGTGATGAGATGGCTTACGCGTATACGTCTAGATCTGCCACGTGGGCGTGCATTCTAGACAATTAAAGGTATAATATAGATAGATAGATAGACACTACGCGTTACACATTCAAAAACTAGAAGCTAACCCAAGAGCTAGCTCTCAGTAAATTTGCATGAATCTTAATTTGACAACATATAGCTGACGCTCCTTGATTATACTCTTACAGTTTGTTTGGATAGCATTTTAGGATGGAAAGGGAGGGGAGGGGGAGAGAGGGAAGGGAAAGGGAGGGGAGGTGAGGGAGAAGGAAGATGAATTCCATTGTTTGGATAACAAAAAAAAAAAAAAAAAAAAAAAAGGTACAAGCAAGGAAATGGAGGGAAAATACCATTATTGATAATTAATTAATCTAAAGTAATGATAATAATAATAATGAAATAAAAACAATTTTTAAAAATAAACTCAAAATCCCCAACTCCTCTCATTTTCTCTGATCTCCTCTCTCATTCCCCCTCCCCCGAGTCGCCCCACTGTCGTCGTCGCATTGCACCGGCGACCTCCATCTCCGGCGAGGACACCACCGCCCAACTCGCCCGGCTCCGGCGAGTCCTCGGTTGCCATCAACGGCCTCCATTTCTCCTTCCTCCACCGCCAAACGTCTTTTTTTATTTTTTTTTGAAAACCCTAGATCTAAAATTAGGTGGTGTTAGGGTAGTTGTTGGTGTTTGTGGTTAAGGGGGAAATGGTCGCCCCATCATGGCGGTTGTAATGGTGGTGATTTCGCTAGAAATGGTGGTGGTTGGTGTGGGCCGGCGGCGGGTCGTGGATGGCGGAAGTGGCGGTGGGGAAAGGGAGGTGAGAGAAAATAAAGGGGGTTAATTTAGTTGTTATTTTATAAATATTTAGAAGTAATTTAATAAAATAATATAACAAATGTTCATTTTCCTTCCAAATCTCTCCAACTTTGGAGAGATGAATATTAGAGAAAAGAGAGGAATCCAAATCTCTCAATTTCTTTTCTCTCCCCTTATAAATATGTATCCAAACAAATGATTCATTTTCCCTCCCTTATCTCCTGCATTTCCCTCCATTTTCCTCTATCCAAACAGACCTTTACTCAACCCGAATCTCGACCTGACACGGGAGAAGAAAAAAAAAACCTCTCTAGAAGCGAGGGGTAGCGTAGTGAAGAAAATGAGGGCTAGATTCTAAAAACTTGGCCGCTTGTTCCTCCAAGAACAACCATGCTTCAAAACCATCACCATCACAATCCGTAAAATCAGTAAAGATAACGAAATCTTTTTTCTCGTGATGATGAAGCTTGTGATCAACTGGTACAATCCAATCGGGTTTACCGAACCCGAAGTCCACATCACTAAACCCGGCGGACTTACACCATGCTGATAAAATGTACACATCATACCCCTCGTACTCGATCAGCGCATTCACAAAATTCTGCCGGTTGTTTTCTCTAACTTCCGCTCTCTTGTCCCCTTGATAATCCACAATCTTGTCCTTCATCTTTGTTATTGAACCATGGATCTCCGCTACCAGTTCCGAGAATGGCGCTCGCTTCTCAGCTCGAGCGAGCGCCAAGTCGATAAGGTTACCCATGGTTCCTTTGGGAAGGACAGGGTCACACCTTGACCGAAAGTCAACAACTACATTCATTACTGATTTCCCTTCCTTGTTACGTGGTGGTGACGCCAACATGATTTGCTGCCATACAAACCCCGCTAGCGTAACAAACCGACTAGGGTTACCCACCTTCTCGCTTGCAGACGCGGCCTTTAGCCGAGCTACTGCGTCATTATTGAACACGAAGCTCCTCCCGACAATGTGCTTCTCGGGGACGATACTCATCATTGACGATCCTGGTGATACCACTACAGGTCGATCCTCTCCCGGTACAGGAGGAAAAGCGATAACGCCGGCATTGAAATCAGGTATCTCATGGGCAGCGTCATCGTAACGTTCAGTTACAAGTGCGGCCCAGTGTCTAAGAAAAGTCGCGGCAGAAGTAGCGTCGGTCAGCTTATGGGTGTGGTACAACCCGAGGGCGAACCCACCACAAGTGAACACATTGATCTGAATCGCAACGTGAATCCCCGACCTTATTAGGTTATCCTTAGGTGGGTAAAGGTCGAGCAAATCAATGTCCGAAGAAGACGACGACAAGGAGGCAAGAAGAGGAACAAGAGGACAATTCACTCGGGCTTCGACGAAGGGCACCCCTTGGTCGTTGCACAAGGTAGTGCCCCACGTCTCGTAGCGACCGGCTAAAGGGTAGAAGTAGGAGAGTGTTTGGGAGAGACAAGTCTTGAGACGGGTGATATCGATAAGTGTGGCGCCGACGGGAGCGGAGTAGAAGAAAAGTGTGGGGGTAACCACAGGGAATTGATGATGGTCGAGAAGAGTGTGAGTCAAGTTTTTAAGATGAGAAGGTGTTGGGGAATTTGGTTTAATGGATTCTGTTGATATTACTTGAACATGCACGTTTCGGAAGGCCTCCATTTCTGCAAACTACTACTTAATTTGGCAAATCAGAAATACTTAAGTAGTTCAAATTATTGGAGTAAAAAGTCCAAGTAAACTCAGTTTTTAGTAGGTGTACGTGGTCGTGTGGTCCGTGTGGATTGTTGAATAATAAAATCAAGGAAAAGAAAGAGCCGAAGAAAGAGCAGGAGCAGAGAGCATTAATTATTGGAGTAAAAAGTCCAAGGAAGTATGCGGAATAATTAACCAGACTAGTATTTAACGTGAGAATTGTTGTGACAGAGGCGTCCACTCCCAACAACCAGAGGCGAAGCTAGAATTTAAAATTTGGGGTGGCGGATTTAAAATTCCTTTTTGGTGACGGTTTTGGTTTGGTCACAGTGTAAGACAGAATGCCAACGTCGCGGTCACATGCATAGGCTAAATGTTAACATATTAGACATATCGGTCGATTTTTTTTCCTTTTTATGGCATCCGAAATATCGGCTAAACCCAAAACCGATACATATCGGCCCTTTGTTTGAAACTATTTTTTTCTTGAAGAAATCATGTTACTCGTGTGTATAGACACAAGTAATTATTTAGTTTTATTTAATTTGGTTATGTAAACGTAAACGGTAAACCTATTAAGAAAATAAAGACGGCAAATCAAATAGATATGATTTTTTTTCCTCTCTACGTATAAATGCATTAAATACACACATTGATCATAAGGTCATTACTTGTATCAGGTGGATTGTTGTTAATTTGTTATCAGTTATCTAGTTTAGGTCGCAGGTTCGAATCCTAGTCATAGTATACAGAGATTAGTTTTTGTTGAGTTTAGAGAATTAAAGCAAAAAATACTGAAAAATAAAATGCTATACATGCTTTAGCAAGCCTTCGAACCGGTGACCTCTAGGTTAATGTTCTTCTATACTAACCAATGGGTCAAATGCAGTTATTGATTAATGTATCTCGCAAAAAAACCATATATTAAATAATTAGCCTACAAAAACACACACAAAAAATCATCACCGGGGTGGCGGCCGCCACCCCTCGCCACTAACTGGCTTCGCCCCTGCCAACAACGAACGGTTTGAGTGTGATTGGGCGTGAATAGATGTAGTAACAAACGTGGTATCAACAATAATACAAGCAATAGAACGTAAAAAAAAAGACAACAGATTTAGCGTGGTTCACCAGTGATGTGCCAGCTACGTCCACCAAACAGAGGAGAAATATTCACTATATGGAGAATAACACCAATACAAATATGAGTTTAATCCAAAAAGAACTCACCAAATACGAACGAGATCTAAGAGCCAGACGTTCATGCGATCAACTAAGAACCCAAACAAACGCCCTTGAATCTCACCAAAACGAACAAGCCACAACCTTAAGAAAACCCGCAACTATGACTCTAGGTACTCACAATTACAAGAGAATCACTCAATTTGTGTCTTAGGGAGGCTATGAGGGGACTAGGGTGTTTATATAGTACCCCCATAAGCAAAAAACCCTAATAGGCCGAAGAAACGAAATAAGGAAACAAAAAACGCGTAAAGCAGAAGAAAAAAAACGCCGACACTCGCCAATGGGCCGCGGCCCGCTCCCACCCCACCTTCCATGGCGGGCCGCCACAATTCTCTGCATCGCCCATTCTCGAAAACAGTCGCGCTCCGCAGCTTAACCTCCGCGGACCGCGTGAACTCGCTGTCGATCTTCCTTATTCTCGTTTTCCCCCAACACCCGTACGTCGTAGAATCACGCCCCGAGCACCCTCCTCGATTACCACTACGACATACCCAAATTGGTAAGTATGTTCAGGACATATTTTAACAAGAATCGATCTCTAATGCCTTGTCCTCATTGGTATTGAGTGGTTTATATTGAGTGGGTTGTATGACTTGTATCTATAATGACTAGTATTTAGCAGGGTTGTTCTTATCGTGTTAGAGCCAAAACAAGAAAAGTACGAAATGTATATCGATTATCAGAAAAAGTCAATCACAAAAGTAGTAAAGTCGCATCTCGGATCAAGTAATAATCGAAATGTACGTAAACTATATACTCCCTCTAGTTCACTTTTTTTTCCAGTTTTGAGTAACCATGTTGAGAGTTACTTGTAAACTAAATGAATCGTTCACTTGTAAAAATTTGTCGATTCTCTATTTTGTATCACACTCTACCAACTTCACTTAATTTTATGATAAACATGTCTTTGATTTGGTTTAAAAGTTGTCCCAAATATGGTAAGACAAAAAAGAATACCCACCCTAAATCTGTCACGGAGTATAGACCGATTGCATGTTGCAATACGCTATACAAGGGTATTTCAAAAATACTATGTGATAGAATAGGAGAAGTACTCCCTCACATTATTAACCAAAATCGGGGTGCTTTTGTTAAGTAGAGGGACATTGTGGAAAATATAATGGTCTGCCAGGATTTGGTATGCAAATACAAGAGAAGGATCATCTCACCCTAGGTAGCACCGATACGGACTCGGACACGGACACGGACACCGATACGGATACGTGACACGACACTTTGAAATTCAGCGGACACGGACACGGCAAAAAACGAAAAATAACAAGTATTTTTAATGCATATTTTTCCAATTACGCGAACTGTGCACGGATAGGTAGAGGTGGGGTTGGTGCGGCCTGGTGCAGGTGAGGCAGTAGCGGTGGGCCTCTATCGGACGTCGGTTAGATGAGGTCTGCTAAGGCGGCGCCAGTCGAAGGTGGAAGAGCCGTTCGAAGCAGAAAGATGGGAAACAGAAGGAGATAGAGAAGTAAGACATATAGTTGAGCTACCGGTTAGTGTATTTAAATAGGAGAGAAAAAAAATAGTTTTTTTTTTTAAAAAACTTGTCAAAACGACCTAGTTTTGTGTCGTGTCAGGTGTCTGGTCCGTGTCCGGTCGGTGTCCCGTTCGTGTCCAATTAAAAAAACCGTGTCCGTTTTCTAAAATCAAATAAAAAAACCGGACACGGTTTTCGGGCGTGTCGTACCGTGTCCGATCCGTGTCGTGTCCGACACGGCACTGAATAGACGCGTCCGTGCTTCCTTGATGTCACCCTGGTGCTTGATTAGAATACATTTAAGGAAAGCGTCCGTGCTTCCTTGATCTCACCCTGGTGCTTGATTAGAATACATTTAAGGAAAGCGTATGATACAGTTGAATGGTGCTTTATTCATGAAATGCTGGTAGCACTGAGGTTCCCTTAGGCGATTGTGGAACTAATCATGAAATGTGCTACCACCCCAACGTACACTATAGCTTTAAATGGAGCTCATTTTGGTTTTAAAGGAGAAAAGGGGCCTCAGACAAGGAGATCCCTTGTCCTCTCTGTTGTTTACGTTATACATGGGAGTATCTGTCAAGAATCCTGAAGGTTGTAGCTGATAAGAATGGATTCAGGCTCCATCCGCTCTGTAGCAAAACAAACTGACACACCTCTATTTTTTTTTTTTTTTTTTTTTTTTTTTTTTTTTGTCTTAGTACCAATTTTTATTAAACTTTAGAAGAAAGAAATTTCATGGGATCCTCAGATTCCTCACCATTGTTTTAATACCATTTTCCACTTATTATATGTACATTCCCACTGCACCGTGTGTCATGGACTCATGGGTAATATTTAAACAACCTCCACCAAAAAAAAAAAAAAAAAAAAAAATGCTGCACAAACAAAACCTTTTACCAAGTATTTAGAAGTTCTATACATATATAGATTCAGCAAGTTGTTTGATGTGCTTCTTGCAGAACAGCAGAAGTCGACGGGATTACTAAGCCGTAGACGGCTAGAGGCTAACAAATGAGTTATAAACACCAAATTGTACTATGGTTTTCGCTAGTTCATATTTTCAAACAGAGCAAATATCATTTGCTAATATGTAAAGCGTCTACAATGATTGTTCATGGAGCTCTTTTCTTAGCAGCATTTCGTGAATGATTTCAGTAGAACATTATCGGTTTACCAAACTGTCATCATGTTACTGTAGCGCAGTTCACTTTCTCCCTGCCAACATGCTCGCTCAAAGGTCCAGGTATAGCTTGCTGAGAGAATTGAGATGTTTTATACAAGTTAAGTTTATCACAAATGGATACAGAAAGAGTCTGTTGACATTGAAGAAGATGTGACATACCTGAATGCATGACAATGCGTATAGGACATCACTTGCAGTAATTTGATGGTGGATAACCATCCTGAATCTGAAAATGTCACAAAATCAGGTTCTCTACCATAGGCAAGATATATAAGTGAGATCGAGGACCATATATATTCATCATCCCAATTTAAGTGCTTAGAATGCATGATGTTGGGCGCAGTAAGATAATATGCATCTACTGATCTAATCATGGATTTTACATTGATATTGCGATATCATACATTTCAGAATTCATCATTTTACAGTACATGCCAGATGCTTAAAAGTGTAACTTCAGGAAAGGAAGTGGCATAGAATGCATACATTTCAGAATACTTCGTTTTACAGTACATGCCATATACACAAAAGTATAACTTCAAGAACGTTAAGTTACACACCTGAAAGTATTTTCAGGCATGACCAATATACCATGCTCCTCTAACGTCTTGCCTAGCTTGGGTGCTGTGGTTCTGGAATCGTTGCATATGTTGACAAAGATCTGATAGAAGAGTAGTACTGCCATGATAAGAAATCCTGTGTACTAAATAGGGCAAGGGGGAACTCCTAAGTCCTAAGTCAAGTGATGATCGGCAGACATCACACATTAGAGTCTATTTACATCTGTTATAACTTTGTTATGAGCAGAGTATGTCCTAATGACCAAATTAACAGTAACAGAACACTCACAATATTCGTCTCAACTGAGGTAAGATCAACTTTAAGTCCCTGAATTTTGTTCAAGCCATCTGACGCAAAACAGTGAAAATTACCGCAGACATTAGATATTTCAGCATCTAGCCATCTACTGACATCAGGACAGTCATAGAAAGTTCAGATACAAAATTGTTTAGCAAAGCTGAGCAGACTAAAACTGTAACTAATAGTAGAAAACAAAGATGAGAAACCTGCTAATAGCTTTGCATTCTTATGGTCACCCTCAAGCTTTCTCACATTTTCTTGTAGGGCAACAAGTGCAGCAGCACATAAAATGCCAACCTGTCTCATCCCGCCACCTAATGTTTTCCTCAGTACTTTTGCCTACGGATTGCAGGGAGAACATTATGTAAGTATTGCATGTAGAATGCAAATATTAGGTCTAAACATGCCCAATTGAAAAGAATACCTTGTTTATAAACCCCGTTGATCCAACAATGACAGTTCCAACTGGTGCTCCCAGACCTTTTGACAAGCATACCTTTAATTCACACGTTAGGACGCCACAAATGTATAGTCAGAAATCATGAAGTACCTACATAAATCTACTGGGCTATGAGAGGCATGTTTTTCTGAAACCTTATTTCTGATGCATTGAGACTAAGGACATGAGTATAATTACCGACACAGAGTCTGCTGCTTGCACCAATCTGTCTACAGGAACACCAAGAGCCTGAAAGTTGACATAAGTAACATTAAGTAAAGCGAAATCACAGTTCTTTACTTCATACATGTGGAAGTTGAAAGCATGATTTAAATAAATCAAGATGGTACTGAGTGTTCTACTCACTGTTGCAGCATTAAAAATGCGAGCCCCATCAATGTGAAGCTTTAAACCATGCTTCTTTGCCAAATCTCCAACACTGTCTGTATACTCCACTGACAGACATCTACCGCCAGTACTGCAATGCAACAACAGTAGCTGTAATAATATATATAGTAGATCGCAGAAATATTGAATTTTCCATTACACCAAGTATATCAGTATCACCAGCAATTCTTTCCCTTTAGAGACTGACAGTCTACTAAAACAAGCATTAAAGACCCTGATCTGATCAAATCAGTCACAGCGTAGGATACATTCCCTCCTGATAGTAATGAATAGGACAGTACATAGTGGTCGTGTTTTGAACGAAAAGTAAAGAAGCAAGAGGCCTTTACAAACATTTAGGATATATCAGCTCATTTTCAGGAATTGTACCTAGTACAAATCAACTAAAGCTATTTACTGACGGATGAGTCAAAGTGCTTCTTGTAAAATTTTACGGATTTTTCCTAGTTAGATAAAGCCAATCAACTTGGGAATTATTCAATTATTCAGAAAGACCTGATCCACAATTAGTACATCATCTGTGATTGCTTCGACCAGATAACATCACTCGTGAAGCAGCAAGCTAGCATAGTGAGTTTACTAAAGGCACAAATGCTTACATGGTCCAGAAAGAGTAAGATAAACAGAACATAAACGGCAACTAATACACATGTACATAACATATGATTGCTATAAACAAACAAGACAATTCAGAATTAGATGGCATTGCAAATTTGCTAAAAGAATCATCCTTACTTTGCATGTGAATTCTCAAGGCAAATTACCCTAGTCATAGGATAATAAAGCTCCCCTTTCGGGTCTCTGATGGCAGCTTCAATCGAATCCAAATCCATGGTCCCGTCTTTGTTATTCTTCACAGTTCTCGGATGGACACCACCAATGGTGGAAATACCACCATTCTCATAAATGTGAATGTGAGAAATATCTCCAAGTATGACTTCACTTCCCCTTACATCACAGTGTACAAGTATACTTATTAGATTACCCATAGTTCCTGATGGCACAAACAACGCGGCCTCTTTACCCATAACCCTTGCCATCTCTGTTTCAAGGCGAAGGGCAGTCGGGTCATTACCCAACACATCATCATCAACCTCAGCATTTGCCATTGCAGCGCGCATAGCATCTGTTGGTTTGGTCACAGTGTCTGATCGCATGTCTATCACCCTTCTCAAGATCTCGGCGTCTAATGAAATCCACAAATTCAACCAAACATACATGCCCAAGTTAATTATTAATACCCAATGCAAGAATTATGACAACTGAATACACACCAAACAAGATGAGAACTTGTATATATAACTAAGCTCTGAGATGATTTCAAGCCTATATTTGGACTTCCATCAAATTTCAATTAGATTGACATAATTTGTTTAACTATAGTTTAGTTTCTAGACTACAAATTCCTTAATTTCTTGACTTGATGTCTAGAATACTATAAATTCCCACTTTCATCCATTTCCGACCCCCCCCCCCCCTCCCCTACCGCCCTACCCCACCTTAGGGTGGGAGTCTTTAAGGCGCTGGGGTACTGATGTTGTTGTATTCATTTCCAGTAAACTGATCAAATTCAAACCATGAATCTTTGACAAAGAAATTCATGCTTACTAGTTACTAGCCTAAAAATGTACAAGTATCAAACCCCTGCACATAAACTAAGGAGAGAAGTAACACAAACCAAAAATCAAAACCCTTCAACAAATGAAAAACACTATACAGTACCACCCTGAAACTAAAATTACATACATAAACCCAACAACAACAACAACAACAACAACAACAAAAACAAAGCTTTAATCCTTATTCGAGGAGAGTCGGCTAACTTGAAGCGCAATCTCAAAATGATTCAAGGGAGGCTAACATGCATAATCGTATAACGATAATATACAACAACAACAACATCCAAGCCTTATTCCCAAAATGATTTGGGATCGGCTAACATGAATCGTCGTCTAGTAACCGTCTCATGCGGCCCATAAAATTTCAAAAACAATAATATACATAACCATCCAAAACTCTTGCATGCAAGAAAGTATAATAATTTTTCTTTACAGACAGTAAACACATAATTACATAATAAAAAATTGGCAGAATTATCATAGAGAATGATGAGAATAGAGATATACCCTTATCAGTAGCAACTTCTCCCATTTTATCTCTGATTCAAAACAACAAAAACAAACAAAAAAAGAGGGTTAATCGAAGTTGGGTAAAAATTAATATTCGGGTTTTATGCAATTGAAAAAAAAAAATTACTTAAACACTTGATTGAGAAAGTGAGAGTTAAATGTTAGAACTTGACACACTTCTTTTCACGTGAAGTAGTGATCGCACAAGTGTTACACTTCACGAGTGAGCAATATATTTGGGGAGTGTTTTGTGTGAAGTGTGAAGGACACGTTACTCTTGAAAGGAAGGGAAATTGGACAGATTCTTTCAATTCCACATCAAAGGTTTTTTGTTTGATTCTGAATTTGGGATGAAAAACAATACAACTAACTTTGGACAAATTCAAATTCCCCACCTAGTAAATTTCATACTCGTTTTAGTCGTTTATTAGTTGGGAGTGGAAAGAGGGATCAACGTACAGCAAGTTTGTAGGAATTTTATCAACTGATTTTTGCATGAAAGTAGGATTGAGTTTTGATACTATTATTCCTACATTTTATACTAGTTAAGTAAGCATGTGAATGTGATCATTCAAGGAAATCATTTTATTATATCTTGTGTACAATGATGATTTTTTTTTCCTTGAGACTCTTGGAGAGTTTCAAGTGTAATCGTTAGTTATATTATTATCGGTTTTGTGATTTGTCATTGAGATCCCGTCTTACGTTTCAGGTTTGAACTTAGAGACATGTGGAACTAAAGGTGAGGACTAAATTATAATTTAAGGATGAGTGATTTTTAATATCAACTTCTATCATTTGTGTGAGTCTTTTTTTTTTGTAAAGATTATATCATAGACTTTTAGATGCAACCCAGTAGTAGGCAAAAAACTGTCAACGGTAAATTTTGGCATGCTCGCGGGTGCATAATGAACATGGTGGTCATCCTCACAATAGAGGAGTAGGGACCATAGTTGAATAGAGGAGTAAGGAAATTATCTATTCAAGTGTGGTCTCTACTCCTCTATTATGAAAAGAACCATTATGCTTATTGTGCTCTCGAGAGCATAGTATAAGCATTGCCTATCAACGAGACCTCACACTGGTGTTTCGAGTTGAAGCCATTTGGAAGCTAAGGTTAGCTATCAATTTATAATTTAAGATACGGAGTATATAATAACAAATTCAAATTTGGCATATGTAGGAGAATTTTGTAATTCTTCTCAACCACGGCAAAGCACCATAATAAATGAGTAAACTTTAAACCATTCATTATTTGCCCCAGAGTCAATGAGTTTTAAGTTTAAACCATTCATCCAAACACACACCAGATAGCAATGTGTCGTAAGTGTGATTTGACTCGCTAAACTCCAGTACAGCTTTGTGAGCCAAAACTAGATGTGTAGTGTAGGCAATAAAGTTGAACGCCATCGACCAGACACACAGTGGCGGTCGACTGATACAAGATTATAGTTTCACATGATACCTTGTTAATGAAACCTCCTCTGATTTGTAACTATCATTCCCCAATGAATTCCTCTACAGAAATATGGACTCCGGCTGCATGCGCAAAGCAATGGGAAGAACTCACACTAATATTTTACAGATGTGCAAACATTCTACACTTTACAGGCAATCGGATCATACCATAAGTAAACAGGCAATTTCTAATTGACTAACAATGGAAGTAGAACTCAAGGGCAGCTACAAAACTCCATGTCAAAGGTCATATGGCAGTAAAAGAAATAACTCAAGTTGTCATCTGAAAAATGTCGCCATGATGTAGAGGGCAATGGCTGAGCCAACAGTGACTATCAGTTCCTGTTTATCAAGTACACACAAGGTTTAAAAAGAATACATATTACACGTAAAGCCACGGGAGATGGATGGACATGGTTTGCATTTACCTGACTATTGTAAAGGGCAGCCGGTATGTAACTGCCAGTGATCTCGATCAGGTTCAAGATGCCCGTAAAAGCCTACAGGGAAATACCAGAGTCACATGCAGGATCCTATGAAAATTGAAGAATTAACTGAAACTTCAAGATATAGCAATATAACCAATCATGTCAACAACACTGTATCACCATGATTTTGAGACGGTAAAAAATAATAATAATAATAATAAATTAAAAAAATTAAAAAAAAAAAAAAAAAAAAAACTTGTGAGACTAACTGCTTAGTTGCACGGCTTGGCACCACTTCGAAGTCAACCAAGTATTGATATCTACCGAGATATATTCAATCAAAGAGTGAATCTTGCACATACAACATGCAGAAAATGTTTACAAGATCTTCTAGCAATATAAGATGAATGCACTGCCAATGAATGGATACATATACCACATTCAATGTTATTGAAAGATAAATATACCCATTACTATATCAAGAATTTAACCCAAACAAAGGAGGATAAGACATCCTCATACGAGAGCAAATTGCAAACTATCCCAATTATGTACACGTTCCACAGTGTCCCACATTCCACATTACTATTACCATACATTTGAAAAGACATTGTCTAGACTCTAGACATGTTATTTGCATTGATAAGAACTTTGTAGTCATTAGTTGCCAACGCTCACTGCATCTTAAGTTTCAAGTCAGTTCCCTATATCATTGCTTTAGGTATTCCCCCCCCCCTTTCCCCCCGCGCCCGCAAAAAATAAAAAATAAAAATAAAATAAAAATAAAAATAAAAAATCTAAAAGGACAAGAGATCCCCCAGTCCTGGACGAGGGGAATTATTAACATTTAGCATTACTGAGAGATGGTATTGGTAGCATGACTGACAGGAAATACTTTCCTTAAATCGGTCCATCAAGAAGTGGATTTATAAACAGTTAACTATATTCCATGACACCCATTAGAATACTGAATCTCTAGAAACTTGTACAGGTCAACATTGCAAACTCCAAAATACAAAGTACAGGCTACATGTACCAATAAACAGCTAAATACAAGAAGACAAAAAAAAAAATATTGATTTATAGAATACCGTTTCATATTAAGAATAGAATATCGCCTAAACCCAACACAAAATGTTACCATGCTAAAAATACATAGACCTAGATGATTTGAAGAAGTATCTATACCATTCCGCTTTACCGGTGCAAGATTGCAGGATGACAATGACTTGAGACTTGAGAGGGCATTATCTCAAAGAAGGTTAAATTGCCAAAAACCACCTTATAAGTCTCATGTTTTGTAAACAACTACCTTACAAAAAAATTTGTTTTTGGAAACAATCACCTTGTAAAATCATTTTCATTTGGGATACCCACCTTACTCCCAATGGCCACCATAAACCACCACCCACCATCACCCACCACCTCTAAACACCACCTCTCAAGCTTAAATGCCACCGACCTTCCGTTGCCGGCGACATCAGCCAGCCACCTCCCGTGTCTCACCACCTCAAATCCCAGCCCCCCTCTCCACCCTCGCGATTCTCCCTCCCCTATGCTCCGCCTCCCTTACCCTTCCCCCGCCCTATTGTAACTGCCACCGCGCACCCTTCAGCCACCGCCCCTTTTCCCCGCCCACTTACCACGTCAAGCCGAGACACGCCGACAGTCCCCGGCGTCGTTTTTTGCAGGACGAGAAAGAAACTAAGGAGAGGAGAGGAGATGGTGAAATGAGGGGGGTTGAGAAGGAGGATGCAGTCTGGTAGTGGGTCCGTGTTCACAGGTGCCGACCACCCATAATGGTGGCGTCGTAGCCCGTAGGTGGCATCGGCAGTGGAGGGTAGTGGTGGTGCGGGGGAGAGCAGGGATGGGAAAGGTGATGAGAGAGAAAATAGGAGGGGAGGTGGCTTGCTGATGTCACCGGCAACGGAAGGGTGGTGGTGTTTAAGGTTTAGAGGTGGTGGGTGGTGGTTTATGGTGGCCACTGGGAGTAAGGTGGGTATTCCATACGAAAATGGTTTAATAAGGTGGTTATTTCCAAAAACAATTTTATAAGGTGGTTGTTTCCAAAACATGAAACTTATAAGGTGGTGTTCGGCAAATTTTCCCTCAAGAGATAATTACTAACAAAAATTAAGAAACATCCTTCTTAGGGGTCTTAGAAGATTTATGGATGGTTGTAAATCAGACTTTGTGCATAGAAGGATCTAATGCTTCATTAAGAACCCATTTGTAGTTTGCTCACCCTCGATCTAAGCTGTGAGATCCCAATTTCACCAATGACAGGTAAACTATACAGTAAGCTGAAGTCTAGGTCTATTATCGTACCTAATAAGATCGGTGACATTGGAGTGATTAGAGCAATGCCTTTTACAAGCATAACATGAGCAATAAGAAATGTGTGGATCATCACAGAAGCAGCAGATTTAACCACCTTGATGAAGTGTCGCTCAGGGTAGGGGATATCCACACATGGAACTTAGCTGCCACAAGTCCACAATCATGACCCTTACGTGTGTCAGCCATCCTAAAGGATCAACAACAACAACATCCAAGCCTTATTCCCAAAATGATTTGGGTCGGCTAACATGAATCGTCATCCATTAACCGTCTTGTGCGCGCCATAGCATTTCAAAAACGTTTTGAACCATTTAGAAATGTTGAATCACTTTCGAAAGGAGTTTTAGAAAGTCATCAAAATAAATACATAAATGCTGGTTCTGATGGCCGACTATCATAACCAAGTGTTCGTCTATGAGCATCACCTTTTATCCAAGCACGATGACCATAATTTGCTTCGATGACTTAAGACTGAAGGAAGTCCCACTTTCAAATAACAACAAAGTTTTTGTTTTCCTACGTGGATCAAAATTATCAAATTTTACATGTACATGGGGTAACTTTGTGTTATAGTCAGATCTGCACTTTGGAGGTACAAGCATGTAAGTGTACAATTTAGTAAACAAATTATCAAAGGCCTTTAGCAAAATCATACCTTTTGAGACCAAAATATGCGAGGAAATAAATTTATTTGTAAAACCCTAACCAAAAATCATTTCTCTCACACTCTGGTTCATTCCTTACTAAACTTAAAAATGATTTTAGGTAGCAATTTACCCAAAAGGGGGGGGGGGGAGGGGGGGAGAAGTTTCCAAAGGCATGGTTTAATTTAGATTATTTTAGAAAGTATGTCTTCACAAATTTTGTGTTTGAAATTCGCCATGAAATTCGCCACCCTTAGGCGTTCAAATACTGTGTTTGGCATCACTTAAAAACTGCAAATTGATAACACAAACAGATACTCCTATGTTGTTTACGGAGTACTTACGACTACAGAAATCGGTTAGGGTCCAAAGCTAATATCATATTGACATGGACCAAAAAATAGTATTCTAAACAAGCATTGAGTTTTCACAATATGAAATACTAGAGAGGAGAGATCCATCAGATTATCAAAGGAACAGGTACATACCAAAGAAGCGAATGCAATAGAACCAAACACTAGACAAAGAGACCGAAGAAGTCGCTTTCCCATCCGTAAGCCCCGCCCATCATCCTCGCCATCTTCCTGCAACCATGACATGCTCAAACACCTCATGAAATGCTTATATTAATGCATAAAATTTCAAATAATTTGAGCATTACATTATAACTTACAGTGAAAGTAGGAGTCACAGGTGCTTCAAAGCTTTTCAACTTCTCAAAAAGCCGATACACAAATACAAAAGCCAGAAATTGTACTGGCTTCCAATCAGCATTGCGTTTGATGAAGATCCAAGCTGTCTGCATCACATATACCAAAGTTACACAGATAAGGCTTGCTTTTATCATTAGACAAGGACTATGATAGTTCATGGTTCATCAAATGTATGACATTTCCTTGAGAGGACATAATGAAAACACAAAGTAACCAATCCACCACTTACAAATACGGCAGATATAGCCATGTTTATCCGCATGTCTTTGACATCAGACTTGCTGTACCTGCAAGTATATCAATGTCCATCAGACCACTACTTTAGATCACTATAGAGGACGAGCAAAACGGACGCCATCTACCATTTGTGTACAAGATCCAAAAGTAGAAATCATGTTAAGCAGAAGAAAAGGAAGTGGCAGTAAACAATCAAATTATAATGTACTTCTAACCGGTGCTTCAAACGGGCTTGTTTTAAAAATCTGAATGTGCAGTCTTTGCAATTATATGTTCAAAGGTAAACCAAAAAAAAATCATTTCATTGTTGGTATTATGATGAGTTTTTGCCACTAATAAGTTCCATTTGAAAAAAATCTTAGCACTCCCTCTAATTTTTACACAAATTTCAACATCAACATCTCTCAATTTAAACATAATAAAATTTTGAAACAACAAAGTTGTGATAATACTTTTCTATAAGAATCTAATGGCATTCATACCAATCTTAATTATTGTGTCAATGTTTGAAGTTATCTCGAAAAGTAATAACATCTTTAAGAAGGGAAAAAAAAAAGGGTTAATTCACGTGGTACCCTCGTGTTTTGCCGATTTGCACGTGATACCCAATCTTTTGCAAATTTGTACAAAATACCCTCGAGATTTGACTATTTGCACACGATACCCTAAACTTAACCCTCCCATTAACACCGTCAACTTTTTTTTTTTAAAAAAGGTTATTTCACGTGGTACCCTCGTGTTTTGCCGATTTGCACGTGGTACCCAGTGTTTTACAAATTTATACCAAATACCGTCAAGATTTGACTGATTTTACATGGTACATTACCTTTAAAAGTCCGTTAACGCCATTAATTGGGAAAAAACCCTTTGATGTTCTCTTTCATCACCATCTCTATCTTCCCCCCACCACTTTCATCATCACCATATTCATTATTTTCCACCACCGTCATCAACATATTCATCCTTTTCCACCGCCACCATCATTTCCACCAATAATAAATACCATAACCACCATTTTTTCCTTCTCCATTGAAACCAACTTTTAAACGGCGTTAAAGGAATTTTGAAGGTAACGGTACCATGTAAAAAGAGTTAAATTTTGAGGATATTTGATACAAATTTGTAACACTGGGTACCACGAGCAAATCAACAAAACACGAGGGTACCACGTAAATTAATCCTCTTTTTAAAAAAAAAGTTGACGGTGTTAATAAGAGGGTTAAGTTTAGGGTACCATGTGCAAACTGTCAAATCTCGAGGGTATTTTGTACAAATTTGCAAAACATTGGGTACCACGTGCAAATCGGCAAAACACGAGGGTACCACGTGAATTAACCCAAAAAAAAAAAAAAAAAAAAAAAAAAAAAAAAAAACCACTCTCCATAGTTTTGATAGGGGAGTTTGGAAGGAAAGGGACGTGAATGAAGGGGTAAGTTCCCTGGTTTGGATAAAGTTTTGAAAGAGGGAAATAGAAGAAATTAAAGGGATCCATTTCCTTACCTCCTTGAAATCCCCCCCCCCCAAGGCCTTTTCCCCTCCAAGCTTCATATCCAAACACACTCTTGATTGGTTAACAATACATATTGTAATTTTGATCACTGTAATTAACATCAAACTTCATATCCAAACACACTCTTGATTGGTTAACAATATATATTGTAGTTTTGATCACTGTAATTAACATCAAATACAATTAAATTATACGATGAATATCATACCTTTCAATCAATGATGTGGTGGATGCCCATGTACCATTCCACCACATCTTGAACCCAACTTTATAAATATGCATATATGTGATATTGTGATGTGATGCAATGTCATGGAATATATGATATCCTCAAAACTCGACTTATATAACCAACTCTTGTACATGGACTAACACCATCAATTTTCAATACATGCATATATCCACTTCTGAACCTAACAGATACAGTTATCACAAAATCTGACAAAGAACTGTAAAAATATCACAAGAACAAACCTGGGACCCCATGGTACTATAGGCTGTTTATCAGCAAACTTAATATCCTTTGAAACCTGTGATTCAGCAAGTACATTACAGAGTTAATATAACACATGATGTCTAACCTGGAAGATCAGACATTATAGATGAAGGACATTACACAGGCGCTACAAGTCTGGGCTCAGGATGAATGTCATCGCAATCAAATGCAGTCTAAACTTAATCAAGGAACAAATTATAACAGCACTATGCCTAGTTAAATAGTTATTTAAACTATGTCATGTAACAAGTAGCTGACAAGTCATTTCATCACCCGGAGAATCATACGCACAAAAAATGAAAACAAAGCAGTGTTTCACGGATAGGTCCAAAGGAAGATACAAGGAAATTTGCAGATATAAATCAAACACCAGGAGAAGTCAAAACCAAGGTATAGGCCACTCAAGAAATATCTGAAAGATATACCTTAAACTGGCCAAATGTCTCGCCTTTTTTCCGCTTTGTAAGTTGCTCCATCATGATCTTATCATAGGCCCTTTCTAACTGAAGTACAAACAATCAATCAGGGACATCTTCAAATACCCAACAAGCATCATCCTCAACAATTGTGATGAAAAGTGAAAAAAGACAACCAACTTGACAAACATATAACCAATCCCCTAATTAGATCAATCCATAAGCTTCAAGTAAAATGTATACTTACCAAGCCAGCAGTTGCTTCATCTCCTCTTCTTTCGGCATCCTTACGTCTTTTGGTATATGCTGCCTTAATCATGTCAAATCCCTCGATAGGGTTCACTCCTAGCACCTTTTAGAGATGAACACAAAACACACAACCAAATGACATAAAAACAAGTACTTAATGAGCAGAATAACGACAGAATCATACAGCTTAACCACATTTTTCATCAACAACGAAACAATCCAAACTTCAAAAAGTCTAGGTCAAATGTTCAGGCCATAGTAAAGTGACCTACCAGGATCAAAACTTAAGAAGTCCAATTCACCATTACTCTCTAAAATTTCCGCCATTATAAACAAACCTATCATGATCAAGACTTTATTAAATAAAAAAAACTCATTTCATTCCCTCATTACCGATAAAAGACTTACCGCGACCTAATTGGACCATTACTTTCTCCAAATATAAAACGACCTGCGATACATTCATGATTATATCTAATCCACCTTCTCTAGTGGGCTACATCACCAAATTCTCGCAATTCCTACTGTCGTACATTATATTGGCAAGTGTGAAATTGAAGCTCTATTGATTCGAGAGGGTCGGGAACGAATAATTGTCGATAAAATAAAAGTATTGCTCAAAGTTGGACCGGGAATAACCTGAAGAACTACGAGATATCCGAATGGAAATGAAGAAACCTTACCTCGTAAGGATTAAAATCTGCATTAGAGCTGGAGGAGCTGCCAGCGGCCGAAGCCGCGGCACAAACAAACCTTCTTACGGCATTTTGGGGAGACAATTTAATCGTATACAACCTAAATTGAATATAAAAAAAAAAATCAACGAAGAAACAAACATATGCAACAATCAAACAACAAACAGGGAAAATTACAGCGTAACTAATAAAATAAAAAAGTGCATTTACTGGATTACAGTAGAATTGAGTAATAATTACAGTAAAAAAGTGGGGGGGGGTTTACCTGGGAGAGGAGGGAGAAGAAGGGGGAGGGAAGGAGAGGAGAGAGAAAGTGGGAGGGTGGGAAATTCGAGGAGGTGAGGGTAAAGAAGGGGAGTAAGATAAGGTGTGTGAAGTTGTTAACGCCATTGTTGTTTTGTTGCAGAATTAGGAAAGAGAAATTTGAGAATGTTTTCTTGAGATTTTTGTTAGGGTTTTGATGGATGTTCAGTTCAGTTGAGTGTGGAAGAAGATGATGATGATTAAAAGGAAAAAACTATTTTTAGGCTGATGTTACGGTTATATACAAAACAAGAGGGTACATGTCATTAAAGTGTTCGCGTGGCCTAATGGATAAGGCGCTCGCCTCCGGAGCGGGAGATTGTGGGTTCGAGTCCCACCGTGAACGCTTTTTTTTATTTTCTTGGGGAACTTTGGAATTGAATTTATAAATACAACCACCACTACCCCTCCCCTCCCCAAGCACCACCTGCCTCAGCCACCACCCCCGCCGCGCCCCCACCGAACCACCATCGCCACCGCCGTTGGTCTGCCGCCGCTGCCGTTCGTCCTATGTCCCACAACTCAGCCAAAAGAATGCTCCCACCAAAATAATAATTTCTCCCATTTCATTTTCTTCCTTCACCCTATATCTCTCCTCCCTCTCCGTCAATATTACCACCGCCGCCGCCACCTCCACCGTGTCATCGACATCATCGCCGCCGTACTACCACCGTTGTCATCACCCTCGTTGCTCCTTGCGCAGCTCTTCTTCTTACTTCACTGGTCTTTAACTCCGCTGCTACCGACAAAAAAAGTCACGACTTCTCCGCAACCAGGACCGCCACCACCGACAACCGCGAGGTCCAACCTCGTTGCCGAGTTCGCCGCCGCTCATTTCTCCTTACCACTTCTATGTGAGTTAATTACTCCCATTTCCGATTTTAATTCGTTAAATTGGGATGGTGGCGGCGGTCGACGGGGTAGATGGCGGCTACAGGGCAGACGATGGCGATCGTCGTGGCTTGCGGTGGCGGTCAGGGCCGATGGATGAGGCGGAGGTCGCGGTGGGGTGGAGTTATCGTTGCTTCTGGAGGAGGTAGGAGAGAGAAAAGGGGGGGAAGCTAAGAGGTGAGGGAAATTGAGTCAAGAATTTCAAATGACATGTTTTTTAAAGGGAATTAGAAATGAAATTTTTATATTTGTTGGGAATTGGGTTGAAATTCGGACAAATTCAATTTCAAATTTTTGAAATTCCCAAACACTTGAATGAAATTGAATTTTGGAATTGAATTCCAATTCTATGTTCCCAAACATAGCATTACATGTAATCATGATAATACATTTAATGATCGTATTAATTTTACTATTATAAATCACATTATCTATTAATTTATGAAGTAACCTCTTTACAAATCTTAGATTAAGTGTCAAGGTTCTTAACTAAAATGATTACCAAAAGTACTATAATGGTCACTATTTACATAAACAAGGTCACGATGTAAATAACATGGTTGGTCTCTCAATAAAATTATTGAGAGACGGTCTCCCACAAGATCTACTGGAAGGATACAGGTCCCATTAAAGCTAAACAAACATCAATTCTATTACCCTCACGGTAAATGTAATTCAAACACCAGAACTTGGACGACTTCAAAAGATTACGGATATAAAATACACTCACTACTGAGCTTTTAATTTTCCCATTACAATATCTATAATTTGGAGGGTTACCACACCCAGAAAATGACTTTTTCTTTTTATCTTGGGAAAAATATTTTCATTAACAAGTGACCCTTCAGGCCTCCACACATGTGAAAGTTTCTTAAATTTAAAATCTCAACTCTCAAAGTGTTCGATATACAAATTTGACCTTTTCCCTTCCCTTCAGGATACGCCACTCTTAGTGATAAAGTCGTTATTGTTGAGGTTCCCAAGTGCATTCACAATTTATTGTCCCAAATTAATAAAAATAAGTTCATCGCGGAGAGCTACAAGATACTCCTATCCTCCTATTATCACTTGGTTAAGGATGGAACCTCACTGAACTTCTGGCGTGTCTTCCTGGACCTGCTCCTACAAGCCTGCTACTCAGGTCCCAAGTCCCAAGTCCCAACAAGTAGAGGTGGCCATTGGGCACTAGGAGTCTGGGCCCGTACTGGCCCGGCCCTGGTCAACGCACGGCCCGGCCCGACACTAGCCCGACACTACTTAGCCCGGGTTAGGTAGTGCTAGTGCTAGTGCTCGATTTTTCAAGCACTAGCCCTGGTCAAACCCGTTTAAAGCCCTGGTCAACCCGGTAAAGCACTGGTCAAATTCGATTTTTTTTTTCAGCCGAGGCAGGGCCGAGCACTGGCCCGCCCTGACCCTAGCCCGGTCAAAGCACTGGCGGGCTAGTGCCGGTGCCCAAATAATCGAGCACTGGCAATAGCCCTAGCTCTACTAACAAGTGGTATAAAGCCCGCTTCCCCAAAACTGACTGACCTCCCTGGTTGGATGGTTCGGCTTGGGTCAATCCACCTCTACTGTGGTGATGTGCCAGACTTAACTAACCTGTCATGGTGCTGAGGGGTACTAGTGCACAGTTGCATTAGGTCACACATGGTGCGGAGGAGCACTAGTCGAGGGGAGCGCGATAGTTGTACTCTAGAGCCTCGGCTGACCATTCGGTGCAGATGGTCGCTTGCGTGAACCGTTGCATGACCAATTATAGTGCGGAGGGATCTGGTGCAAAGTAGCATTGGTCATTCATGGTGCGGAGTGGTACTAGTCATAGTAGTCAATAGCAGCACTGGTTGTTCATGGTGTGGAGGGGTACTAGTCATAGTAGTCAATAGCATCACTGGTTGTTCGTGGTGTGGAGGGGCACTAGTCAGAGAAGAAGCTCCAACCATACAAGTGAAAAGGGGAAATTTTTGGGTTTCAAGTGTGTTGACTAAATTATTTATCCCATATGGTAGAAGTAAATGAGGAGATTGGGGGTTTATAAGCTAGTGGGTTCGTTACTCTTCTTATCACCAATTGAATTTCAGATGGAATATCACTGTACTTGTGCCATGTCTTCCTCGATCTGCTCCAACGAGCCTGCTACATTGGTCCCAATTATCTGTGTTTATTTTATTAATATATTATTAAATCCTACTTGGAGAAGTTAATACTAAC
This sequence comes from Spergularia marina, assembly GCA_963680865.1. Lineage (NCBI taxonomy): Eukaryota > Viridiplantae > Streptophyta > Magnoliopsida > Caryophyllales > Caryophyllaceae > Spergularia > Spergularia marina. Next base: position 19,875,779 of record OY804549.1, read on the forward strand.
ATGATTGATGAAGCACTACGTGGATGCTACCACAACAGTACAACACAACATGTGTTGGTTAAATTTGTCTTTCTATTTAAATAAAATGGGTCGACATATACTGTAATAGCTCGCTCCACCGTCCGTCACAACACAACCCAATAAGATAGGTAGTCACCCTAAGGCCCATATATCCTCACGTGGGCTCTAAAAGGTGAAGACCTTGTTGGTAGTATGATGGTAAGAATCTGTAACAACCCTAAATTTTGACCAACTATAAATAGAAATAAATTTAGAATTGTCACGCCGGAATTGACTACCAAATCAATTGCTAGGCTAGAAATTCAACTGCAGCTAACCAACGGAAAATAAAACATCGGAAGTCTTTAAATGTCGAGCTACAGTTCTCAAAACAAATCCAAATTACAAAAAACAGAACGAATGAAGTCTGAGACAAAAACAAAGACTTTCGAAAATCCCCAACATGATCAACTTCGCAAGCATGCAGCCATATCATCAAGACCTGTCAACTATGCCATCGAAGATTGACATAGGCCCCAGAACACGGTAGGGACGAACCAGAAAACAGAACGTCAGCACAAGCTGAGTAAGAAATAACAAGCATAAAGAGCAAATAAGATACGCGCCTTGAGGCGCGTAGCTAACAAGAACGAATTGATGTTATAGCATAGGAATATCAATAGCAGCCAAGTGCATTATCAAAAGAGCATCGTCGCCCAATATATATATACATTTCTTAATCATATTTTCGGCCAGGGTCCTACCCCATAGCCCCACTTAACGAACTTTGTTCGAGCTAGAGTTGTAATTATCGCCCTAATAATCCCGAGTGTGCACACCCCTCACAAGACAGGCCGGTAGGACGAGCTCCCATCTAGGAGGAAGACTATTAGGAAGTCGGTAGCTAATCCGACCCTACGTACCTTGATCAGAGGTATATCAAACGATGATCGGCCGAGCCGAATACATCGTACTCTAGGTGGAGTCATTTATATTCTTTCATCCGTTTTATATACGTTATTCACGCGTGCATTATTTGACGATACAAATTACGATGATCATAATCGATAGATACTTGAAGCGAAACAAAAACACAAGCAACAAGCAAACACACCACTCGACCGAGTGGCCGAGTGGTGGTCTCGGCTAGAGGCCGAAGGGCCGAGGAGGGCAAGAGGGCCGAAGGCCGTGGGGAGTATGGTGGTCGAAAGACCGCAAATGAATATTGATAAGACGGAAGGAAAAATACGCTCAATGATATAGCTAGGTACAAGCGAAACGGGTAACAAGAATGATGGTGTAAAGCAAGAACATGCGACGATCAAGCAAAGTGTATCAAACAAGAATATGGTAGTGAGAGATTTGTGATCAACGTTCTTACCTTACTAGCGAAATCACAAGATCAACTCAAGACTTTAGAACGGTACTTCCTCGAACACACAACCTAAAATCAACCAACAATACACCAATCACTAACCATCACCCTACTAATGCATCCAAGGCACTCTAACTTTGGATTTCAACATTCAAACGACCTCTAAACAATACCAAATTCGCACAACACCCTCCCAAGTGTACTAACAACATTAATCCATCTATAAATCACCATAATAACAATTTAAACATCCGAATTAGGCAAAATTCAGAAATGGGCAGAATACAGTCTCATCAATTAAAACCTCATGAAACATTCTCGAATCAAAACCATGGTTTACCCATCTCATAACAAGCATCTCCTCCAAATTTCACATAATTCCACCCATGAAATCACCCCCAACAACCATGAACCCTAATTTCAAAAGCCCTAATATAGAAACCAATATTTCATGCACCAAAACTACAATTAAGCATGGATAGGATTAATCAAAGTCATTCCCACAATTATAATCATGATCATACTACAAAAGGCATAAGATTAAGGAAGCCCTAATTCAAAAACCCTAAATTAGCATTCAATTATTCATGCATCAAAACCACAATTAAGCATGACTATAATCTAAACAAACAACACCCAATACTACAATCATGTTTTAACTTCAATTAACATGATAACTTAGAAACCCTAATCTGAAAATTATGAGAGAAAGGGGTTAAACTTACAACTCTTGGTGTAAAACCAAGAGAGAGGGCAAAGGGGGGGTCGGCGGTGGTGCTCGGGTGGCGGCTGCGGCGGTCGGCGGCGGTTCTCGGGGCCGCTCTTCTCCTTCTTCTCTTCTCTCTCTTTCTCGGCTCTCCTCTCTTCCTCTTGCTCTTTTTTTTTTCTTTTTGCTACTGCTGCCGTGAGGGGGATGGGGAGGGTTTGGTGTTTGTTTTATTCCTTTGTAGAAAATAGGAAGGGTTTAGTAAGGGTATTTCGGTAATTTCGCCAAACCGTTGCCCAATTAGGAAAACGTCTCTAAACGGAAGGTATAACCTAATTCCCAAAATAGATTTTCACGCCCTTAAAACGAGATTCTCCCAATACTTCGTACAATTCAAGTAACCCAAAAATATGGGGTGTTACAGAATCTATTATAAACTAATCATATGAGCATTAACCCAACAAAATGGGTAGTCACCTATTAGACCTGAATATCCTCTCGTGGGCTTTAAAAGGTGAATACCTTATTGGTAGTATGATGGTAGGAATCTATTATAAACGGATCATATGAGTCTTAGTTTCCCAATGTGGGACAAACCAACTCCATAAACTACTTTCCAAATTCCGTAATGTAACAAATTAGGTAAATGATAATGGGTATTAATTGTCCGAGATCTTCTCCTCCATTTGTTAAGATTACTTGATCATTTACAATCATAACCCCCTACATTGATAGTTACCCTTCTATGTGGATATGATCTCACCTGCCCATTACTACGTTATAGGTTTGTGTGCTAATTTATATTTGATTTAACCGTACGACTTTAGCCTGTCAGCATCCTATTTTTATTTGAAAATCCTTTTTTGTAGGGATGACTGAATTTTGAATTCAGATGAACGAATTGAGTTCGAATCATTATTTTTACCTTTGTTTTTTTTGTAAATAATAGCATAAACCCGATCTAATCGACAAGCGATGAGTAGATGAACACTAATCCTAAATCTCTTTGAATATTACGTTTCAAAAAAAAAAAAAAAAAATCTCTTTGAATATTGAAATGATAGTGTTGTACCTTGTACGGACTACGGATTATATTCCCTTGCTCCTTTGCCCCTTGGGCCTTGGACTGCTGGACCAACCCGAGGTATGGAATGATGAGCCTTTTAAGTATTCTTGTTATAGATTGAGCTGTAAATTGTGTTAATGAAGTGTTCGCGTGGCCTAATGGATAAGGCGCTCGCCTCCGGAGCGGGAGATTGTGGGTTCGAGTCCCACCGTGAACGCTTTTTTTTATTTATTCTTTTCTTTAGTTTTATACGGAGTATACTTTTTTTTTTAATTCTTTGGGATATGAGGATAAACTTTTACCGTTTACTCCGTCAATTATGACCTCGACAGTAACTCACTAAATCGGGGCACTGTATTGAACCCTGTATATATACACTGTATCCGTCAATAACTAAATACGGTCTCGCAAGTTGAGGATTATGGGTGGATAAGTTGTTAGGAAATTAACCTCCTTGGGGGTGATCCGAATCAATTTCAAATAAAGAGAATCAAGGCTCAACTTCCTACATGATGGAACTACGTTTATTTTACCTAGTCACCTAGACCATACAACTATTTGACACAAACATGAAGCCCATAAGTATACGATACAATTTAAAGGTCTTGATTCGTAAGTTTTATCCGATGTTATATTAAGTTTTAATTACTTGGAGTCCATAAAGTAATCAATAATAAGTTTAAACTTTATTAATATATCTTAAATTAAACAATTTGAATGAATAATAAGTTATTTTTTGTTATAGTATAAGTCAACTCGTATCAAGAGGAGGAAATGAGGTCCAATTTAACGTAAAGATACGTAGGTTAAACAAATACGGGTAACACAATATTTACGGATCGACAAAACAGGTTCACGACTGAAAAAGCGAGTCGGATCAGCTCTCGACTCTCGAGTTATTGACAGGTCTGATCTGGATCCAATCGAAGCTTACAGCTAAGTAGGACGCTAAATTTGAAGGTCAAACCTTTGAAACATACAAAAGGCGACTCGATGAGACAACGACTTACTTTTTTAGGAAGCCAAACTGAAGAACTTGAGAGAGTTCAGATCACAACATTCGACATATCCTAAGCTTAACACTTCAAACAAATTTTCTTTACTTTTGTCTCGTTTTTTTGTCACAGAAAAACAAGGGGGAAAAAAACCCATTATTCATCTTCAATTAAGAAGACAGGGGAAAAAAACCCACCTGGGTTCACATAATTTGATTCAAATTATGGTGAATTTCAGGGGTTTGAATAAAGGGTTTGTGTTAATTTTGTGTGTTTTGTTGTTGCAATGTTTAATTTGGGGAGGTGTAGATTGTAGAAGAAGCCAATCAACAAAGGAAGCATATGTGACATTGCTGTATGGGGATGAGTTTGTTTTGGGAGTTAGAGTATTGGGGAAGTCAATTAGAGACACTGGTTCCAAGAAAGATATGGTTGTTTTAGTCTCTGATGGTGTTTCTGACTATGCCAAGTCTCTTCTTGAGGTAATTTTAATTCATTCCTTACTTTTTTTTTTTTTTTTTTTTTTGGGTATTTATTTTAGTATAAAGTTTGCTTATTAGTTCTAACTTTCTAGGAATAATAGTTGTAATAATGGTGGTTTGTTGATTGGAAAAGTTTGATCATGTGTGATCTTTAGATTGAAATTTGTTATCTGCTATTTTATCTTGGGGGAATTGGGTCAAAGTTGGAATGATATTAGACTTCAAAAGGGAAAATTTAAGGTGCAGGTAGTAAAGATTTGATAAAAGGCAGGTGGATGAAAACAGCGCCCCAAAATTCCGTATATATAGATTGTGTAAAGCGAAAAGATGAAAAACAAGTTAAGATTAGTATGGTGCCATTGGTGTGTAGGTGATGCTAAGCTTTGTGAGAGTACTTCCTAATGAGTAATGACCCATTTTAGTCGAGATGCTGTTCTAGTGGATGCAGAATGCTTCTATCAAGTCCTATAGCTTGATCGTGATTTAATTTAGTCAAGCTTATTTAATAGGGTTAACATTGGTGCCAGCACTATAATTAGGTTTTAGTGACTAGGGAAAGCCAAAAACGAAAAATCATTTTTGCAATTGTTGCATGGAGAGTTAGGGCTTTGTATTTCTGGAGTGGAGCGAAAATTAAGAGGCGTTTGTTGATATTTTGAGGTGCTTTGGAACGATTTCATAACGGTGCATTGGGTAATGATCATGGCAAATGTGTGGGGTTTCGTTTTGTTTGTGGTTTTAGCGGTTTACTTTCATATATGAAGAGCTAGACGTTAATTTGGCTGTCCCGGTTTAGCCGACTCTGGATTTAAATCTGGTGTGGGCTGTGGAGTTTAAAGCTACCTTGTCTAACCAAGGTAGAGAGCTTGCCTTACCTGACATGTTAAAAAAATATCAACTCTAGGTTGTTGAGGCATTTTTTTAATGCTATCATGTATGAACTGAGCATATCTTTTGATGTATTCGTAACATGTAATAAGAAGTTTACACTTGGTGACAATTGATAATATTGCGACAGGCTGATGGTTGGATAGTGGAAATGATTTCTTTGTTAAAGAATCCAAATCAAATTCGTCCAACGAGATTTTGGGGCGTTTACACTAAGTTGAAAATATTCAACATGACCAACTACAAGAAGGGTAATTTCACCCCTGTGATCTTGTGGTTCTGCTTATAACTTTCCGGTTCTTTATTTTGATTAGTTGCTTTCATCTGATGACGTGGCACACTGCCTTTCTTTTGCAGTTGTGTACCTTGATGCTGACACTATTGTGATCCAGAACATTGACGATCTTTTTAGATGTGGGAAGTTCTGTGCTAACTTGAAGCATTCTGAAAGGCTAAATTCTGGTGTTCTGGTTGTTGAACCCTCTGAGGCTCTTTTCAATGATATGCAGAAAAAAATCAGCACTTTACCTTCTTACACTGGAGGTATGCACTCTCTAGAGTTATCTTCCTGTCTGTGTGCAGTTGTTCATGGGTCGTCTTTTGACATTAGCTTCTACATTCTACATTTCTACGTCTCTTCTGTTTACAAGTATGGTGCTGTGTTCCAACCTGCACTGTATTTTCACCTTAACTACTGAGATTTTTGACATGTCATTATATGTTTTACCAATATCTGTGGCCTGTAATTCCTTACCCACATTCAAGTTGTTGACATTTCCTATTCATCTACATTTATGCAGTGGATGTTTCTTTTTTCCTAGATTTTTTTTTTCTATTGTTAGGCCAACACAGTATGTCATGGTTTTAAAGTTTACACACTAAATTAAAGGTTTCTCAACGGAGCTCTATGCCTGTATTTTTCTGTTGCTCTCGACACACTGTATAAGGTTCTGCATCATCTTTTCCATTTTCATCATGCAAACCCAGGAAAGTGGCGGATTTGGTGATCCTGAAGAGATGAGAGAGGGCTTGATGGAAGGCATTGCTATTATTTAGTGGCCAATGTCATGATCACAAATAGTGTACTCTCTTGACAACAATGCTGTGTGTAAAATGGTGTGCATAACGTTTGCCCCTTATGGTTCAAGGCGAGGTGATTTTGTTGAGGCACACAGCATATCATCTTAAATAGACCCTGGGGAGGGGGAATATAACTGAAAACAATACCTACATCATTTGTAAAAACTCATAAACAATTTCCAATCTAGTGTGAAAGAGGATTAAGGAAAATAGGATTCAGAAATTGGAGATACTTGTAATGTGATAACGAGAAGTTCTTCTCTCTTGTTTCATTCAAATGTAAGTCTATCCTATTATAGAATATGGCATGGGAAATGATTTCTCAGTTGCCAACTTGCCAATAATGGCCATATATGTAAACAGGTCATTTTGTGTGAAAAGAGTGGGATAAAAAGTAAATTCATTTATGTCTTGATAAAGAGGACACTAGATTCCAGCGTATGGCCTGCTACAGCTTATGTCTTAGTTATTTGTGATGGTATGTCCTTCTCACCCCTGCTATTACTTCTCATGTCAGGTGATCAGGGGTTTCTTAACTCATATTATGTTGGATTTGCCAATGCGCATCTATTCGACCCTAATTTGTCTCCTGAAGAGTTGAAGTCAAGACCAGCTCCAGCAATGGAGCGCCTTTCTACTCTTTATAATGCGGATGTTGGTCTCTACATGCTTGCAAATAAGGTATTTTCATTCCTTATTCCTTCAGTTCTAGTAAAATATCATCTGACTCTCATACTGTGCAGTTATCTTTTCTCCTGCAGATAAGAAAATAGAATAAGGCTTGCACTAAGTAATTCTATTGCTTGATTAGAGACCAATGTTTTGCATATTTTTATCTGGAAATCCTTGAAGATTTAAGTTTATTTGTATGCAGTGGATGGTAGACGAGAAAGAACTTCGTGTCATACACTACACCCTTGGTCCCTTAAAACCATGGGATTGGTGGACAGCTTGGCTGGTGAAACCTGTTGATCTCTGGCAGGTATGTAAAAATCGTTCTCTTTCCTGTACTATGGCTGCATTTTACTTTTACCTTTGCTGTATGTTTTCTTACAACCTCCTGTGGCCAATTAAAAGAGCTACCAAAGGCTTTCAACCTGCTTACAGTGTATTGCATTGATTTTAATGTTGATGCTAATGTCACAGGACATTAGACTGAAGGTTGAGGAATCTCTTCCTGGAACTGGAGGAGGGCGGAACCCTGAAGATGAACTTTGGGTTAAAAGCCTTTTCATTATACCGTTCCTTGGCCTTATTTTTATTTCCTACCGCCTTATTCAGGTATGGCTGAGTGGATCTTCCTGTTTTTTAAGTTCGAATATCTTCACATTGCTGGCTCTGAAAGTTTGGTGTTTGTTGTAGGCTTCCTCACTCTCGGGCTCACTTTCCAGGACGTCAGTGTGTGACCTTATGAGACATCTTGCTTACAGATTAAGAACAGGAATTGTGCTTCCCTATACTTCTGTCTCTCCGTCATCAGCTATTAACTCCAGCCAACAGGTCTGATTCACTTTCCTGCTTCCTTTTCAAAAGTTAAATAAGCTTCCAGCTTATAGAAACATCTTTGAATCCATTTTACAGGAATGTTATCTGTGTATGTGCTCTGTATTACAAAATAATGTTCATGCTTATTTACATCACAAGACTGTCTGTGTCTTACATCTTTATGGCAATCTTATAACAGCTATACGTTGGTTTGCTATCCAAGGTGCCTTGGTTTTTAGGAGGGATGTCAATTGCTGTCTGCCTTCTGGCCTTCGTTATTTCCCTCTGTCTGGGACTCCTTATTGTTCCACGCCAAGTGCTGCCATGGACTGGAATGTTACTAATGTACGAGTGGACATTTACCATCTTCTTCGTTCTGTTTGGGGGCTTTCTGCGGTTGGTTTACCGATGGGGAAACATAAAAGGTTGTCAAGCAGGCTTATATTCTTCAGATCCTGAATCTTTAGAGTATGATATTGGGAAAGGTTTGTAATCTCTAACATTAATTATATGTACCTCACTTTAAATAGTTCCAACTTACTGAGCAGCTGGTTCTTGAATGCTTTGTAGGTCATCAGCGGCTGGTGTCTTCTTATGATGCCGCAATGCTGCATTATGGACTAGGATTCGCTTTGTTAGCCATTGGAGTTCCCTCATTGCCTTTTTTCTTGGGAGTTAGTGCTTTGTTTGTGAGGTATTCTTTTTTTAACTCACTCCTGGGCAAGCTAATTCTTTATTTTTCTAGTCTTTGTTAGCAACTTGGCAACTTAGTTTAAGGAGGCGCGAGGCGCTGGGGGGCCGTTGCGATGAGGCACGAAGCGAAGGTGCACGCCTCATGCACACGAGGCACACTCATTTAGCGAACAAAATTCTATTATTCAAAACCATGTTTTGCAAAAAATAACCCCTTTTTTGGTATTTGCCAGTGGGTAAAGAAGTATAAACAAGGGATTAAGGGGCAAAGGGAAGGGTAGAAATAAGGTTACAAATTGCACAGTTGTGCGCCTCATGCATACTTGTGCGCCTCAAGCTTCTGAGGCGAACCCAGCTGCGCCTCAGGCACGCTTTTTTAAACTAAGCTTGGCAAGTGTAGATTAGGTAATTAAGACAAGTCCGTTCTTCTCTAATACCCATCTTGGCACCCAATCGACTCATCCCTTTATAGACTTGATGTAGTCACTCATCCTACATATACTCTTATCAAGTACAATTAAATGTGACCTCTTATCACAAATGTTTTCAAAAGGAAAGCACATTTGTTGATATGACCTGTACTTAAAATCCCTTAGAGCACTAATCAAATATCTATGACTTTCATTCACAATGAGTATTACAATCATTCCGTCTTAAGAAAGCAAAGTCTTCGTTTCACATAGTAGCTAACCACATACCACAGTCCCCTGCTTGGCGACCGATCTAACCACTCGTGAGCCCTGCAACAGGCCACTTGTTTACTCACGATCGCAGGGTTTCCCTGACACCATTTGTGACGCCCCAACCCCTAGAAACTCTGCCATCTGAAGAAAGGTAATCAGCTCATTTAACTTCAACTTAAAAGTGGGTCTTCTAATATCTTAGATGAAGATCTTAACAATGCCTCACAATTATATGGAAAATAGAGTTTGAAATTATGGAGAGTGAAATGACATCTATGTCGGAAAATAAGGTGACAAATATACATCACTTTCCCGTCCTCTTTGTAGTCGACTAGTCGTCACATTCCTCATTTTTCAATTTCTGTTACTGTAATTTAAAGGCACGTATTGCTTTGAAATCTTGGAAACTAACCATCAGAGGTTTTATTTTCTAAGCTTTGCCTTCCATTTAGGATTTAGGAACTGGTAATCAGTGTGATTGTGCGTCTTTATTTTATTTTAATAGCGATCAAATCCCAGCTGAACTTTTGGCCTATAAGGATTGCCAGTTCATTACTAAATGCACAATTGTGTAATGTATATGCCACTGCCATGATCCCATGGTTGTTTCTTTTCTCTCTTTTTTTTTTTCTTGTTTTTTTTTTTGGGGGGGGGGGGGTGGCTAGTGATTGTTTTGCTTCGTCATATTTCAGCACTCCGTGCTACCCAAAATGGCCCAGAAGTTAGAACGCGCTTGTTGGACAACTATTACCAGGTGTGCACCACTTGTGAGCCTTCGCCAAATTGGCTCTGCCTCCGCCTACCATAAATTTGCATTTTTCAGAACCCTATTACTTAAACATAAGGTGCTGTATCTGACAGGCCAACAACCTATGTAAGGCATGACCATTAAAAGCATTGGAGTTATGGTATGGTAAAGGAGAGTGAACTTAAATGTAGTTAAGTGGGTTTTGGTGTTGTGCATAACTTACTTGATCCATCATTGGGTAGTCAAAATTGCAACTATCGTTGTCGTTGTGAACCATCAGAGTGATGTGTTACGATTTTTTTTTTTTTTTTTTTTTGATGTAGGAAGATGTGTTACTATTAATAGAACTTATAGGACTATATTCAGGTGAATTCATTCGTAGAATGTTTGTCATAGACTCATAGCGTACCATCGATGAGATATGTGGAAAAGCTTAAGGTGCACCGTGCACACTGCACATTGAACCTTTCTTGTGGCAATTTCACCTTTTGGAACTCGCTACTAAATGTGCTTCAGGCCTTCAGTGTGGGATCAGGGGATGGTTTCTATATTATATGCATACTGAAGTCCTGAAGCACCAGATATTGTGGTTCTGAACCGATATTGGTTTTTCCCAAAATCGTGCTTCTAAGGGTAAAGCGGCGCGTAAAAAAACCTGGCCTGTCGTGGGTAGGACCCTCCATTCTGCTTGGTATATCGCGGTAGTTTCTGAGTCAATATTGGTTTTCCTATGAGTTTTTTTTTTTTTTTTTTTTTTTTTTTTGACGATTTCCTATGAGTTTCTTAATTATACGCCCTTGCATATTCCCATGCTCATGTAGCTGTCACAATTCACAAGTGTTACGAAAGGGATATATGATGGACCAGCTCATTCAAGCTAGGCCACCCATCCTAATCACTTACCCTAGAGAATTTGAAGTGCATAAAATGCAATGAAGGAATTGTGGTTAAGACTTAATGGCTGAGTTTAAAAATTAGGGGGAATGTACCGAACTAAGAGGAGAGATAGAAAGAGGGATCCATGTAGTGGAATGGGTATTCAGCCACTCGAAAGCCGTCGCATGTTTTGGTCGAGACTTGTTTTCCAAGCTTACTTCATTTTACCCAGAAATACTAACCTTCATCCAAATTATTCATATCAATTCCTCCATTGTTATAGACTTATAGTATCTCTATTTTGCGACAGATCCATTGCAAATTAGCAAAGCCAAATAGCCGTGATTTGGTAGGTATTGTCAGTTTGTCATCAAAGAAAGAAACCAAAGATGTGAATGCCCCGAAGAGTAAATGTTTCTGAATTAAGCCGTTAGTCTTCATGAGTTCTAATCTATGGTCTCAACAACTTGCATGAGTTTGTGGTTCAAGTGTCATTCAGTTGTGTACCTGCAACACAGTTGCACGTCGTTGAGCAAACTGGATGCTTATGATGGACTAGACTGGCTATTTCCTTGTGGAGATTACGCACTGTTCCATTCCTTTCTATTGTCTACTACTCCGTAAACAACAAATTGTCCACTTGGCCACCTTTTCCCCCTTTCCTCTCTCAGCTTCAGATGTTACACCTTGATTAAGCTAGTCATCTTACTTGACCAATGCCGGAACTATTCTAGACAACACTGCTGTTTCATGAATTACAGACTCAGAAGTCCGAACTAGTAATGGACTGTGTCATTTTATCTCACTCTTTTTAGATGGCTTCGACCAAATGCTTCTCTAATGAGGGACATTTTGTGCTCATGCCAGTGAATGGGTGCAGCACTTCTCAGTTCTCACTCATTCTTTCTAGAGGAATTATGGACGAACTTGCACGATATTGTTGTTCGGATCTTAGCTTAAGTGTTAGTGATCCTATGGACTTATGTGAACACTTGCTTCCTTTTCAGGCTAGGTTTGATGGTAGTGGGAGGCATAGTTTTGGCTGCTTTCATGGCTTATGCAGCAGAACACCTCACTATTCAGTCCTTTTTGAGAGGACTTGAAGACCGAGAAGCACGGGCAAGTAGTACATGTTTCTTTTGTTGATTCGTCTTTTTTTTCTTCCCTTTTATTACCGGTGTGTAATTTTATCAATGTAGATTTTACGCCCCACCTTTTCTGTAGATTATAGTCGGTAGATGAGGGGGTATTTGTCAATTTTGAAGAACTGTATCCTCGCGTTGGTTCTTGTAATCTTGTATAAATCACTTAGCATCATTACAAATTGTGTAGAAATCGTGTTTGCAGCTCCCCATTGCAATCCCTCATGATCGGATATTCTGCATTTGGGCAATTCTTTATTGTCTCTTAGCCTTTGCGAGATTGGAGCGAGATACACAGATACATACTGCTAGAAATGGTGTCCGCAATGCACTTTGCCTAGTGCCTACATCATCCACCGCACACACAAGTGTCTGAATCTTACGAGTAAGAGTTTTGTCGTCCTAGTTGTCATGTATGACTCGTATATGGACTAATTTGGATGGTAAAAGAAAACGATATTGTTCAAAGGAGAGCACTTTGTTGCACATTATTGATGGAACTTGTACCATTTTGGGCTACTCTTATGTAAATGAAACTTCTAACTGCAGATGGTAACAGTTAACAAACAAAGCTCTCATCTCTTTCTGGTGGTTGGTTATAATGTTATGTGTCCAAATTATTGGTCCATGTTCGTGATTCCAATCTGTGAACATCTATCTAAGGACTTCTCTGTTGTCGAACTACATTTCCCCTAAGATTTTACTCAATTGTGCAATCCCTTTACTCGTGTGCAATTCAAGTATTCGATACCTTTTACTAATTATTAGTCAAATTGTCTATTAAAATATACCATCACTATTAAGAAAAAAATAATAGAAAATCATTTAGGCAATATTAACAATTTTGAAACAAAAAAAAAAAAAAATGGGTTTATTCTAAGGTTCTTATCTGATATCTTAAATATCAAAGAGAAAAAGAATTATTCTATGTTTTTTAATTAACACAAATTTGATCATATTGAAAAACTTAATTAGAATTAGAGAAAATGGTTGAATTGCACATACGTGAAATGAAAAGGGGTCAAATTGAAGAATTCTAGGGGGGGAGAGTAAGGGTGTGTTCGGTAGTCATAACTGTTCAGGTAGCATTTATCTGTTGAGGTAGCTGTTAGCAGTTTGACTAACTGTTAGCTGTTAGCAAGTAGCTTTTAGATGTTGGCTGAAAAGTAACTGTTAACAATGACGTGTTTGGCACGATCAGTAGCTGTTGAGTTATTAAAATGATATATATCAGAAAATTAGAAAATCAGAAATGCTACTTTCTATGGGAAATGCTACTTATAATAGCATTTGCCAAATACTCCTTAAAACGCTAAATGCTATTTCAAACGCTAATAACAAATGTACAGCAAAACATGTAAAGTAGCATTCTAACTTGGTCAAAACGCTAAACGCTACCTTCTACTTGTCTATCAAACATACCCTAAACCATATCTTGAAAAAGTTTTTACTGTGATAAACTTGCTCATTAATCTCAATTACTTAAGTTCCCTTAAATAGAGAGTACAACAACTAAACACACCACGTAACACTCCCACGTTAACTAATCAACAAAACATATACTCCGTACCCACTAACACAATGATCCAATCGACGGGAATCATCCCTAACTAAATATTAGGAACAAACAAAACTAATTTGAACAATATATTATTGGATCATAAATCCAACACAAATTGCTACTATTGAAAGTTAGTGGTGAATTGCATAATTGGCTTAAGTTTTGGGGTCAAATTGACACTTTTGTCATTTCATTCACAACAAGATAACAACATAAATCTCTTGTGTTTTTTTTTATTCTATTTCAAGTCAAGATTATTTATTTGTACACCTTTTAGCCCTTGTTCTTTTCGACTAATATGATTTAAAGTCGTTGGAATTGAGTCAATTAATCTATATTAATCTGCACATAAATTCATGTCTGCAAAATAATTAATTTATTGGAAGATTACTTTTTTTTTTCAAATTATGTTTTCTTTTTATTATTTTTTTAGATTGACACGTCTCTCAGGTTAGTAAAAAAGAAGACTACAGTAATACTCCCTCTGTTTCTAAGTTCCTTTTTTCGTTTAAATTTCTGAGGTATAAACCTAATACAAGTGAAGGAATGATCATGACTTCATGAGTAGCATTTTTTTTTTTTTATATTCTTTTCTGCGTACCGTACCAGTGGTTTAGTGCTCATCATATACCATGTATCAATCGACCTCAATGACATCAATAGTCTTTGTGAACAATGTGTCTTGCGCATAAATAAAGTAAAGCAACTTCGCAAAACTTAATACGGAAGAACACTTGCAATTTATTAAGTACGATAGTGCTAGACTAAGGGTAGTAATGAAGATGTTTTTTGGGACATTATTGCTTATCCACTTGTGATTCTATAACTTAAGTGTTGCAATTTGGTCACAAGATATTACGAAAGGAAGACGTTGGTGACCAATTCTCTTCCCTTTAATCATAGCACATGAATTTTCCTTAATTAAGCCTGTAGTTTTAGGTCCACTATAATAATTGATACCAAGAATGTTGTGTTTAGACTTTCGACTTTAGTGCTAGAGGAGTACCTTTTAACCTTTGTAATTAGGTAAGTTTAAAACATTAAAGTACAGAATACATACATTTTCTTAAAGGGTGATGTAAAAAAAAATGTGGCATGTGTGCTTAGTATATAATTATTTAAATTTGATCTTAATTATGCCAAGCTTGGCAAAATCCATGAACTTACGAAATTTTGGGAGATCATTATAAAATCAAAATCGCATGTATAAAATAATTTACATCTGATCCTATGATGATCTCCATACACATGTATTGGTATAGAGAATTGGACGGAAAGAATAAGAAGTAAGAGAAAGGAATGGAAAGGAAAAGAAGAAAAATGGAGGAAACTAGTTTTTCCTTTGTTTGGTTTAGATCATCCTTATTGGTGAGACTCACTTTAGGTCTCAAATACCATTATAATGTCATAATTACATCATGCTGACATCAAATGGAGAATGAGACTCAACTTGAGACCTTACCTTTCAGTGGTGAGACTTATATTTTTGGGTCTCAAACATTTATTTTTTAATTATTAATTGGGGCCAAAATAATATAAAATTAAGACTAATTGGCTAATTACTAGTGGACCCCACATAATTAGTTCTTGAGATTTTGAGACTGTCTCTAAAAAAAGAGACCGTCTTAATTTTTTTTACTCTTTCCCTTGATCAACATTGGGGGTCTCTCATTTTGAGACTCGTTTTTTTCACTTTGAGACTCATTTGAGACCCCCAATGAAGATGGTCTTACATATTTGAAATTTGAAAGAATTTGATGGAAAGTGGGTATTTTTATGTTGTAAATTGTTTTTCAGTCCAATTTTATTCGTTTTGGGAGGAAAAGGAGATGACAGTTTAATGTAGGATGTTTTTCCACATTTCCTTCCACTTCCCATGCATTTTTATCAACCAAACATAAAGTGTTGTAAAATCCCGTTTCCGTTGCATCAACTTCCTTCCTACCAAACAAGCTGATAGTGATTTGTCCTAAAAATATTATAAGATACTCCATATGAATCTAAAAAGTAAGAAAATCACTCTAACGAAATAAATTTGAAAATTTATTTATTATTAAAATTTAATACGTCTAAAAAACAAAAAAAAAAACAAAAAAAAAACAAAGGAAAACAACACAATGATGTATTATTATTGTCATATTCTATGATTTCTTTTTCTACAAATTAGTTCTATAAAATGAAACAAAGTTTTCTAATTTTGATTTCGAGTTAGTTTTTTATATTTATATTAGATCTTATAAAACATAATCATCTTTTTTTTATATATATTTTAATGTCTGCAAAATCAATTTTATAGAACCAAAAAATTACTTCATGTTATTTTTTGAACTTGCCCGCTTGCTTGATTATGATCTTCAATGTATGATTAAACCTCCTACTCACTATAAGTTTCTCCTTCCGCCGAAGCGGATG
Source organism: Spergularia marina (assembly GCA_963680865.1). Taxonomy (NCBI): domain Eukaryota; kingdom Viridiplantae; phylum Streptophyta; class Magnoliopsida; order Caryophyllales; family Caryophyllaceae; genus Spergularia; species Spergularia marina. Next base: position 19,891,971 of record OY804549.1, read on the forward strand.
GTCCGACTTGGTCAGCTGCCGCAACCTGATAGGACGAACCGACCCATAAATCCCTTTGCTTCAAAGAAGAAAAAGGGTCAAATAACACGTAAGTGAAAAATTAAAGTAAGAAACTACGGAGTACAATGAACATTTGGAAATTATAGGGTTCATTTGCGCAATTAAATAAAGTCTACGATCACTTTCGCCGGTAATAATAAACAAAAAGGTGTAAGGGCAAGCTCAACACAATTTCAACGTACTGTTTAAGGTAGCATCCAGCCAGGTGAATTAAGTGACGCTTGAAATACAAATAGAATAGTACTATAACACACTAGTAGGATTGTTTAATATTGCTAATATACATGACATCAATGATCAAAACTTGTACTCCCCCAGAAGAAATTTGCTGTCAAATTCATAAAGCATTATCATTGTTTGAAGTCTGACGGAGAACACTACAAAATTGGGAGTTGGAATCTCGAATCAGCGATCAATAATTAGGAACTTAAATTAATTAAAGCATTGCATGCAGGGGTGGCTATTACCATGGTTGGGCGATACGAGGATTAAGGTTAACCTAATAGTTAATAAGTCAACCTGTTTGTAGGATGTCTCGAGTTTAAATTATCATATCCCACCCCTGTAGCATTGACTGCTCTTATGTACAAAAAAAAAAAAAAAAAAAAAAAAAAAAAAAAAAGGGCGATATGGGACGTCACCCAGGGCCCCCAAATACAGGAGATCAAGTATAATAATATGCCAATGTATGGTATATAGCATTATTGGATCAGTGGTAATTCTATGATGAAATGATACACAGAGTCGAGTTCGAACCTCGGTAGCCACATTGGATCAGTGTATGGTGAGAGAGTAAAAAAGAAAAGTTTAGTGTATGGTGAAAGAGCAAAGAAAGAGAAGATAAATTACACAATTAATTATTAACAATTCAAAAAAAAATGTTAACAATTCGCACTATATTATAGAAATACGGTACGATTGATCATACAATTGATTATGTATATCAAAAAAATTTGAAACATATATCATTTTATTTGATTTGAAATGTATTTCAATTTGAGATCCGACTATACATTTTTCGATATGCAATGCTTAATTTTTACAATCGACTTTATATACTATATTTATTAAAAAAAAAAAAAAAATTTGAAGAGTATAGATAAGAAATGTTGTTGTATAATTTAAACATGGACAATCTAGACAGCTTTGTTTTTTTTTTTTTTTTGAATTGATCAATATTTTAAAATACATGTAAGCAACATCACAACAATTGTTATGAATTATTATAATTGAAATGATAGCATAGTTGGTTATAAACATAAAAATCATTAAGACTAGTCCTAATTATTCAGGGCTTTTATCTAGTTAATTAGTCATTCACGTTTTCGATTTATTCTTATTTTCTTATCTTTTTGTGGCATTGTAGACTTTTTCTATAGAAATATGAAGTACAAGGTATGAACCTTCAACTGTGTTAGGAAGAAAAACTCGCACTTAACAATAATATTGAAAAAAGAAATTAATTCACAATTCGTATGCTAAAAAACACATGAGGGCCCCGATAAAATTAAACTTTAGCACAAGGCCCCCGAAGTCTCTCAGACGACCCTGATTGCAGGACAAATCACACTTAAGCTTATGTGTTTTTCTTAGTAAAACTAAAACAAGTGTATAGGTAGCTCAAGTATCTTTAACCATGTCTCGCACTTATAAGATGATCAAATAATATACTATACTATTTCTGTTTTAATAAATTGTTAACATTTATACTTTTATTAACTTGATCATCAACAACTCAAGTATATGATCTTAAAAAAAAAAAAAAAAAATTATTGCATAAATTTATCTGAGCTGATACAATATTTTAAGTTGAAACGACAACGGATCACATGTATGTTTGACAATGGTTTATGCAATTATTGAATGCGATCAGCATAAATTATTTTGTTCACAAACCCAAGTCTCAGGTTATTATCTTTCATATGCATGAATGCATGTGATTATATATCTATAAGCACTAATCATATTGAAGAAAATGGTGATCGATTTTTAATTAAAGATTCTACTCCAGTTTCACAAGGGTTCGTACAAGTACAGGAGTATTTCATACCGCCCGTTTTGCGCAAGATAAGATGATAATCTTTTACCATTACGAGTACTTACAAGACTAAATGAAGGGATTAATCAAACAATAATCGATGTACGTATGCGTGGCTCTGTCCCACCATTTTAGGTGGGTCGATATGGAATGATGATGCTTTTGATAAGTTACTGCCTTTATTTATATCTTATCTTATCAGTTTATCACTACCTTAGAATTCAGATACGTACACTGAAGATTGTTTTTAATTGTATAGTAATTGGTTTGAGAATTAAATTGATTTGTTTACGTAAATAATAAAAGAAAAGGGAGAAAATTTGCATTATCCTTCGTGTTAATCATTGTTGTTGCCAAACAAAAAAAAACTGTACACATTAGAACCGGCTGCAGGCGACTTTGACATGCAAACAGTTATACCTAATTATTAGTTGAACGCCAGATTTACACGTTTGATTTGACCAGCTTATCACTCAGTTAAGTTATTGGTATCTAATGAAATTAGTGAGTACTACTCATATTTGAATATGAGTATTTGATAAGTGGGTGCAGCAAAATAAGATTTACTACTTCTTACTTCAGTCATATCTCGATTATGTATTATTATGTCTCGTTGTTTTCATAAGAGTATTCTATAATAATCTAATAACATGGAGTGAGTGGTGAATAAAAGGTCACTTGATATCATTTATTTTCACCTTTTATTTTTTTTTTTCTTATACGAGATCAATCTATTATATTATTGAGATCCTTGACTATTAAACCTCATGATTTCATGAAACAAGCTACTTTGTAAAATTAAACCGATTAAAATTGACCTTTACATAGTCAATTTCAATGTGTATGTAAGTGCTGACGTCAAAAATATTGTACTCCATCTTTGTACTAGTATATTGTATGCAAGAGTAATTCTTTTTATTTATTTGTTTGGTTACATTAAATTATTAGCTAAGTGTTCTCCGGATTACGGAAAGTTAATTAAAGGCATGTTTGGCCAACCTCCAACTTCTGCAGAACTATTTCTCAGAAACAGTTTCTGGAGGAGAAGATCCAAATTTAGGGTCTGTTTGGCCAAACTCCAACTTCTGCAGAACTACTTCTTAGAAACAGTTTTCAGAAACAGTTTCTGAAGGAGTTGGAGCTTCTACTTCTGAAGAACAAGTTACACTAGAAGTGCTTCTGAGAAACCGGAAACAGTTTCTCAGTTTTAGGGCCTGTTTGGTATCGTTTTCTGTTTTCAGTTTTCAGTTTTTTTGAAAACCAGCAAAGTCCCGTTTTTGAAAACCAGAAAAAGTGGTTTTCAGTTTTCACTTGTCAGTTTTCATTTTCTGTATGACTATTATAGAAAAATATAATTTAAATTAATTTTTGCAACTTATTTAACTAAATTTCTTACGCAAAAAAAAACCAAAAACTGAAAACGGCAGTGATACCGAACGGACCCTTAAGTGTGGCCAATTTTCAGTTTCTATGACCCAGAAACAATCCAGAAACACTTCAGAAGCTTGACCAAACACACCATTACACTAGAAGTGATTATGAAAAACCAGAAATAGTTTTTTAGTTTTAGGTATTTGGCCAATTTTTAGTTTTTAGCGCCCACAAACAGTCCAAAAGTATTTCAGAAGTTTAACCACACACACCCTAAGTGACAAAAAACTATTAGTTAATATTGATGTGATAACAGGTCGAGCTAAACTTTGGCTTTGCTTGGGCTCGCAAAGTTAAAGCCAAAGTTTAGAGACTGGCTAGCCCGGAGGATAACAGACACACTCCGTATCCTATTTTATGAATAACAGAAAATTGGCACGGCTGGCTTTCGTTTTCTGTTGGTATCTTGAACCCTACGTCACAAGGCACAAGCTAAGTAAAGCACAGTTTTTCAACATGCTGAAGTGGTAGTTTGAATGTTTAATTGATTGCATGGGTCACACATTATTCAACTTCAACTGCTGCTCCTTGCTGGCGAGTTGGATTGTTACGGGTCACGCCGTCAACTTTTATGGCCTTCTATTTTCTTCACTTTTGACTAATTAACAGAGTGCAATTTTATTATTCGAATTAAGATGTTGATTTCTTTCTACAAGACTACAAAGGTTAATTAATTTTGTTGACAATGGTGAAATGGTCCAAAACAATATACAAGACCTAACATTACGTTGGCGCAGACCTTGTAACAATGTAAAATCAAATTTTAGGACTATACTATATATGGTACCTATTTGCTATTGAATTCAACTTTTTATATGAATAATACGTTTATTATGGTGTCTTTAATTAGTAGTGTAATGTTCAACAAAATGTTTTCTAATTGCAATTGTATCACTTTCTAGACAAGAAACAATAAGACAGAAAATTTTAGCAACGGTTTGCTGCAAGTTGAGATAATGATTTGTTATTAGTAGGCACTGCGTAAGACGGTTGTACTTATAAGATATTTTTAATTTGGCAAAAAAAAAAAAAAAAATTCAAATAACAAATGAAGTGCTTCTATAGTATGTTGAACCAAACACCCATTAGTTTTTCAAAAAGAACAGTTTTTATAGAAACCGATTATAAGAAATGGAAACAGATTTTGTTAAATCGGGCCAAACAGACACTAAGTAATAAATTTTAAGGTAGTGCTTTTGAAGAAAAGTATAGTTATAGTGACATTAAAGGGTGCTGATTTGAGACTTGAGAGTATTAAGTTCTCTAGGGTTAATATAATAAACATAATTGTATAAAGAGATTAAATAAAATGCAAGTACTCCCTTCATAAATAAATACATGACGTTTTCAGATTACGAGGTGAACGTTTGACTTGTGATTTTGGAGAAAAATACATGTCGAAAAATTGTGAAACGTATGTCGTTAGATTCGTATCAAAAAATACATTCATGCAAGCATACTTTCATAATTTTTACTAATATATCTTATGAGATATTGACAGATAAATATGATGTCTCGAAATGTGATAATGTCATGTATAATTTTATGGAGGGAGTAATACTTTCTATACAAGAGTTAAAATATTTATCGGTTCAATTTTATCATCATATAAAAGAAACCTTCGAGTCTTATAATTAATTAATTGAAAGTTTCTACGAAAAGCTGTAAACTTTTTTATTAAGAGATAAGGATATAAATTAATCAAATTTATACGTGCAAAAGCAAACTTTTGCAAGAGCATTATTTGTTTTGTGCACGCTTTAGCCCTACCCTAAGTCCTAGATATGCAAATAATGCAATCTTAAAAGACTTGAATATTTGAGCCAAACAGAGTAAAAACTTTAGTAAAAGATAAAAAGTAGGCAAATGCAGCTGAAAGAGGGAAACGTACAGCGGTACAAAGGAAAGGAAGAAAGTACAAAAGCAAGGGAACAAATAAGTGGCCCGTTAATGTTATCCACCGTATTGCAAACGTACACCTCTTCCCTTAACATCTATGGACCACTCCCCACTCTACTTGCTCACATTTGGCCGTTTTTATTGTTTTCTGTTTTATACCCAGCACTTACACTTGGGATAATGGGTCTAAACCTTACCAGAGTTTCTGGTATTTTACGAAATTTCAAAAGCAGTAGGCTGTTTAATAAACACAAACAAACAAGCCTCAGCAATTGCTTAGAAATGTTGTCCAATTTAACCAAAATAGGGGAAACTATCGTTGCTTTAGACTCCTACGATTGAGTTAATACCATTTAACCTGATTTGAATTGTAGTTGTATTTATATTAACATTAAGACAAGAATAAGATATATTAGATCTGAATTGAATTACTATTCATTTTTTAAGTTTGAATGTTTAATATATAGTATGTTTGGTAAAAGTAGCTGATATATACTATACAGTAGATGGAAGTTAAAATGGTAGCTAAAAGGTGAATTAATGGCGGAAAAGGTAGTTGTAGATAATAAATAGTTAAACAAGTTAGTATTGTTTGGTAAATGTAGCTGAAATGACAATTAATGATTCTGATAAATACATAAAAAAGCGGGATTCTATTTTTTTTTTTATTAAAGTTTAATAAATAAATGAGAACAATTACGAATCTAAATTATAAAAGTAGCTTCAATTTTAATAAGTTACATTATGTAACCTTACCATTTAAGCTAACTTGAATAATAAGATTATTATGGCACTACCAAATGTGTGTATCAAATAAGGTCTTGTGCGAATCAACTTATTCAACAGTGTTTTCAAATCAGATCAGATTTATTCAAATCAAATCAATTCTGATTAGTTTTATTCAAATCGAATCAAATCAGATCAGAATTATCCAAATAACAATAAATGAATCTAGGCTTCTAGTTATTAATTCGTCTAATTGCAGTTAATTTATCAATTAATTCAGTTCAGATCAAATCAAATCAAGTTTATTCAAAACAAAACAAATTAGATCAATTCAAATCAAATCAAATCAGAAAAATGCAGTCCAATTACACAGGGCCTAAGCTACTAATAAAATAATAACGGGTGTTTTAACGTGTGCCATAGGGCACATGATAAAACTCCATTTCCTTCGTTAATTAAATGATATTCTCACTTGAAAAACAAATTGTGGAATCTTTTTGATTAATTTAGGAGAATCTAATCCTTCTATATATATAAAAGCAAATAATTTGGAGCGCATTGAGTGTGTCGGGAGGTCAAAAAATGCAGAGAGAAAGTCCAAATTTGCTGAACTCTCACCTAAAGTATTAAAGTAATCCACATAAAACATTAAAAAATGCACACACAGAGTCCAATATTTGTAAAATTCTTATGTAATAAAGTTATTAACATGAAACATGATATAAACGGATATAACTCGAGCTACGCATATCAGAATATCAAGATATATGTATCATTAAGTTCGTATCGAAATGTATGTCAATATAAAATCCATTTACACATACTTTTGAAAAGTTAAGAAGCTAATCATTTACAGCGCATTGAGAGCATCAGGAGGTCAAAAAATGCACAAAGAGAGTCCAAGATATGTTAAACTCTCACATAAAATATTAAGATAATCCACATTAATCATTAAGAAATGCATGCGAAGAGAGTTCAATATTTGTAAAACTCTTACGTAATAAAGTTATCAACATGAAACATAATATAAACTATTATAACTCGGATTACGTATATCAAAATATTATGATACATGTATCAATGAGTTCGTGTCAAAATGTATTTCAATATAAGATCAATTTACACATACTTTTGAAAAGTTAAGTATGATTTTGGTAGAGATATGTTGACAAGTTTAAGATTTTTGTGAAAAATGATTTAAAAATAAACAAAAAAAAAGAATATTATTTAAAGATCAAGTAATACTTCATACAAATGTACAATGACGATTGAGTGTGATTAGGAGACATTTTAACTAACAAACATTTAATTAGTTATCATAATTTACTTATTTATTTTGAGATTAACTTAATAAATAAGAATAAGCGATTATGATAAAGTGTCCTGAGCAACGCACGACCGTTTCACCTAGTATCACATAATTATGGAAGAAAATGAAGTCTTATAATATGGCATATGGACACACGTTAGCAAAATCCATAAAATAAAAACATAAAAGAAGTTAATCAAGATATTAGATATCTCGCTTTATAAATTCAATTGCAAACTTTGATTAAATGTGTGCGAATAGAACAAACCGCATTGTATCACATTCCAAATAAAGCATATGCTATATTCCATTTCATGTATTTATTAAAATTCATGTTCCTACTCGTTTTGTTAAAGTAATAGGATAAACAATTGATTAATATATGAGACAAACTTTGTTTATAAAACTAATTACATGCGTGAATAATTGTGTGGATGAATAGAAGAAACCATATTAAACTGAATTCATAGTAAAATAGTAAATAAATTGTTGTAGTAGGAATATGGATATATACCTCTCATGCCTTTTTTGATAGGACTATATCTTTCTGATCTGATTTGAATTACCTTTAACTTATCTGAATTTGTTAAAATTTTAATTGAATTTCAACAAATTTTTTGAATTTTTTTTAAACATTTTTGATCTGATCTAATTTTATCTAAATAATTTTAAACTGATCTGATTTAATTTGAATGATTTCAAATTAATCTAACTATTTATTTTATTAAGTCCTATCAAACCAGGATTCAGTCTCTCACAAATGTGAGAAATGAATGGCCATTTTTGTAAATAAATGATAAACGGGAAAATCTCTGAAATTCTAGATACTCCAATTGATAATCGAGGTGCAAAGAAAAAGCAAACCTGCTTATAACGTCTAAATCCCCAAACTACCCTCGCATAAAAAAAACACCCTTCAAGAATATTCCATCTCACGAAGACCAGAAATTCATAACTGACCCACCCCAAATTTCTCTCCTCTCTCTATATAACTCCCCCTCCTCTCCACCTCAAGAAAAAACTAACCCAACAAAAACAAGTAAAATACACCCAACAACAAAAACAAGAAATTCAAGAATGTGTGAAAGCTTCAAAAGAGAGTACCAGCTTTGCGAGGAGATCGGCCGTGGACGATTCGGCGTTGTTTACCGTTGTTTCTCCCCTAATTCGCTCACCTCTTTCGCTGTCAAGTCTATCGACAAGCGTCTCCTGTTAGACGACCCCACCGACCGTGAGTGCCTGGACAAGGAACCAAAGATCCTTCAAATTCTCTCTCCTCATCCTAACATCCTCCAGATCCACGACCTCTACGACTCCGACTCCCATCTCCTTATCGTCACCGACCTTTGTCAGGAGACCACCCTCTATGACCGTATCGTCTCCGGCGCGTTCACAGAGCCCGAGGCTGCGGCCGTGTTCACGCAGCTGATCTCCGCGCTCGCTCACTGCCACCGCAACTTCGTCGCCCACCGGTAAGTAGAGATTAATTCCACCGGTAGTACCTTCTCGCATTGTCCGCGTATTATTTATTTCGCTCAGATGCGTTACACAATTAATTTAATTTCGTGTAACGCATTTGAGCGGACGGAAATGCGAGAAGCTACTACTAATTAACCGAATTAACTGATATTGATGGTTCTAGTGGTGGTGGTTGTCGGATCAATTTTTTGACAGGTGTATTTTTTACGAAACCTCCTCAGGGACATAAAGCCGGAGAACATACTGTTCGACTCTCGCAACCGAGTGAAACTTTGCGACTTCGGATCTTCTGAGTGGTTCGGAGAGAGCGAGTGGATGACCGGAGTGGTGGGGACACCGTACTACGTTGCGCCGGAAGTTTTGGCGGGACGACAGTACAACGAGAAGGTTGACGTTTGGAGCGCCGGCGTTATTCTCTACATAATGTTGGGAGGCGCGCCGCCGTTCATCGGAGAAACCGTTGAGGATACTTTTGACGCCGTTCTTCGTGCCAATCTTAGGTTTCCACCTAGGATTTTCCGGTCGGTTTCCGCCGCTGCTAAAGACTTGATCAGGAAGATGCTCTGTAAAGATGTTTCCAGGAGATTCTCTGCTGAACAAGTCTTAAGTATGTCTCTTTAATTTTTTTTTTTTTTTTTTTTTTTTTTTTTTTTTTTTTATGTTTTTTTGTGGTTGATTTGTTAATAGTTGTTGAAATTTGGGTGAAAATTTCGTCATTTGTTGGGGTCAATGTTTAGGATCTTTATATTTTACTCATCATATTAAAACTGAATTTTTTTTATGTCATTTTAATTGAAGTATTTGGTGGATTTATCCTTACTTTTTGTTATTTATTTAAATTTATGGCATGTTTGGCAAAAATAGCTCTAGTCATAGCTGGTAGCTGGTAGCCGTCCTTGGTACGAAATTGTTTTGGAGTTGGCTAACATGAATCGCCTCGAACTTTAACGAAGAAATGAGATAATGGGGATTCCAGTGATTTAATGCTGTATAGAGTTTCAAAGTCATTAATGTGTAATTAATTGATTAGCAGGTGGAGTTAGTGCGGTAGTAGATGAGAATATCTAAACCAATTAATGGTATTTTCTATTATTAAAAATCGATGTTGACAAATGACAAGGAAAAATATTTTTAAAATTTTGAATTGGGATTTTGAATTTTATTTTTCTTAAGCTATAATTAAATTTGATTAGTGATTAACAAGATTCCTTTTGACTGATTTTCAGGGCACCCATGGGTTACAAGTGGAGGAATGGCTGACATGAGCTAAACCTAACAAACAACTGGTGTCCTCATCTGAAATTTTTTGTAATATGGTGTTGTAGAATACAAAAATGCACAAAAAAAAAAAGATGACAAGAACATGGAGAATAGAGAAGAGTCAAATTCTTCATGTTTCAGATGATATGTTCTTTGATTTCCTAAGTTTTGAAGAGCGCAAGGAATAATAACACATATGTGTTTTACTAATCGCGGTCGGAGTCGCAGCCGGACCCGTAAGGCAAAGGTTTGATGAAGCTATGTGAAGGGAAGGGGTGATACCGTGCTAGTGCTACTAGTGATGCTTTTATTAGAGAAGTATGTAAAATACTCTATGCTCTTTGTTTTTTTTAGAAGAGTGAGTAAGAACTTGAGTGAGGATTATCTGTCTCAAATGGGGTTCCATCTCGAGTCGAGTAACTGAGGGTGTATGTATATATCCGGGGAATAATATTAGGACTGCACTGTAATATCTCTATGAAATCCCCTTTTGCCCCTTGTTTGTTAGGAGGCAAAATGAAGAGGAGGAATCGAAGAGTGATGTAATGTGGAATGTTGAGTTCTTTGTAATAATAGAGTACTGAATTTGCAAGCCAGTTCTTGTTCTTTGGCATTGCTTTCTCTCATGTGATTCGATTGACTTCTAATTAATGAAAACAATCTGTGGTACTCGATTATCGACTCGTGAATTTTATGTGCGGCTTTTGGAGATTCCATTCTCCATACTTCTTACTTTATGTGTGTGGATTTTATTCATGTATAATAGGATTTAGAATCAGGGATATGCTGAGGGTTGTACGCTATATGCCAAGAAATTTTTAAGGGGATGCTTTGCCTTTTTGCTTTAGTTTGTGCTTTGCTTGTGAATCTCCATGTTTCTGGAGGAAGCATGTGTGATAGCGTTGAGAGTATAGTAAAAGTTTGATTCCATAGAAGTACAATTAGGATTTAGGGGCATATGCTCTTGCTTTATGTAGGCGTGACTGATTCGAAAACTGGGCATTAAATGGAGGAGGTTCAGGCCTTGGCATCCGCAGTCGTGTGGTTGGTGGCCCCTGCATCGAGATATTACTATGCCCCGTCGATTACGACCACCGGCTAGGACCGGTCCTGCATCGTAAACTATTCCGTTTGATCCTCCGTCCCAGCAAAATGGTGCATGTTCGAATTCTAATTGTTGCGCCAATACTGTTGGAATGGGACTCGGCCTTTGAACCATGAGTGCTAATCAATTTTACAGGTTGAGGGATGTGAGAATCGAATCCTTAATTGTATAATAGAGTTTGCTCTACCACCTAATCCTTCAAACAAGAGGCATAACTGACCGCGGAAGATTGAGTCTTGTAGAACTAGGAGGCTATTTAGAGGATCGAACCCAAAAAAGGACCTTAGCTGAACAATTTTACAATAGACATGAATTTAGCAGAGGGGTACCACAAGAAAGTCCACGTCACAAACAAACTCTCAAACTTTACAAGTTGGGGTTGCTAAGGTTTGAACCGACGACTAAAGGGGTTATGACGTCAGTGAGCATGTGTATTGTGTTTCTTCTTGATGAAGTGTCGATGATATTGAACGTGTTAGTTGGTCAGTTAGGCTAGTAAGTAGTAACTAACTTGGGTAGCACGTTAGATTTTTCTTTGAGTAATTGATGAAGTTCGAAGCAGCAATAATTCTGTGGACGACCGCATGCACCACACATCATCAGCAGTCATTCAAGAAGTCTTTAACTCGCCCATTTATTCGGGTTTCATCTGTCCTTCCATAAGCCAAAGTCAAAAACTGGATATTCCATGGAATATATCCTCTAAATCTCCATTGGAGCATCTTTATTGGTGAGATTCAATTTGAGAATTAAATACAAATCTAACATCTAATCTAATCTAATACTATATATTAAAACTTGAAATCAAGTCTTTCCTACAACAACATTTGACATTTATTAATTGGATAAAACATAAAAATAACATTTAATATAATTATCGGTTAAGATATGATAATAAATTATTATTGAGTAGTATAATATAGCTAATTTATGAAAAATAATTATTAAGGTAATTTATTTGAACAAAGATAAGCCGTAGTATAGTATAACTAATTTATGGAATATAATCATTATGGTAATTTATTAGAACAAAGATAAGCCAACATTTTTCTTATAGAGTGAGTATAAACAATATAAATATATAGCCTGAGCATGTCACGGGCATGCAAACTAGTATATATGTAATCTTGAATCCGCTCAATTCCCATGCTGACACGTGACTTGTAATAATATTATTATATTGTAAATAATGTTTACCCAAAATAGGATATGGTAAGTATATGATACTATTATTCTAATAAAATGACATTATTACTTGATTTATGGAAAATAGTTATGTAATATAGTACTTACTTGATTCATGGCAATTTAATCAAATATCTCATGGGTGTTTCAAAATGTGACTTTGGCTTTTGAAAGGTGATTTTTCTTCTAATTACATTACAAATATCTTACGGTTGTTCGAAATGAGATTTTAGGTTTTTAAAAGCGAGTTTCCATCTAATTACATTACAAGTATACCACGGGTGTTGAAAACATGACTTTAGGTTTTAAATGTGACTTTCCATCTAATTACATTACAAATATCCAAAGGGTGTTTGAAACGAGATTTTAGGTTTAAAAAAAAAAATTCATTTACAAAATTTTAACATTTAAACATAAGTAGCTCGGGCGTTGCACGGGCCATCAAACTAGTTATTTTCAAAAGTGTGTACTCTTGAGTTTTGAGACTCATCTCGATGCCTGCACTTCATTCGTAAAACTTGCAGATAACTCTTTGTAATAAAATTCAAACAATATTAAATTATTTATAAAGTTATTTTTGGCAAAAAAAAAGGCGTCTAATTGACAATGAGACGGTCTCTAAAAACAGATGTCGTCTCTAAGGACAAAACCCATCAAATTGCTCTCCATTAGGAAAAAACCTCCTCTCTCCTCTTTGAGACCCGTTTTGAGACCCCCAATAGACTCAAAACCATTGTTTACCAAGAAGGTTATTCTTTCTTGTAATACTTCTATCCGTGTTTTCACCTTTGAAAAAAAGAAAAAATTATTATCACATTTTGGTATGACCAACGGGAAACCAGACCAGTTACTTTAGACTGTAGTAATCTAAAGTTATTGATAAATATCACAAAACACCATAATATGCTTTATCTCAACCGTAATTTCTTGCCTACCCCCCGCCCACCCTTGTCAAACAAGGAAGTGAGTCTTCAACTCTCTTCCCAAAGCTCTCACAAAAACAGTTGTCTTGTAACCCAAAAAAAAAAAAAAAAAAAACAATTCTCTTTTGGAATGCCCTAAGCTATTTGTGCTAAGACGTTGTAACAATAGCGACCATGCTCAAGAACCAAAAAGACTGAGCTGAGGGAAGCCGCATTTGAGTTTGTATTATTTGTAAATAGGAAAGGGAGTGCAAAATACAACCACCTATATTAAAAAATGAGAGTACTTATCATCACTCACACTGTCAAGTAAATAGGTATCATATTACCGTCTCAAGATATTTACCCTCGATAAAATGGGGTGTTTATATTAGGAAGGACTTAAGGAGTGAGTATGGTCAAAGCTCGCAGCCTCGCAGAAGTTAACTTCTCCATGAATGGAAACTAAGAAAGCACGTGGTGGCTTGAGAGCTGAGTGGGGACTCAGAAAATACGTACTCCGTATAAATTTTGATCAGTTGAATAGCATATCAAAGGAAATATGAAGCCATCCTTCTAGAATTCTCCGCACCACTTATATTATTGTCCGGTCTACCTATTTGTCGGAGATATTACTTTGACTTTTACTGATCTCTCTATTTTTCGATTCGTTCTACAATTATTGTCGACGTACTGCTTTTTCTTCTTCTTATTTGTTTAATAATGTATTCCTTTCAAAGTTCAAACCTTTGAAAACAACGTCAACATTTCCAATTTCACGTGTTCTTTTCTTCAAGTCTTAAACCCATTTTATCATCATCATTGAATTTGATTAAGTAAGCTAAATTAGGATGGTAATACTATTCGCACATATAATGCCAATTATTTATGAATATAAAATTTGTGTAATATGCTAATAATTTCATGTCTTCATAGTTAATTACACTAGCTCAGTCTACCCTCTTGGGTGTCCTCGTTATTTTGAGAATCGTGTGGTTATTGAGTATTATATTATTACAAGTTTAAGCCTTTCACATTATCTAAAACAAAATCCGAATACAAAATTAAGCGAATTAAATACTCAACCTCAAAACAACAGACTCGTAACTTTGAACTATAAAAACGCAAGTATGGATATAGAAAGAAACTTGTGAGTGTCTGATCTATCATCGCTCGTTACTTCACATTGCTTACAAAGTTGAATTGACCACACCAAGTAATATCTACTCGTATGTGTTACGCCATCGCCACATCTCATAAGATTTCCGACTACTCGTTTTTTTCAAAAGCCACAAAAATGAAAGTTAGGCAGCAGATGCAAAGTACCGTTTTAGTACTCCCCTTTCCCCACATGATTACGGCTTTTACGGCCACCAACGTGGTTGATTGACATTGGATCACTGATAAGTTCTCTCTCTTTTCTCCTTTTTTTTTGTTGAATTTGCCATTATTGGTGACTTGGTGAGTACTGATCGAGTAGTGAGCTAGTGATCACCTAGTGCTAAAGCTTCTAATGTCCTACAATTTCTTCGAGATATTTTTTTGCGAAACATCTTGATGTAAATAGTACGGTATACATTTAAAATTAACAATGCAATTATCACGAATGTATATCAAAAACTTTTATAAATATAGATTAGGATCACGTTGTCAATGCAAGTATGCAACACAGTTTCATAAAAGCTACATTGTTTTAAAAGTTCAAAATCTAAATTCCTAATTCAATTGTCTTGTATATCTGCCCATAATAAGTAGTTATTACTTACCTGAACTTCGTATATATGTTATTGTAAAACAATGTTATACTAATAAGTAAAGTATCTAGTACATAAATCGGGGAAGATACATTAAAGATAGAGACTTTATATGCTATAGAAACAAAGGTCCTAATTAGTGGGGATTTGGGGAAGATTTAGTTGTTGTTAACTTAATTGAGCTTTCATATCATCGATATCGAAATCGAACATTTAAAGTTTGTTAGTTTATACTTGACGCAGATTCGGTTGCATATGGATTTTATATAAAAATAAATAAAAGTAATTCTAAGGTACTTGACAAGTATATCTCAACCTTATATAATGTTAGAAATCAATCTACACCATCCATTATTTTTAATTAGATATATTTTATTAATTATATTGCAAATAATAAAAAAAATGGAAAAAAATGGTTACTTGCATTGATTTAAATTTTCATGCTTACGTATACATGGTACAAAATATCTAATATAATTTGATAATTAGTTACTTTAAAAAAAATTAATTAAATTATTTAAAAGAATTTATTATGGTACTTTGGTTACTTGTTGAGCACCCTAAAACTCCTAAAAAAAAAAAAAAAAAAGAAAAAAGTGGAATGGTCCTACTAACCATGTGGCCTTGCAATTGTATGTGTAGTAGTTTCATTAGTTTGTTAGCGCCCACAGGTTCCCTTGTCCAACGTTCGGAATTGTTTGTTTCCACAGAAGTTAGGAGTGGTATTAACTACGTACCAAACGAACAACTCAGCATATTGTGAGGCTTGGGTCCGGTATGCTTCTTCATGGATTCCAAAGGACAATCGCCAAGTATATATCAGGACAAATTATGAGGTATTTTCACTCTGATCTTGATCGTTAGATTAATCTTAATTTAAACTGTACCGTTTTTGTGAGTTGAGTGAAGTGTGATTCTCTCCTTGAAAATGTTGTTCACAATATATAAATATCAAAAGTAATAAAAAGAGTATAAAAATCAAACATATAGTAGTAGTTTGTGCATGCATAAAGTATACGAGTAGTGACTAAAAATAATGCAAGTTGTGATATAAAAAAAAAATGCAAGTTGTGCACGCAATCCTAGATTAAAAAAAGTTCGGTTCCTAAAATTGGGTTTGAGGATATCAAACGGGCGAATTAGAAGTAATTAATTAGAGTCAATATGCGGAGTATGTTATTTTCTTCTTAATTACATCAATATCATGTACGTAGAAATTTAAAAGACGATTATATATATACACATACAACTTTTTGTTATCGTAAGCGCTAAATATAAGCGTAAGCAAAATGAAGTCCCATATTAGAGCACTTACTGTGGTGTGTTTCAACGAAATGAAGAGTTAACTCTTTGGGAGAGAGGAGAGAAAATAATACTGTATAAGTTAACTTTAACCTCACAGTGGTATGCTTCAAGAGAATGAAGAATTAACTCTCTATCAACATTTGATGTAGCTAACTCTCATTTTGCAGCACACAAGTAGCTAGTTACAACTCTCTCATTTCACACACCCAACCCACTCTTATATAATATGCTACCAAATTATGGTAATCAATCACGATTTAACTATTTTATTAACTTAATAAAGTTCGAGAATAATTAATTTTCAAAAATAAACTTTTTTACTAAAAAAAAACATTTTTTTTTATTTTTTAAAAAATAATTTAATAATATAATATAATTTTGATGTCGACTTAATTTATGTGATATTGAAAAATATCAAACTTATAACGATTATTTACAAAATAAATGGTAAAAAATGAGTCGAAAGTGAGAAGATGTGATAATATAATACAATTTGACCCACTAAAAGTGAGGTGGAGAGTTAGACAAGAGAGTGATAGCATTGTAGGGGTAAAGTAAGGTATTGATTCACCAAGGAGAGAGGGTGTGTTGAAAAGTTAGTGTTTTATGGAGAGTGCACTTCACCGTTTTACATGTGTTTAGACATCCTGAGATCATATTTAAATGGTAATATGATCGACTATGACTCTATGAGTGATTCTCTTTTCTTATTAGGATGCTTCAAAATTATCTTATCTTTTTGTTTTAATATTAATTTGTGTGTTGTTTTGTAGAAATTTTGGTTTGGAAGCTCTTGACCACACTTAATTGGACATCAAAACTATTAATCACACTTATTTAGTATGATGTTTTTACCGGTTTTTCTAACATGTGTCCAGGGCATACGATGAAAGTCCAACATTTTCCTTAATTAACTGATATATTCACACCCGAATTTTTTTTTATGGAATCTCATTGAATAATTAAGGAGAATATCACTCAATTAAAAAAGAAAATGAAATTTTATCATATACGCTATAAACACACAATAAAAATATCCTATTTTTAATACTCCGTCCATCCAACAACATTGATTAGATAATGTATATTTAGCCTGAATCCTGAGTAATGTGCAGAGGTTGTCTAGGCCAATCACCGTGATTAGGTAAATAGTGCCTAATCACCGATTCAACTTTTGCAGTTTAGTCCCTGATGTTTTTATTGCTTGTTTTTGTTTGTTAAACACTTGTAGAATAAAATTAAGGTTATAATACAACTAATTAAAGATGCAACAGTAGATTAACACAAAACTTTTACAAATAAATTACAAAACTTAAATGCAATTTAGTTTAATAAACGTAATTAAGGAGTGATTAGCGAAATTGTGATTTTTTCTTTATATAACTTTGATGGTACTCACTATCATGCATCTACTACTTATGATAAACTTATAAGCCCACCATGCTCCGTGATTTAAGATAGATTGATTGGAGAGTTTCGACCAATACCTGAACTTAGTTAACTGGATCCTCCGATATTATATAGCTTTCGGCTTTGCAGGGGTGGCTAATCCCAACCACGACTAACCTTAGATCAGGCACAACACAGATTCGTCTCGTTTCCTACCTCGAATCGTAGTCTTCTTTTAAGATATCAATTTTCGAAGTTGGATAATTTATATTTGATTAATTATCATAAGGTTCGAAGAGATAGTTTTCCCTTGAAAAGAAACTTTTATTAATTACTGAAAGATTACAGACTGAGAATTGAAATACATTTGATGTTCTCTCAAACTATGAAATTCTCAACAGAGTATTCTTGATCTAAGAGATATGGGAGTTCCATATTGATCTCTCAGTTCTTGGATATTCTAACTGAAAGTTTCATCTAAAACTTTCTCTCTCTAAATTCTCAGTTTTTCTTGCTTGAGGCTTTGTTGCTCTGATTTTCTGTGTCCTTCATCTGAAGCCATGCTCTCCTTTTATAGAGGAACTTTGACCCTTGCTGTTGGGAGAGCACTCATAAAAACGTGAACAGAAAAAGGAAAAACTCACACCACACAAAATAAAGTTTACAACTGTAAAAAGAACTATTTTACATGTGATGGTAGGGATTTTATTCCATTAGCAGATTTTGCATGCCTTCATCTTCGATATTAATTTCCCATCCTTCAACTTCTTCACATTGTTGATAGATTGCATCATCGTCTTGATCAGCGCAAAGAGCTTGGACTGTTTTAGCAGCATATTCTTGATCCCATGTCATTAGGGTATCAAATAGAAAGTCCTTTCCCTCATCAGACAAAAATGTTCCAGATTCCATGTTAAACATGTAATAAGGAATCGATTCAGACTTGTCAAATGCTTCTGAAAAGAGACTTGCGCATGCCATATCCTTCGGAAATATTAGAGTTGTATTACCACAATGTATTATATGGTTTGCTTATTTATCCTTCATTTTAATCAAAAAGTAGTCAATTTTCTGGATTATATAGAAAAATCCCATAGCCCTTGCTTCCGTTGGATTCCTTATTCTCCTTCTGGGCTTGATACAAATAGGATCTTTCATCAAATCTCCATATCCCAGTATAATTAGATAATGCGCTGGGTAGACTTTTCCGTTTACCATTTCGATATTTGCGCATGTGATGCGTTCAAAAATCAAATTCTTCATTTTATGAAGTCTACGGAATATATACTTTTGAAACTTTGTCATTTCCTGAAATATTGTTCCTTTAGGATCTACTGGTTCTCTGAAATGGGTTATCATACCATACTTCCATGCCTTTACGACATCATTACCTTCTCTAATGAAATTTGGTGGTATGGACAAAGTTCTTACTCCGGAGTTGTTAGCACCATAGTAAATCCAACTGCACCATCCTTCCCATATGTCATAGTATGGATTCTTTCCTCCTACCAGTTCCGAGTACCAAGCTCGAAAATTATTATCTTTTATTTTATTTACTATCATTTGTTGAAGCTCTTGAGGTAGCATCAACATTTTTATTATTATTTCCAGGATTAAGAACCTGTGGACAACTCTATGTGCACTTTTAACTAAACCATCTCTCAATTTAGTCTTTGAGGATAGAATCAGGGCCTTCGTGAGAGCCCAACTGGAGGTGGAAACCCTCTTCATAGCTATGTTGGTTTCATCCACTAGTTGCTTCCTTTCTGTAGATATTCGAATCTTTTGTTCTGCAGAAGGTAGTTGGTAGTTCTTTGATCTCTTTGCCATTTGCTAACTCTCTAGTGAGACTGTCAGCTAAGGAATTCTTCGACCCCTGTATATGTTCAACAGAAAACGAGAATTGGTTAAGCCATAATTGCCAACGCAGGAGCCTCCCTTGCCCTTGCATATTAGATAATTTCTTAATAAATCCAAGTATGCCTTTGCAATCAGTTTTGACTAAAAATGGTTTTGGAGCTAAAAAGATCAGTAATTTTTCAATTACTCTTATGACTTCAAGGATTTCTTTCTCCATATTGGGATAATTGCATTCAGCTTTATTAAAGCTTCCACTACAATATCTACACACTTTTTCCCCTTCCTTTATTTTTAATACTGCACCCCAATGTTCATCACTTGCATCTGTTTCAAGCACTAGATCATTTTGGTCAGTAGGTAGATTTAAAACAGGAAGATTTTGACATAGTTTTTTTGAATTTTATAACCGATTCTGTATCCGACTGATCCCAATTCCATGGAGCTTCTTTTTTAAGTTTTTGTTGTAGAGGTTTTTGGAACTTAGCTAAGTCCTGTATAAAATCAGAGGCATAAGTAAGACATCCTAAAACCTTTTTAGTTGTTTTCTATTTTCGATTTGATCAGGGAAATTGTCAATCTTCTCAAGGATGTGTTTCTGCAAGATCACTTGGCCTGCCTTGATTTCTAACCCAAGAAACTCAATTTCTTGTTCAGCATAATTGCATTTACTTTTACCAAGAATAATACCATGATCTAAACATCTTTGAGTGACTGCTTTGACATCGCCCATGTGTTGCTCAAGGGTTTTTGAAAATATAAGGATATCATCTATGTAAACCAACCAACAATGATTAAGGTTTTTGAAAATCTTATCCATTCTTTTTTGAAATATTTGAGGGGCATTCTTTAAACCGAACGGCATAAAAATCCATTCATAATGACCTTGAGGTGCACTAAAAGCAGTTAAAGGAATGCTCTCTTCTTCCATCTTAATCTGCCAGTAGCCACTCTTACAATCCATTTTCGAGAACCAAGTGGCTCCTTATATCTATTAAATAAGACTGTTTTATTAGGAATGTAATAACCATCAAAGATGGTATTATTATTTAGTTTTTTATAATTGATAACCATCCTAGCTTTACCTCGTTTTTCTTCTGAATGATTTCTTACCATGAAAGTAGGACTAGTGTGAGAACTGTTGCTATTACGGATTAATTTTTTATCCAATAACTTCTGAATCTGGATTTTGAATTCTTTAATATCTTGATAAGTGTAAACCATTTGTTTTACCCTAATAATTGTAGTAGGGTTCGACAAAGCTATCTTAGCAACCGATTTATCTTTATCCCAATATTTAAGTGGGTTATCAGAATATAGCTCTTTGCACAAATCTTCTTGTTGCTTTATAATTTTATCCTTTAATGATAATTCATGAATAGTGATTCTTAAAGCAACTTCTCTTTGTGTTGGAACAACCTTATCACTACGCTGGTTGCGTGTAAACTCAATTTTATTATGAGTATAGGCTTTACCCATCTTTTTTATCGGTACAGAATGACCATTTACCGTAAATATTAGATGATCAATTGTTTGAGTACATGGTGAATATAATTTTTGGAAATTATTCCCTATAAGCATATCATGAGAAGGTTGGTCTGTTGCCGATAATTTGGGTATGATGCATTGGACCCCGCCAATTTCTATAGGTAAATTTTCTATGATCTCGGTATGAGTCATTAGACTATTGTTAGCGATTTTAACATGCATAGGCTTAATTGCCTTTTTCCAGAGAAATTCTGGGAAAGATCTCTCTTTCCAAAACAGCATGAACAACCACTATCTATGTAAGCACACAACTCAAATTTATTGTATCCTTCCAGACATATATTTATCGGAATGTATATACTATTTGGATTTGTTCCAACAACTTCCTGAGGTGTTTCTATTGTCATATTGAATTCATCGACCTCATCTTCGTAAACAGGTTCGCCTTTTGTGATAGTTCTGTGGCCTATGATCTTTCTTTGATCAAAACTTGACCTTGGTGGTTCTTTAAGATCAAAACTCGATCTCAGTGGTTCCCGAAGATCAAAGCTTGCTCTAGGTGGTTCTATTGACTCGTTGCTACTTGATCCAATCTCATAGCGTTTCGAAGCTTGTATCATATGAGTTAAATCATATTTTTGACCTAGATTTGCTAATAACTTAATTATTTCTTCCTCTTCTTTTGGAATTTTGTTTTTAAAAAGGCTAAATCTAGAACTCCGACTTCTTGTAATAATTGGACCTCTTGGGATACGATCATTAGTAAATAATTTGCCTGTTTCATCAATTGTTAATATATTTTTATTAACTGTAGTCGTATTCATAAATGATTCTACCCAAGTTTTCTTTAACCTAATGTCTTCAGGTCTTATTTTCTCAGGGCTAATCTTTTGTCTTGGGCCTCCTGATTCATATTTTTCTGCATCTACAATCCCTTTTTTCATTTTTGGATCTATTGTATTTTCTAGCTTATATATTACCTTCCACTTAATACGCAAAGGACACCTTCCCTTATGCATATTTATTCCATCAGTTAATAATTTAATTGCTAGAAATTTTGGAGCGTAAGCATCGTAAAGACTTACATAGTATTTTGGTTCGCATATCCAAGTTACCGTTCCTTGGCTTAAATTGCAATTTGCTCCGCTTACTATCTGATCATAAAGTTCTTTGTGTCTAATGTCACAAATAAAACTTATGCATTGAACGTTTTTACCAAAATCTTGTAAAGGAGTTATGTATACTTGAATTGCTCCAATATAAATATATTTATATTTTTTATCTTTATTATGATTCTGAATATTTTTCCAATTTATAATATTTATTTCAGCAGTTTTTTTATCGCAATTCTTTATTTCAATATCTCCTTCCATTTCCTCACAAACATACTTGGTGGATAATTTTATAAAAGATGTCTTAAATATTTTATTTTTAGTAATACTCGGAAAATCTAACCCTCTATCGACTATTTCATTTAATTGGTCATCATCAATGGACATTTGTGCGCTTTGTAATTGGGCTAAGCTTGACATTTCCTCTTCTTGATCGTCAAGCTCTTCATTCATTTCGTTCAACTCTTCGTATTCTATTTCTTATAATTCTTCTTCATCCTCAATAACTTCTATTATTCCCTTATTATTTCCTAAAGCCAGATTAACAGCTTCTTCTTCAGAAATTTAGAAATAATCAAGGCTTCCTATAGCCTCTATCAATTTGTTATTATTCTTTTTCTTGCAGTCGTTAGCATAGTGACCAATTTCACCGCATGCCCAACATTTGCAATTATTTTTCTTTTCGGGACAATAAGAAGCTTTTCTGAAAAATCTCCTATTTTTGAAACCAGGTTTTTTGAAATATTTTTTCTTATATTTTTCACCTCGTTGTTTATTAAAACTTTTCTTTCTGTAATATTTTTTCTTTTTCATATCATAATTTTTTGTTCCATAATTATTGGGCATATCCCAACAAGTAAGGAATTGTTTTTTCATGTGTTGAGTTCCTATGACTTCTCGACATTTTTTCTCAACCCATCTTCTTAGGAAAGACACTTTACTTCCTAATGTTTCTTTGGCGTTGTATTTTGATTTCCATTCTTCAAATTGTTCGGTAATTTCCTCATTTATAGCTCCTGGAAGTTTATCGTAAAATATTCCTAAATTTGTAGTGTTTTCGCCAATCTTGTAATAATAATGCTCGAATTCAGCTATATAACTGTCAAAGTATTTCATGTTATCCATTGTGAGGTTTTTGATTTTTCTTTGCCACTCGTTAATCTTACCTCTAGATTCAGTTATTATACCAATAAATTCATCTTCTATGTAGCCACATAATTGTCTGAACATTATATCTGGAGAAGCTAATTCTCTTAATTCAGCTTTCTTTGTAGCTAATAGACCATCGTGCCAATCAGCAATGGAACCATAAAGACTGTGTTCGATGTAATTTAGAAATTGATCGGCTTCCCAAGTTGAATTCAAGTTTAAAATAGTAGTCATGCTTTTCTTCCATTGGGTTAAGACGTCCTCTCTATTTCGTACTCCATCTAGGTTAGTTTATAACCTGTATGACTAATACTCTCGAGTTTGACTTCTTCGGGTTTAGGCATTGGATTAGGCATAATCCTAACATTAAAACGTGTCGATCTGCCAAAAACCTCTCTAGGTCTCATATAATTTGTTGAACTTCTTTGATGAGTAATATTATTGTTGAAGAAATTATTTTTTGTAGGTAGTTCATCTTGAATGACTTCTTCTCCTACTTCACTATTGTTGATTATTAGTTTTCCAAATTTCTTATCTAGACGGTTCTTAATTTCTTCAATAGAAATAGTTTCTAGATCATCCATTTTGAGTAATCCCATTTGATGATATAGATCTTCTTCTATTTGTGCATAATTATAATCTTCATGGATACCATCGTCTATTATGTTTTGTTTTTCTGATATCATGCTCATGATTTCATTAAGTCTTTCTGGGTTTTTTTTTCCTTTTGGAACAATTCTTGTAAGTTTGCCATAGTACAATCTTTAAGAATTGTTGTCATTTTGTTCTTCTATTTTAATAGGATTTTTGGGATTATTAGCTGGTGTAGTAACTGTAAATTTTTTATTTTCGTTTTGGTTTTGAAACGGATATTTATACTTAAAAGACTCGTTCTTTTTAGAAGCTCCTCCTTTGGCTTCTGAGTTAGTTGAATGTCTAATTTCGTTTATAAAAACGAGATGATTTGCTCTTATGAGATGTTGTATTTCAACTATATGTTCCCCAAGAGCCGCTTGAAATTTAATAGTTTCTGCTAGAGTATTTTTTATAGAAATTATTTCGTCTACTAAATAATTTAAAACGGGTCCTAAGGTTTTACTTCCGTCAGGACTATGCTGAATATGGGTATATTCAGGATTAGGACAAGAATCTGGCGGAGTAGCCAGTTTAGTGTTTAAATTTGAGCTAAATGGCTCTGATACCAATTTGATAGCTTGCTAAATAAGGTAATTTTAATTTGATTGCTAGCTAAAAAAGCTAATTAAGGAAGTAAGAAAGTTAAGTAAAGAAGAAGGAAAGCAGAAGGACCAAAGTGCAAGAAAACTGGTGAGAAAGGACTCAAAAGCAAGTACTATTTACAGTAATTAGAATAGCTATTCTAATCATTTTAATTGGTTTGACAATCCTGGTAATGTGCATACCAAACAACAATAAGTCAATAATGGTACAGGCGTACAGCAAAAACAACAAACCACCAAGAAAATGACACCAATTCATTGAGATTGCTCCAATTTGCCAGTATTTTATTCGACTTTGGGTATTTCAATTTATTTAATACGGTGGGCCATGATTCGAGAAGATAGCACATGCACGTACCATTATACTGTAATAACGAAACGGATATTCGGGAGAAATAATAACTGATTCAGGTAATGGCCAATATGACAGTTGATAAGCTGATAGTAAGGATCAGATATCAATATATGATAATGTTTTGCCCACTTTTTGTGTAGTACGGCAAGTGCGAATATCCGTATTTTTCGATTTCGGAAAATGCACGTGGTACCCCTATACTTAGAGGTTTTGCACGCGGTACCCCTGTTACTCAACTTTCGGCACATGGTAACCCCGTACTTTGGAGAATTGCACGCCGCACCCCTTTTCTTAACTTCCGTTAATTTTTATGACAAAACTTGCAATTAGCTTAACAATCATTAATAAATTTGTAAACCAACCCCCACCTCCTCCTAGAGATGGCCATTGGGCACTAGGAGCCCGGGCTCGGCCCTGGTCAAGCCCTGGTCAAGACACTGCCCGGCACGGGCACTGCAAAGCCCGAGTTTGGTAGTGCCAGGGCTAGTGCTCGAGTTTTCAAGCACTAGCCCTGGTCAAATCCGGTCAAAACCCGGTCAAATTCGGTCAAAACCCTGGTCAAAGCCCTGCACAAGTAACGGCCCGCCCCAGCCCGCCCCCAGCCCGCCCCTAGCAAACGGCTAGTTTGGGTTTAAAAAACTAGCCGTTTGTGTGGTTTGACAGTTTTTTTTTTTTTTGTTTTTAATTTTATCCCTACCCTTAAATTTTCTATAAATACCCAATAAATCCAATTTCAATTTCCACACAATCACTCTCTCTATTCTACATTTTTTTTTTCCAATTACTACAATTCTACAACTCTCAAGTATTCAAGTTTTAAATTTACTTAAAAAAAATTATTACAATTTTTAAGTATTAATTAAGTTTTCAATTTTAGTTAGAAAAAAATTACTACAAGTATTATATTAAGTAAGTATACAATATTTAGTACTTTTATTATTGTTATTTTGATAATTATTATTAGTATTTATAATTATTGTATTTTGTATTGAATATTTTAATATTCTTATCAAAAAATCATATTAACCCGAAATGGATAATCTAACTCCCGATCAAAGAAGAGTGTTGAAAGAATATGAAGAATCACTTCTAGGTGATATTCATCAAGGTAAATTAATGTTTATAATTTATTTTTATAATTATTAGTTTTATTTTGTCAATTTTTCTTTTTATTGATATAATTTTATTTGTAGGTGTAGGTAATGCATCACAACAAGAATCATCGGTCATGCCACCACCCCGTTCTCGTCCAACAACGGATGTAGATTTACAAGATGGTAAAATTCAATTTATAAAGTTGCATATTTATTCAATTCATTTAATTTTTTAATTTATTCAATTAATTTAAATTTACAACTTAATTAATATCATTATTCTTTAATTGTAGGTGGACAAGGTGGTGGTATTATTAATCGACGTGGTGTCAAAACAAGTTTTGTTTGGGCTCATTTTGACAAAGTCTACACCGAAAATGACCAAAGAGGTGTAAAATGTTTCAAACTTGTTTGTCGAATTTGCAAAGCCAACCATGTTAATGTGGAATTGAAGTGGAAAACGGGTAGCGGAACCGGCACTCAAGCTCGACACCTACAAAGCGTACATGGCATAATCGACCCCGAAAAAATAGTTGAAGGTGAATCAAGCCATGGTGGTGGTCAATCACAAATCGGAAGTTATATGACCCCGACCCCCGGCGGAGGTATTCCTTTCTATTATAATAGAGATCGAATGATTGATAATATGGCTACTTTTGTTTGTCTTGATGAATTGCCGTTTAGTTTTGGTGAAAGTATTAATTATGAAGAGTTTAATAGATTATCATTACAACCCGCTCATAGAAAGGTGCCTAGGAACACTCTTAAGCGTCATACTATGACACAATATCACAAAACTAGAGGCGAGCTAATTGAATATTTTCGTTCATTTAGTGGATGTGTTTGCCTAACTAGTGATACATGGACTTCAAGACAAGGTGAGCCTTATATATGCATTACCGCTCATTGGATTGATAATGATTATAAATTACAAAAACTTATTATTGCTTTTGATGTTATGGAAGAGTCGCATACCGGCTATAACATATATTCTCGTATTCATGCTACTTGTAATGAGTTTAAATTGACTGATAAGTTGTTTACTATTTCATTTGATAATGCTTCGGCTAATACTAATTGTATTGGTCATATCAAGAGTAATATTCCAACTTTATTATTAGATGGTATGTTTTTACATGTTAGATGTTGTACACATATTATTAATTTGTCTGCTCAAGAAGGAATTGCTTGTATTTCTCCTATTTTACGCCCTATTAGAAAAGTTATTAAGTGGCTTAGAGCAACGGGCACAAAAAAGCGTAGATACAAACAATTGTGCACGCAACATCAATTGCCAGCAAAGAGATTTGGTCTTGATACACCAACAAGGTGGAATTCGACCTACACCATGCTAGGTGCTTCAATCAGGTATAAACAAGTTATTACTACTTTGTATAATGAACATCATTCTACCGATCCAAATGCACGACTTCTCGATGATGTTACTTGAGAACTTACCGAACCTCTTTATGATCTTTTGAAATCTTATTATGATGCTACAAAAGTTTTTTCGCTAGTATATGAACCAAATGTTCATTTGGTGATTTTACAATGCATTAAAATAGTTTTTGCTATGTCTAATGTGGATTCTTCTATTTACGATAGCTTAAAGCAAGTTGTTTCTTTAATGCGTGAGAAATGGTTGGCTTATTTTACTGAATTTCCTATTATATATGGCATTGCATGTATTCTTGATCCTGGTGTTAAATCCGCGGGATTGAAAAACATGTTAGAATTTTATTATTCAACATTAGAACAAGACTATGATGTAGATAATTATGTGAACAAATGTGTTTCTATTCTTACTAAATTACATGATTTGTATGATACACGTAGTGGTACTGATGCACAAGCTAGTTCTTCTTCCATGTCATCTAAATCTAAACCAAGTAGATTTGGTTTTTATCATAATATTATTTTAAAAAAACAAAAAACGATTTTAGATGATACTACATCTTTTGTCCATGATACTACCGATGAAAGTGATTTTAGCATTATTAATTGGTGGCATAAACATAGCCACCAATATCTAATTTTAACCCAAATTGCAAAGGATGTTCTTGTAGTTCCAGCTTCGACAGTTGATTCGGAGTCCGCTTTTAGTGCAGGTAGAAGAATATTGGATGAAAAGCGATCAAGGTTAGCTCCCGAATCCGTGAAAGTATGTGTATGCAAAAAAGATTGGGATCAAGCATTAAAAAGAAGACAAGGAAAGAAGTATGATGATGATGATGACGAAGAAGATGATCCATTCATGACAATGGATACTACATCGGAATCGGGAGCATCAACCGCCGATGAGAACGTCTAAGAATGAACCGATCAAATAATCAAGCGACGGTAAGTAAGGTAAGTGAAGAACTACGTGGGCTTTGATTCTTTCGAGATACGTAGGCATCCTAATTATTATAAGTTTATCAAAAAATGATAAAATTATGGTAATTATGACCAAGCCCCCCCCCCTTTTTTTTTTCCGGCCGAGCCAGCAGTGCTTGAGCACTGGCCCGCCCGGCACTAGCCCGGATCAAGCGCGGGTCAAAGCCCGGTCAAGCACTGGCGGGCTAGTGCTAGTGCCAAAAAAATCGAGCACTGGCACTAGCCCGGGTGTGTAGGGCAAGTGCTAGTGCTCGATTCTCCGGGCACTAGCCCGGTGGAGCCCGGCCCTAGCATTGGCCCGCCCGGCCCGTGGCCACCTCTACCTCCTCCCCTCACCTCTCCGCAACACGCACAAGTGCACAACCCTCCCACCGACCCACCAACCGACCGCCAGGCGCACCACCACAGAATTTTGTTCTGGCGCCACCACTTGCATCCCGTAGTCAGCGGTGAATCCAATGGTGGCTTGCTTTCCCACCATCGATAGTTTGTTCGACCACTTCTCCCTCTCAGAACCCTTCTCCTCCAATGCGTCTCCCGCCCTCCCCGCTGCTCCGACCGCCGATTTCACCTGATCATCGTCCTATATTATTGCATCGCCGCCCCTCATCCCGACGACGTTGTTAGTTTCCGGCGTGAGCGTTTGTTGCAAGATGAGAGAGAAATTTGAATGGGGTGGGGAAGGAGAAACGAAGGAGGAAATGAGGATGGCCTTACGGGTGGTGTTGGAATATAGCAAAGATTAGGAAAATATATTGTATTAGGAATGTCAGTGTTTGGAATATGTTAGTTATGGTAAAAGTATAATCGTGTTATAGATCTAGGGTTAGTATGACGTCTTAACATCCAAGTCATCTATTTGTATAAATAGGGGATTCACCCCCAAGTCATTGACACACAACATCAATATATCGAATATCATCCAATGTCTTATTCACCTCTATATTTTATCATGTTGAAATATATCAAAGATTAGGAAAATATATTGTATTAGGAATGTCAGTGTTTGAAATATGTTAGTTATGGTAAGAGTATAATCGTGTTATAGATCTAGGATTAGTATGACATCTTAACGTCCAAGTCATCTATTTGTATAAATAGGGGATTCACCCCAAGTCATTGACACACAACATCAATATATCAAATATCATCCAATGTCATATTCTCCTCTATATTTTATCATGGTATCAGAGCCTATTTCCTGAGGACTCTTCAAATTTCGCTTCCGCTCCGGCCGGTGGGTGATCTAATCTAGCCCACCGGCGGGATATCTGGTCGATAATCATCAATTCTTCCGTTTGTCGTCAATTTCATTCAAAAAAAAAAAAATCATGTCTTTTTTTGCCATGGTCTTGCACTACCATAACCCCAAACACAAGTATCTTCAATAAATTATTGTCTTCAATCTTCTCTTGATGTCATTCATCATCATGTCGTTAATTACCAACACAATCATGTAAAGTCAGTTTCATCTTCGTATATCGTCGGCAAAGTTGTCAGATAGCCGATATAATTTCCTAGTCACACCCTGCTAGTTTCCTTGCACGCCATCTTATTGACTTCTTCTTTTGTTCTTGATTTGTGGTGCATCACCGGCTTATCGCCACGATCATGTTATGCCAGGATCAATGCAATATAATAGTCGCCATTCACCTTTTTTGTCATCCGTCGTCATCACGTGGAGCAATTAACACGTTTTCAACTGTGTGGCCGTCTTCCAGCCGAGTCATTCGTTTTTGTCACCGGCCCCTAACTAGTGAAATTGCAGTAGGCAGTCCCGGATTTCAGCCTATCAACAGTATTAGGCGTTTTTCTTATCGATGACTTCGTGCTTGCCCGGTTGTTTTTCTTCTTTCAACGACGTCATTATTCAAGCCGTTGCTATTATCCAGTCCAATCGAATCGTCCGTGTTACTGCCGTTCCGATTGTGGGGGAGTGTTGGAATATATCAAATATTAAGAAAATATATTGTATTAGAAATGTCAGTGTTTGGAATATGTTAGTTATGGTAAGAGTATAATCGTGGCGTCTTAACGTCAAAGTCATCTATTTGTATATATAGGGGATTCACCCCAAGTCATTGACACACATCATCAATATATCGAATATCATTCAATGTCTTATTCTCCTCTATATTTTATCAGGTGGGTTGTGGTGGTGGGACCGTCGGCTGTTTGCGGTGATTATGGTGGAGAATTGGTGGAGGTGGTGGGCGGGGTAGAAAGTGCCGGAGTTCGGGCAGCATCGGGAGTGGGGTGAGGAGAGAGAAAGGGTGTGGTGGTGCAAAATAATGTTTAATAGGTAAAGTTAATTAGCATTAGATGGGAGGAGTTTAACGGTGTTATAACGGAACCAGCAAAGAAGGGTACCGCGTGCAGTTCTCCAAAGTACGGGGTTACCATGTGTCGAAAGTTGAGTAGTAAGGGTACCATGTGCGAAACCCCAAAGTATAGGGGCACCACGTGCATTTTCCGTTTCGATTTTTGTTTCTTCTGTTAAATCACGTAATAGTCTAAATTATAAATTCTCGTCTTCTTGTTTAACGCTTACTTGAACTAGTTCAGAACTAAAAAGAAATTATCTTCATACACCGTGAAGAGAGACCATAACGCTAGCATTTTGCATGGAGTATAAATTAAGAAAATTATTTTGAACTAGAATTATAGAAAAGGTTTATCATTTATGTACAAATTAAATAATGGAAACCAATGAAATGGAGTATTTGTTTTGCTTACTGTTCGATTACTTTCTTTCTTAACAAACACACATTTATGCCACTACCTCTGGTATATAGATTTGAAGATCCCACGCGATGTTGGGTGTTCAGATCTATCTTCGGGAATGCCGCATTTGGAGTTTTTATGATATTTTTACTCCATCATCTTCTACATCAAGACGTTTATAACACATCTCGACATGATTTTTACCGTCCTAAAAGATATGAAAACATCCAAAAGTTATCACGGATCACGGTCCACAAACAAGGAGCTATTCTTGATCCGTAGTTTACTTGTTTATCTTCGTTGTATAATTTATGGTTGTATTTTAGATCTACCTTGTTGTAAGTGTCATTTTGCTATTTATTAGTATTCAGTAAGTATTATCATTTCCCGTCGGAAAAAAAAAGAACATAGTGTATTGGTGATGACTGATGATGAGTGTGCTCATTTCATAGTTTCATCTACAATATTATGGAAAACTTGCACAACACAGTGACATACCAACATTGAACTTTGGTGGCATCCAACTCACATAATATTAATGTGATACTACTAGTTATCTGGGTACCAATTCCTTTTGATTTTACGGCATTCTCAATTGAACTACTATGTATAATGACAGTAATTAAACATGGGAAATTTTCCAATATACCCCTAAGGTTTTCGAAATTTTCAGATACACCCCTTAGGTTACCGAGCTCTCCAGCGTGCCCCTGAGGTTTGCAAAATCGTGTTTTCTCCATATTTTTGTTGACGGCCGTCTAACGCCTTCCAACTCTATTTCCCTCCGTCTCCTTAACCCGTTAATCAGTTTTTCTAGTTAATATTCTTTCACCTCCTTCCCCAACCCCCACCCAACCCCACGCAGCCACCGCCTCACCACCGCGCCCCAGCACCGACCACCGACCACCACCTGGCGCACCTCCACCCCCACCACCAGACGCGGGTCCCTCCCGCGACCACACGCTGGCTACCCACTCCTCCGTAGACCCACTCCTTTAGCCTCCACGATGAGATTTCTCTTTCCACTTCTCCCCCTTTTCGTGCAACTCATCCCGCCCACTTCTCTGATGCCCCCTTCCCCCATGGTCGCCGGCTCGCCGCCCCCTTCCCCATGGTCGCCGTCCTCTCCCTCGTCACCGCCATAGTCGTCGTCCCATTCGAGGAGAGAGAAAGATGGGAGAAGAAGAATATGAAAGAGGCATGGTTGATGGAGTGGGGGTCGAGGGGTAGACGGCATGGTGCCCGGCGATGAGTAGAGCGGTGATGGTGGCGCCTACGGTGGTGGTGGTGGAGATGGGCGGGGGTGGGGGAGGGGCGGAGCAAGGGTGGCTCATGGGTGGGGGAATGGGGAGGAGAGAGAATATGAGTTTGGTTTTTTATTTTTTTTATTTTTTTTGTAATTAAGGGCCAATTTGTCTTAAACGGAGTTGGAAGGCGTTAGAAGGGTTAGACAGCCGTTAGCAAAAATCTGGAAAAAACACAATTTTGCAAAACTCAGGGGCACGCTGGAGAGATCGGTAACCTGAAGGATATAGCTGAAAATTTCGGGAACCTCAGGGGTATATTAAAAAATTTCCCATTAAACATTGCAACATTGGTAGCATCAGATACCACCGGGAAACCTATGATCACTACAACGTCCAGCAACAACTGAAGCGGCAGTACGTAATACCCCGTGGTAACCCAATTAGTAGAATGAAAAAAGACAAAAGCATCATAGAACCTGCAAACAGTACAGACTAAAGTAAAGGGGGGGGGGGGGAGTGGGGGTAGAACTCCAAAAATCGAGTTACCTTCAATTTGGGTTTGTCCAATGCTGTAGGCATCGGCGAGTAGGGGCATGTTTATACATGTATAAGAGGACCGAGAGACGGGTATTTTAAGTGTAAATACAAGTTGTAGAAGCAACCACAACAGTTGTTACTTGTTAGTATACAACAAGAGAAGGGGGAAACAAAACCTTCCAACAAACCCCAAACCCGACTTGCCTACCCAGAAACTCTGCGTCAAAATGAAACCCTCTTCTCCATTTTTACAGTTGTGGGAATATTGTAGTCAACCACGTTTGCAATCAATGAAGCTGTAGTCGACCATCAAAATTACATCTGTAAGCAAACCTGTTCACCATGACTGGTAATGTCGGTAGCATCATCAGGCGTTATCCTTTAGCACCAAGGTAGGACTGCATATGTGTAACATAAAGGGTTTAGCGTGACCAGATATTCAATATCACCAAGGATAAACTAAAACACAGGAGATAATACAAGTAAACAGAGTATTTTGTAACTTATATAAGACAAGTTTACATTTGTCTTTAGTTTAGAGTATATGGTTATATATCTCTGCTGACAACTTCTAACACTTCCAGTTGTCAACCACAGTGACAGAAAATACTTCACCACACCGAAAGATGTTGTACTTTAGGACAAAATCCTGAACATGTGAGATTCAAGTGTTACATTGACTGGCACAGTAGTTGTAAATAAAGTGGTACACCATTCAATGTGATCACGATTCTGGAACAGGCAAAATGGAGAGGTGGAGAAAATGTAATTTAGTTCATGTGATTGCTCCGGCATTTCTCTAATAGTGTAGTAGCACATAAAAATGAAGAGGCAGAAGTAGCTGGGCCTAGGAGAAGGCGACTTATTAACACAGGGTATCGGCTACACTAGGAACAGGTTAGATGAGGATATGTAGTCCACCGGCAACTCTAGGGGTGACGTTGGCAGTTTGGATGCAATGGCTGGGGTGCTGGGAAATATTAAGATCTTAACCAGTCCTTAGGTGGGTAAAGTTAGATGGTAATCAATAAGTTAGAGACAAACTTTACCAAATCTGGAAACGGGAAGTGCGGGAAATTTTTTCCAAACGAGGAAGACCAAAAGAGTGAAGTGGAATGGAGGGACTAGGGAGTATTGTAGATGTTGAAAAGGTTGGTAAATGGTAGTGGCAAGAAGTTATGTTTTTATATTACAACAAGTTCTCATCAGCTCTCTCTAGGTTCTGGTGAGTTTTCATGAAATATATCCCAGGTTTTAGGTTAAGGTCTAATTCAGTAACCCAGCTTGATGGCAACGTAAATGTATTTAAAACAGTAAACTTAAAATTTTTACTCGTCTTTACCACAATTCATATCTGTATATTTCTCTAATGAAATGGTAAAAATAGCAAAAATGTGTTTAGCCGGATATTCACGTAGGGCATTTCATGTTACATTACACAAACTATCCTGGAAGAAAAAAAAAAAAAACCTTATCATATGGATAGAACAGGTCACAACCACAACTCCCTTTCTGTAAATCCAAATATTTTGAAGACTACTTTGAACTATGAAAGCACACAATCTGTGAAGCAATTCCAGAAAACATCAGTTCAAACTTCAAAGGAATTGCAAAATAAAATAGTTTGGAGCAACAGATTCAAAATCTTAGGCAGGAAGATTATGTACCGGAAAAGAAGTCACAGAGTTTCATCTAGTAATTTTTTTTCCTATTGCTATACTTTTAGGAAGTATGGAGTCCTTATTGGTACTCGGGTTTGTCTCAGAAGCCAATCTGTGAGTCTATAGGCGAAAAGGTTTCCAGTCTTATCTCATGAACAGAATCAATATTTGGACTCCAATTGATCTCCAATGATCATTGCATCCATCTGACGGTACTTGAGCATCTCAATTTCCTTACAGGCAAGTTTGTCTCACACTCGCCTTCCTCTCAGCACCCTCAACACTGAGAGTTGAGTTTTCTTTAATGCTACTCTCGTATATCACAATACCTACTATGTTCGTACAATATCCTTTCATCACATAAAGACTGGTCCCTTGTTATTCCCCGTGGTTTGCAAGCTATCATACCAATCAATTAAGTCATCCTTTCAACGAACATACAATGAAATTCTTTAGTAGATCGAAAACACCAGTCTTACATTGCTTCATAAGACATGTTGAAAATCATTGAGGGATCTGTACTGTTACTCACAACTCAATACCACCTACATTGACTACCAATGAGCAGCTGAGCATGCACTATAAACCCAAAGCCTCATTTCACGTATCCCTAGCCCAGGAAAACTTGGGCCACGTTCACAGGTATTGGAACCAATTTACAGAATTACAGATCAAACAGCCTTAATGTAGAGATTCAGATGCACCTCTTCCTCAAAAAATATCCTCAATCTGCCATCACAAGTTCTCAGCTTGGAAAAAGTAAATCCTTTCATCTTGAGATCGAAGTGCATAACATGCGTCATTTGTCTGGGGTTATAAATTGCTCTCCACAGCAATGATCAGTAGCTTCCTCGATCACCCTTTAAGAGTACAAAAGATAGCACCAAAATGAGATGCTCCAAAGTGGACCCGTGCCCAGTTGCACGCGGTTTTTGACTTGACTAAGAAAAAAACCCTTTTGTTCCAACAGCTTTCATATCTCACCATTTGGTGCGGATACTTGCTGTTTTGGAGTCCATGGTAGAAAAGAAAGCGAGAAGAATTGGCGCTGCGATGCGACAAAGCAAATGGATATAGCAATTCCATGTTCCAATATAGTTTTGACACTAAAGATAAGCCAATTGATAACCTTTGGGATTCGAGGGACCTTCTCATAGAAAACCACAAACTCAATGAACATGGTATTTAAGTCAGTTTGAGGCAGATTACGCTGTTATCTTTGTATTTTCTAGGTCTCTTATTCCTTTTTTTTTTGGGTTGGAGGGGTGGGGGGTGTAGGGGGGAGATAGTGGAGGTGGGGATGTCGTTTAGTACCATTAAGATAAGAATTGTGGGAGACATTATCTTCTAATCCAACAGGGACCCATCTACTATGACCTTTGTGTACTATGTACATGTCTGGTCGATTCTGCCCGCAAATGGTTCGTGTGTACAACATACCATGTCCAGTTAAGGATAATCATGGAGACCAAAATCTAATAGTCTCAGCACGCGGTGACAGAAAGGTACGCGATGCAGAATCACCTGGAGATCCTTCCAAAAAGACGAGTCTTATGTCCGTTCCTATAGTTGGATTAGACCAGGTTTACAGAGTTGCTTGACCTCTATAAGGAGTCTCCGATGAGTGTGCCTTAGGCTCCAACAGTCAAACGTTCTCACCTTTCTTAACAAAAAGAAAATGTTTAGCACTCCGTAGCAAAATCTGCTCACCCTCCCAGGACTATTATTCAAAAGGCCAATCCTCAGAGAAGTGAATGATTTGGAAGGGCTACTACTGTCATAATTGTAGAAAGCAGGACTTAAATGGAATGCCCATACATGTTTACCAAAAGCACAAGGAATGTAATTTTAAGGGTATAAGTCAACGAGAATTAATCTCCCCTTGGCCAACTTGTCCGCTAAAGCAAAATCCAAGGGGCATTGCTGATGACAATCAAAGAATAAAAAAAGCTGTTGTACAATGTGATATACAGAACAAAATCTATGTATTCTAGTAATGTAATTCTGTAAGAAGGTATAATTAACATGATGAAAAAGGGCAGCAATTATGCCATAAAAAGTGGATACGTTCAAACATGCAGCTCTAACATACGGTTAAGGTAAATCAAGCCAGTTTGGTTTCCCATAACTAGAGTATCCTGTGCATCAGCAAAACAAGCAAAATTGATAGAAAGAAGGCGACTTTTATGTGGTTGCGGAGGAGGTGTTTGGGGGGGGGGGGAGGGGGAGGGCAGAGCTGATAGTCCAAGTAATCTACAATTTAAAGGCTTACCTTGACTCCCGGAGAAGTTCCAGATTTCATGGTTGCAGTACTCCCAAAAAGGCTTCCAGGCTTAGCTGTGGTCGTGCTGCTTCCAAAGAATTTTGACTTCTTTTCTGCAGGCTTAAGTATTTGGAAGGAGCACATTAGGGTCTCATCCACACTCATCATAGCACCAGCATTGTCGAATTCACCGCAATAGTTAGGTGCAGAAAAAATGGTTACAAGCTGCCGGTCAGCAAAAAACTCATAGCCATCTTCAACCACCTGGCCACATAAGCAGAAGACGACAGATTATAAGAAAACAGAACCAAGTTTTTGTTTGTATGTTTGTTGCCTTTCAAATCATTTTGGGACTAAGGCTTTGTTATTGTTTTAGTTGCATGAAAAGGATACAATACGTAACAAAGAAAAATGAAGCACCATCAAATTTTAGACCATCGGCTTGTTGTTAATGCAATTTGAAATTAGCTTTGAGAGAATATGTATCATCAGGTCACAAGAAATAGTCGCCCAACAGCGCCATTATAAAACTAATGAAAAAGTTCGAAAAAATAATACGAAAAAATTCAGTCTGGAAGGCGAGACCTGATGTGCACGGCAGACAAGGTCTAAATCATGTTTCTCAAGAAACTCTGTCACCTTGTCCGAACCAAATGTGTAGGAAACTCCCCTATCATTCATACCCCAGCCTTGAACATCTTTGCTAGGATCTGACCAAAGCAGATCGCAAAGCAAACCCGAATCAGGCACGTCAGTGGGGCGCTGCAAATTTCTGATCTGATCCAAACTGTGGAGGTCAGGTGAGAGACCTCCATGCATGCACAAAATTTTGTCGTCGATCAGGGCAGCAACTGGTAGGCAGTTAAAACATTCTGTGAAGACTTTCCACAACCTAACGTTAAATCTTCTTTTGCATTCATCATAAAAACCATAGATCCGATTTATTGAAGCACACTCATGGTTTCCCCTCAAGAGGAAAAAGTTTTCAGAATACTTTATCTTGTATGCAAGTAGAAGGCAAATTGTCTCCAGGCTTTGTTTTCCTCTGTCAACATAATCACCCAAAAATAAGTAATTGGCTTGGGGAGGAAGTCCACCGTACTCAAAAAGTCTAAGAAGATCAGAATATTGACCGTGTATATCACCTGCAGATCATGTGCAAATAAGCTGTCAGGTATACATATCGATACCCTAGAGACAATCAATCAAGACTTCAATCAATCTTCGGATATGTTCACAAGAAGTAAACTAGCATAAGTCCAATCTAGGAACGGTACATTTGTTAAAAAGAGAAAGCATGGGGTATTTAAGTGTATTCCACCACAGTTGTAACAGGAGCTTTTATGCAACTATCTTAAAGAGTAATCCCACAACTTGTGTTAATCTTGAATTTAAATACTGTTGTCAACTTTGGAGTTCTCAAGTTTAAAAGCACGAAAGTCTGGAAAGGGGAACTTCAACTTAGGTTTATAGATAGTAAGTAAAACCAGAAAGCACAGCGTCACCAGCAATGTCACACAGATTTCAACTAAAAGGATCCGTAAGAGGGGAGGGGTAGATATAAGTAGCCTTAGTACTTTGGGATCACACATTTGCTACACAGTACCGATAACAACTCCACTGCAGGGACAATCATTATTGTTAAAATACTATATGTTTTTTCTGATCTACGACATCTATACAATCATTGAGGTATGTATATTCGTATCTTGGCAATTTGCCCTACAACTTCCCAGCACTTACTAAGAAAGCAATCCATTACAACATTACTAGGATGGAAAAATGCTAATACATAAAAATAAGCATTCAATAACATAAACAACCTCCCTAGATTCCGAAGGCAAGGGTTCAAGTTTCACCATCTTTACGATTACACTAACCAAGCATAGTGACGAATGTACTTATTCATCCAGACAAGAAGGAATGTACTCGTTCATCCACACAAAAGGACAAATTCTCATTCATCCACACAAGGGATGTACTTGTCATCCAGACAAGGAAAAATACTCAATGTGCAAGATTGTCTAAAAGCATATTAACAAACAGCAAATACATGTTGAATACAAAATTGAAGCACAGAAGCCCATAACTATAATTAGATTAACAAGCGGCTCACTAAGTGTGACGTCAATGTTCACTGTTAAGGAACCTAAAGTTTGAATGCATAGGCAAAAATTTCTACAAACGACCCTGTGCTGCATCTTAAGTCTTAACGCATATAGTTAAAAAAAATTGCATCTTGATAAAAGAAAACAATAAAAAAACACACTAAATGACTATTCCAGGATGTGATCCAGAAAAAGCTGAAGAGTAAACAGAGGCAAATGGCAGACATATTGGTGGCCATAATGGAAGAGAAATTGAGTTAACAGTGAAGTAAATTTCAACCTTGATTAAAAAAAGACTAGTCCTTTTTTAAAAATCGAACTTTCATTGAAAATCTGAAGGTGTCATATTTAGTTCTCGTGAACATTAAAATTTTAACAATCCTGCTGCATAATCTGGGGAATGCTGTCCCACAATGCCCTGTAGATTGGTATTCTAGATCAAAATTACAACACCATTATTAAGGAACTGCAAGACTGCAATTAAACCCGCACCAGCATCCCGCATTCAATGGCTTTTCGCACAAACAATCACAAGCTTACAAGCATCAGCTTCAAAGACGACTTGCTAAAACAAGTTCCCAGAGGAAAGCATGCATTCAGTAAGGTAACTATTCAATCTACCTACCGAGTCACTGATACAAAAGATCCAAAGTCAAGAGAGACTAAGCATATAATGAAAGTCAGACATTGGCTAATAAAATACATGACGGATCATAGTGAGAAAGACAGAAAGTACACAGCACACCAACATACAACTTTAATGGCACCTAAAATCAAATTATTACGATTTATTAGTAGAGTTCAAACAATATCGGGCATTACTAATCAGCTATAAAAAAAAAAAAAAGTCTAACAATTAAACCCCACATCTACAACATAACAAAACACACTTGAGTAGATATTAGACAATGGTAACAAAACTCAGCCTCTGGCACTAGATAATAGTTCCGCCTCAAATCCAACATCTACAACATAACAAAACATCTGAGCCTCAACCAGTAATGACAGGTTGCGAAAGATGATACGCCAGTAGTCACAAAAACCGACGACTCAGTGTCACTGGAAGCAGAACACTTGTGTGAGACGGTCTCATCAACACACAAGAGTCTGCTTTTAATCTCTAAAGGTGAAATTAAACCTTCAAAACAACCCCCCAAACCCCCAAATCTTCAAATCACACCCTAACTCGCCATCAGACTGTCTCACACAAGACTTACTCCTATGCGCAAAATCACCAACTAAGCAAAGAAAACAGATTCCAGTACAACCAGAATATCAAACTTAAAAAAAAAAAAATCACAGTAATAATACCCAGCCATATAAGCAAAAGACAAATAATCAGCAAAAGTCAAAGAATACCCAGATGAGATAATGATCAATAATCAATCAAAAATCCTAATTAAACCCATATTAATACAATTTAACATGATCTAAAAAAACCCCCACAAAGATAAAGGGCTGTAAATTACTGAAAAAAAAAGAAGAGGAAACTTGATTATTATACCACAAATTTTGATGGGAGCTTCAAGCTCAAGAAGAACAGGTTGCCTCAAGAAAATCTCTTTGGAAGCTAAGCAAAGTTGACGGATCTCAGACTCAGACAGCTGAACTTGCTTCCCAGGTCTACTCTTAACTTCTAGAAGACGATTGATTATATCATCTAATAAACTTGGGTCCATTGATTCCAAAGCTCACAACTTTTTTTTCCTGAAGTGGGTTTGTTTGTTTGTAAGAAGAGGAGAGAGAAAGAGAGGAAAAATGGGATGATGAGGTGATGATGGGGATTTGTAAGAAGGGGATTGGAGGGGGGAGGTGTCGTTTTGAGTAGTGGGTGGGTGTCGTTTTGGGTGAGGAGTCAACTAGGTATTGGGAGAATCTTCAAAAAGAAGTGGAAGGAGTGAGAGGTTGGGAAAGTGAGAAGAAAAAAAAAAAGATGGATTTGCAGAGAGATTCGTGGCGCGTGTGATGCATTTGAAATCATGCCAAAAGCCATTATTTTTGGGGTCGAGATTTGGGGTATGGAAAATTGGAAAGAATCAATTTTGCCTTTGTTTGTGTGGGGCATTTGTGCAAATCGTAAATCTGATTCGCCTCCAGAAAATCGACTTCAGTATGACTCGATAAGATCAGAAAGTAATTTGCACTCTTTCTTTTAAACCCGGGCAATAATTACCTCCAAACCCTAGGCACCCAATTTCACCGTGGACATCTGCACTCTTTCTTCTTCTGCTGCCATTTTTGCCGATAAAACTCAATAAGTCAATGTGGTCAATACTGAAACTATATTGCACAACTACTCGGGGTCGATCGGACTACTCCCTCCGTGGCTCCGTTGGTAATAAGTAATACTCCCTCCATATATAAATATAAGTCGTTCTCATATATCGAGGTATTCCGTTCAAACCTCAATACATCTTAACATATACATGTGAAAATTATGAAAGTATACTTTTCTGAAAGGATTTTTCGTTACGAATCCAATGCCATAAGTTTCATAAATTTTCCCAAGTACTTTTTCGTTACATTGAGAGTCAAACTACCGTTTAGATAAATGAAACTGCTTACTTTGTATAATTATTTATGAAGGGAGTACGGAGTAACAAAGAAGTTTTGTTTATGTTATTGACTTTTTGTAAAAACAAATAAAAGCTAGTAAGTGTGAAATGCTCACGCTCACTTAAACACTGGAAAAGTACTATACAATTACATGATAGTAAAATTGAAAAGGGTCATTTAAGATTGATCAATTCCGATTAGATAATGTCATATTTTTTTTAAAAAAAAAGGCCCATATTATCTTCAATTGATTTTTTTTATTGCTAATTTGCGTGATTAAGAATGTGATATGAGCCATATGGCCAATCTAAGTCATACTTGTTCAACAAATGTCTGATTTTTTCGAGTTGGATGAGTTCACTTTGTGTCATGTTTGTTTCGAATCGATATCAAATCAAACATATTCAAGTCATTTTCGAGACCGGATCCGCTCATTTCGAGTTGTATTTGGATCATGAAATCCGGATCAATTTCGGATGTTCAAGTCGAGTAATTCGAATCGAGTGTTGTAATAGATTTAATCTGTCTTTGTACATTTCCGACTCTTATTTGACCCGACTCAACCCGTTCAAAAGCCAGCCTTAACTCACAAATATTTCACCACCCTCTTCTCATTCGACTGCCACGAGCTCACCCACCGTGATCACCACCACAATCACCGTCGCCGCATCATCAGGTTCACCATTTTTCGCGATTACAATTGAGTTTGAAGAAATAGAGTGAAGAAGAAGAAATAGGCAGTAGAGCCTGCATATCTATAACCCTTGAAAGAACAAATCATAGTAATTTTACCACTACCCATCATCCCTTCTTACCTCTCTTCATTCCCAATTTTTTACCTCGATTTTTCACCACCCCCTTATCTCCATCTCCTTCTCTTTCTTCCATTCATCGCCCATCTTCCCAATCTTAAGGTACCCTTTTTTTTTTTATTTTTTTTATTATTATTACTCCCTCCATTTCTGAATGATCTTCTTGTTTTCTTTTTGAGCCAGTTCTAAATGATCTTCTACTTTTATTATTTGTTATGTTATTTGTGGTTCTAATGGATTGTGACACACCCACATTCATTTTCCACCACATCTTAGTACCTACAAAAAACTCCGTGCCACTTCCATTGTGGAACGTCAAAGTGAACTGGAGGGAGCATTCAATTTCATTCGGGTTTTGTTTTATATTAGGAAAGTAGATTTTCCTTGTATATTGTGTTATATTTTGTTTCCTTATGTAATTAGGAATGTGGTTCCTTGCGTTGCAAGACAACGTTTTGTATAAATTAGGCTTGACAATTGCGAATAAAATCATCAATGAATTTCTCAGAAACAAGAGTCCAAGGGTAGTTCTATTATGGTATCAGAGCCCATGGTTGAAGACCTGGGACTCAAGAAGACAAACCGGGCCTGTTGCAGATAGATCAAGTTTACGCAACCGAAAAGAGATAGAAGAGCCCCGCATTGCGATGCCACCGAAGAGAGCTAGAAAGAGCCCCGGTGAGCTTGTGAAGGTCCAGTCTGCGCAGATGGGCAAGATATGTGGGAACCGAAGAGAACTAGAAGAGTCCCGGTTAGCCCGGAAGCCCAATCGGCTAGTAAAAGGGAACTCACATGTGAGGGGGAGTGTTGAAGTAAATACCACATGTGAGTGTCCCACATTGGAAAAAGAGGAGAGAGTTGATATGTTTATAAACCAAGGAGTTACTCCACCTATTGCCAATTGGTTTTAGGATGGAACTTCCTTGAGTTTATGATGTGGACTCTCTCTCCTCCGTATGGGTGTAGCCCAGGCCCGATCGTGCTTTGTTGAAGTAAATACCACATGTGAGTGTCCCACATTGGAAAAAGAGGAGAGAGTTGATATGTTTATAAACCAAGGAGTTACTCCACCTATTGCCAATTGGTTTTAGGATGGAACCTCCTTGGGTTTATGATGTGGACTCTCTCTCCTCCGTATGGGTGTGGCCCTGGCCCGATCGTGCTTTAACATGGTATCAGAAGACCAGGTTGTTCGGTCTATGCGAGATTTTAGTGACGCCCTCCTGTGTCTCTTTTACGAAGAGGAAGGTGATTTCTTTGAAGCCCTACAACGGCTGTTTTACGAGGAAGAAGAAGTCGACGGCGACGACATCAATTGGTTATTTTCGAAGTCCACAACGACGCAGGCCCGATGGCTGATAAGGTAACCCCTTTTACTGTTTTTGGTAATGATAATCCTGGACTTCCAATTTGCCATGTCGAGTTTCTTGGCACGAATTACGATGACTGGGCACGCGCTATGCGCATCTCGTTGCTTGCCAAAAATAAGTTTGGCTTTGTGGACGAGTCAATCAAGCAACCCGCTGCTGGATCGGATGATCTCCCACGCTGGTGGCGGAACAATGCCTTAGTTGTCTCTTGGATTTTTGCATCTATTGAAAAGGAATTGAAAAAGTACATTACTTATCGAGAAGTTGCGAAGGATTTATGGGACGATCTCAAAAGTCAGTTTAAACTGTGGGTAATGGTTCTAGACTTTATCAAATCAAATATGATATTATTGCTTGTCGTTAAACCCCTACGGAATCGATTATGACGTTTTATGGTCGATTGAAAAATTTGTGGGAT
This sequence comes from Spergularia marina, assembly GCA_963680865.1. NCBI lineage: Eukaryota > Viridiplantae > Streptophyta > Magnoliopsida > Caryophyllales > Caryophyllaceae > Spergularia > Spergularia marina. The sequence goes on from OY804549.1 coordinate 19,936,178, forward strand.
GATTATAACTCTTGTTTCCAATACCCAGTGTGCACTTGGTCTGGATGTAAGTGCAATATTGCTGACAAATTGCGGAAAATTAGGGATAATGATTGTGTTTATGATTTGCTAATGGGGCTTGATAATCGTTACTCCACCACCCGTTCGCAAATTTTGGGCGTGGAGCCCTTACCGGAGCCACGACAGGTGTACAATCGGCTCGTCCAGGAGGAAGGCGTTAACGTTCTTGCAGCCAAGAACGACACATCAGCCCCTGAAGCTGTCGCGTTTGCTGCCCAAGCGCCTCCACCAGAGCCTCCCAACAATGGAAAAAGAGGTTTGGGCCCTGATCGCATCAATGGTGGGGTCAATAGCAGCAACAATGGTGGTCACGGTGGCGGTAGTAACAGTGGTGGTGGTGCATCGGGAAACAGGGGACAGGTAGAATGCTACAATTGTGGGAAGACGGGGCATATTGCCCGTTATTGTCGCTCCGATAAAGGGCGATGGCAAGGCGGCTGTCATGGTTACTATGGGGATGGCGACAGTGATTTTTCCGGTGGGCGTGGGCGTGGTCGCGGTCACGGTCGCGGCAATAGCTTTCGGGGAGGGCGTGGCTCTGCTTTCTCGGGTGTGGCTCGTACTTCGGTGGGTGCGTCTACTACTCCAAATCGGGGTGATTTAAATCATCTCTGTGAGCAAGAATGGTCCGAGCTTCTCGATTTATGGCATGATCGTAAGTCTGATCGTTTACAGGGTAAGTCTTTTCTCACTTCGTGGATTATTGATACGGGTGCGTCCCGTCATATGACTAGTCGACTTGAATGTTTGAGTAATTTAGAGGACATACTTCCCGCTACGATCACGCTTCCTAATGATGATACGACTATGGCGACCAAAGTGGGCGATGTGATTCTTGGTGATCAGCTGGTATTGAGGGGCGTTTTATACGCACCCAACTTAAATTGTGACCTTATTTCGGTCTCCTGTTTGGTTACCGACTCCAGCTTTACGCTTCATTTTACTTATAATTTGTGCATTTTCCGGACCGTATCTCGAAGACGGTGATTGGACTGGGTGAGCAGCACGATGGACTAAACTATTTACGCGTAGCAAAGCCTATACTAGCCAATAAAGTCGTGTTGGATAACTCTGCTGAGATGTGGCATCAACGTTTGGGGCATCCGTCATCCTCCTCAGGTACGCGTTTTCCCCTTGCACATTTTGTTAGTTATGAGCGATTTTCTCCTGCACATCGGTGTTTTCTTGCTGCAGTTGATCGTGGTGTTGAGCCCTCCCATTTTGGCGAGGCTATGCGCGATGCACGTTGGCGCCAAGCTATGGCGGAGTAGGATTCCGCTTGGAACGGAACAATACTTGGGTCGTTTCGGATCTTCCTCCTGGTAAGAAGGCTATTGATTGTAAGTGGATTTATCGTATTAAGTATAAGTTTGATGGTTCTGTTGAGCGTTATAAGGCACGTTTGGTTATTCGGGGCGATCGTCAGACAGAAGGTGTTGATTACAATGAGACGTTTGCACCCACTGTTAAAATGGTTATTGTTCGTACGTCATTAGCTGTTGCTGCAGTTCGTGGCTGGGAGTTGCATCAAATGGATGTTCATAACGCATTTCTTCATGGAGACTTGGATGAGGAGGTTTATATGCGTTTTCCTCCTAGCTTTCATAAATCTGACCCTGGTAAGGTGTGTCGTTTACGCAAGTCTTTGTATGGACTGAAGTAGGCTCCCCGCTGTTGGTACACCAAACTTGCTTCTGCTTTGACTACTTACGGTTTCCGGCAGTGTGTTTCTGATCACTCTTTGTTCTCATATGTTCGTAATGGTGTTCGTTTACATATTTTTGTTTGTGTTGATAATTTGGTTGTTGCCGGTAACGATTCTACTGCTATATGTCGATTGAAGCAATACTTGGGTGATTGTTTTCATATGAAGGATTTGGGTCCTCTTAAGTATTTTTTGGGTATTAAGGTTGCTCGTAGTAAGGATGGGTTGTTTTTGTCTCAGCGTAAATATACGCTTGATATTTTGGATGAATGTGGTTTGCTTGGCTGTCGTCCGTCTTCGGTTCCTATTGATTCGAATCATAAGTTGTCTGCCACTTCTGGCGAGTTGCTTACTGATCCTCTCCCGTATCATAGACTCGTTGGTCGACTTGTCTATCTCGCGCATACTCGGCCTGAGTTGAACTATTGTGTTAATTTATTAGCTCAATATATGAGTTCTTCGCGTGATGTTCATTGGGATGCGGCATTGCGTGTTGTTTGCTATCGCAAGGGTGATCCTGGCCGTGGTATTTTGCTGCGTTCTGGTTCTTTGTTACATCTCAATGCTTATTGTGATGCTGATTGGGCTAGTTGTCCCGAGAGTCGTCGTTCATTGACTGCGTATATTATTTTTCTTGGTGGTTCTCCCATCTCCTGGCGTACTAAGAAACAACCCACTGTTTCTCACTCGTCTGCTGAATCTGAATATCGCTCTATGTCCTCTGCTACCCGGGAAATTAAGTGGCGTCGACAGATTTTGATTGTGTTGGGTGTTCGTATTAATGATCCGGTTCCTCTTCGGTGTGATAGTCAAGCTGCTTTGCATATTGCCCGTAATCCCATATTTCATGAACGTACCAAGCACATTGAAATTGATTGTCACTCGGTTCGTGATGATATTTAGGCTGGTCTTATTGCTCCTAATTTTGTTCCTACCACTCACCAGCTTGCTGATATTCTTACTAAGGCCTTAGGGAAGGGCCTTTTTGATGCATTTTTGTCCAAGTTGGGCATTTCATCCTTACATGCTCCAACTTGAGGGGGGTATTAGGAAAGTAGGTTTTCCTTGTATATTGTGTTATATTTTGTTTCCTTATGTAATTAGGAATGTGGTTCCTTGCGTTGCACGACAACGTTTTGTATAAATTAGGCTTGACAATTGTGAATAAAATCATCAATGAATTTCTCAGAAACAAGAGTCTAAGGGTAGTTCTACTATTTTAAGGTAAAAGTGTGATTTCACATTGGGTAAGTTTGTTTGTTTGTTTGTGTGTGGTTAAATTTGTAGGTAATTTCAATGTAGAGTCTCGATGTTGTTTTCACACTGGGGAAGAATTCTTGTATGGTTTAAAGTTGCTTCCTTGTGCTGGCTTCTCTGGATAGACACTGTGTGTTCGGTTGAATCCTACCTGTGAGGTTTTGAGCTCCTTTTCTCCAAGTAACCAGCCAAATTTCCATCAATCAATGTTCTTCTTTCAGTTGAGGTCTCCGAGAAACTGTATACTAACGGCTTGTTCGAGAAAGGCTCAATATTAATAAATAAATTGAATTTGGCCAGCATACTTGGATTGGTGGTGATGTTAAGATTAATTGAAGGGTGCTACATGTCATGGGTGGAATTGTCTCTCTGGAGGTGCTATCCCTGCCTATGATCCACTTGATGCACCTACAAGGTCTTTTGGAGGGTTTAAGAAACATAAAATAGGAAATAAGAAAAAACACCATGATGAGTTTCTACTCTGTTGCAACTATTAACAGATAATTGATTAGATATCCCTGCCTTCACAGTCTTATTTTGAGTACAAAGAGGGTAGAAAGCTTTTAAAGTATCGTAGTGTTCTCTCTTTCCTTAAGAGGATATTGAAATGTTCGCAATTGCTATTGTGAAGCTTTCGTTAGACAAATGGCTTAATAGATTCTCCAGTTTTTCTTATTAGCCTCTTCCTAAATCCTATTTTATGTAAGCCGATAGTGCATAAAATATATGGTTTGTTGGAACATTTTAGAAATTAATTAATTATATTAATTAAATTATTATTATAATTAACTAATTACTAGGTCAAACTAAAATATTATTTGGTCCACTTTGTTAGTGGAGTTACCTGATCAGTTATTCCCAAAATTCTCTCCTCCTTTTATTTTTTTTGACGTAAAAATTATCTCCTCCTTTTACTCCACTATTACGTTAAAATCTCCACTACTTTTGATGGAAAAGATTGAGCACTACGTCAAATTTGGGCTTCCAGAACCTGGTTAAGAGAATGGAATTTTTAAAAACCGATCTCTAATAGTATAAGAGAACGGTTCCGCTAAAAACCGTTCTTAAATGTATTGTACGTAAAAAAGATAAAAAGAAAATTAGACTTTAGAGAACGGTTCTTGACAAAACCGTTCTCTTATATACGATTCAAAATGAACTAAACATAAGAGAACGGTTCTATATAAAACCATTCTATTATGTCTACCTAAGAAAACGGTTATAGTACAAAACCGTTCTTAAACTCATGCCAAAAAAGAAAAAATAAAATAAAATAAAATATAAAACCCTCACCTCGTCATTTCCGCCTATACGTACTCTTCTTTCTCTCTCTCTCTCTCTCTTTCATTTCTATTCTCTAATCTAATACTCTCTATTCTTATAACTTCCATAATTTCATTCTCTCTCCTCCACCATCTCTGAACTCCTCTACTATAACTCGTCACTTTCTCCTCGTCGATCACTTCAATTTGCTGGCGCCGCCTTTCCTCACCATCTCTACTTGCTCGCGCCTTGTCGACGATCAATTTACAAACCCTTCACGGTCGTCGTCTCTTTTGGTAAGTTTTTTTTTTTTTTTAAGTTTCTTGAATTCATATGTTTTTTTGTGATCTATGTGATTTTGGAAATTTAATCTGGAGATTCCAGATCTATTTCTAACTAATTTCAAATTTCGTTTTCAGATCTACTTTTTATATAATTTCGAATTTCAATTTTTTCTCAGATCTTTGGTTTCATCGTGAGAAGAGATGAGAATCATAGAGGTTGAAATGATGAATTAATATTATTCTAGTTGGTAGAAATGTTTGAATGAGAACAGTATACTGCGTGGCGTGTCTGCGTATGTTTTGGTCTTTGGAGACGAAATGAAAGGGGTTTGGAAGTGAAGGTATACTTTGTTGATGATGTAGGTGCAACCCCCTTCAGGTTGGTAGACTATACTACACAGCATATCGTATTATTGTTACTTCGGCTTCACATAAGTCCTTTTTTAATGGTTTAATCTATGGTTTTTTTTTCTGTCAATTTTCGTCTATCTGTTTAATCATTGCATCGATTATTTTTTCTATTGTATTTTCGTTATTAATGTAATGTTTTAATTTGTTTTTTTTTTGGTGTGGTTAGAATGCAAACAAGTTGATGATCAAAACCCCAGATTTAAAGTGGGATGAAGAAGACGATGGCCACAAAATTTGAGAGAAATTAAAAATAGTGTTAGGTTATATGTTTGGTTAGTGATTTTTCTGCATACTTTGTAAGATTTGCGATGTAATTCTTTTCAGTGATTATTTATGAATAAGATCTTGATGGGAGTTATATAAAAAAAAAATTCTATCTTGTTGTTGTTGTTGTTATTGTTGTTGTTGCTGCTGCTGATCTGGGTTGGGGATCGTGGACAAAAAAAATTAGATTATTTTTTATTTTTTATTTTATTTTATTTTTAAAAGGGGTACATAACAGAATGGTTTCTAATAAAACCGTTTTGTAAGGCATCAACTTAATTGAACGGTTTTTCTAATAACCGTTCTTAAAGGTCTTTGAAAACGGTTTTGAACTCTTATACCCTTTTAGACCGCTTGCAACCGTTCTCTTAGCCTTTAAGTACCGTCGTCTAGAGAACGATTCTACAACCGTTCTGCTTAGCTTTAGAGGAACCGTTCTTGAAGGCCATTTTTGACGTAGTGGAGGTTTTTTCTTCTGATTAAAAAGGGCACTGATTTCACTCTCTAAAAACTTAAGAAAACACCATCAATTCATTAAGAGGAGAGATTGGCACCATATCTTTCTGAAGACGGGTTTGCATTTTTGCTACGGGGTTAAGGAAAAGAAGAAGGTAGAAGAAAAAGGTGTTACAGTATCTTCAGGGTACCAAGGATTACATGCTTATGTACAGACGAACTGATAGTCTTGAAGTAGTAGGGTATTCTGACTCCGATTTCGGTGACTGCATCGACTCACGTAAATCCACCTCAGGATATGTGTTTATGCTAGCTGATGGTGCTGTATCTTGGAGGAGTGCGAAACATAGTTTAACAGCTACATATACTATGGAAGCTGAGTTCATTTCTTGCTTTGAGGCTGCCTCACATAGTGTTTGGATGAAGATTTTCATTTCAGGATTGAGAGTCATTGACTCTATAAGTTGACCGATCAAAATGTTTTGTGACAATTCAGCTGCTGTCTTTATGGCTAAAAACAATAAAAGTGGAAGTCGAAGTAAACACATCGACATAAAATTTAGAGCCATAAAGGAACGTGTTCAAGAAAAGAAAGTGATCATAGAACACATTAGCACTGATTTAATGATTGCTGATCCCTTGACTAAAGGCATGCAAATTAAGGCTTTCAAGGGTCATGTAGAGAGGATGAGACTTGGTTCCGTCATGTAAACATTTTACTTATGTCATTTTGAACCTTCATGTGATTGGATATTTTTCATCCATGTTAAGTACGTACGAATTTCATTTTTGCTTTATTGAAAAATGTCATTTGTTTGACCTAGAGTAAACATAGGGTTTGCTCATTAAGTTGTTCTAGTGGTGAAAGACTGAGTATATTGTGATACTTGGAAAATTAATTCTCATGCAAAGAGAATTCATCGCTATGATTCATATACAAAGTTTTTCTTGTTAAGTGGACCAAGTGGGAGAATGTTGGAATATTTTAGAAATTAATTAATTATATTATTATTATAATTAACTAATTACTAGGTCAAACTAAAATATTATTTGGTCCACTTTGTTAGTGGGAGTTACCTGATCAGTTATTCCCAAAATTCTCTCCTCCTTTTACTCCACTATTACATTAAAACCTCCACTACTTTTGATGGAAAAGATTGAGGTTTTTTATTTTGATTAAAAAGGTCACCGATTTCACTCTTTAAAAACTTAAGAAAACACCATCAATTCATTGAGAGGAGAGATTGACACCACATCTTTCTGAAGACGGGTTTGCATTTTTGCTACGGGGTTAAGGAAAAGAAGAAGGTAGAAGAGGAAGAATTCAAATTAGCAATGACGGGAGGTATTTGATCCTATATTGATTTTCCGCTGCATTAATTATATGTTCAATTTGTTGTGTGAATATGATTAAGTTGGGTTAAAATCTTACATTTGGTATCAGAGCAATGTGTTGCTCTCTGCCTTGCTTATTGTTCTTCGTCTTCGATTTGTGTATCAATACATGTTGGTTTTAATTTTCATCGCATATGTCGTTTCATTCATATGCCGATTCGGTGCCTAATTTCTCGATCATATCGCTATTGCCGAAGTATTTGTATGTCTATCTCGGAGATTCCTTGTTGTAGATCATGGTAGCATAACCGACGCGATGTTTGGTTGTTTTTGTACCTTACCTTTGTTGTTTGTTTTGGTCAAATGATTTATTATTAGTTGTAAGTACCATGCTTACTTGGGTTGGGCGATTTGCGTAACATGATTGTGACTTGTCGCGGCTTATTGTTTTTTTTTTTTTGGTGTGATTTCATATCATTTGCTGCACGGTTACATGTTGTAACAATTCACTTGATCATGGTCCTTGTCTGGGTTCTATGAATTGCATAGCATATGTAGCGAGGGTTTATGTTTGTCCCATGTTTAAGCGACTTTCATTGTGTTTTGTCGATAATATGTTATTGCGCGATCAATTAAGTTTCCGATCCATTTGGTAATTATATGCATTAGGATATGGTGTATAATTAAAATGAGGAAATGTCGAGTGATTCAAAATTTTAATGATTAGGGATTAGCCACAGCACCTCTAATTGTTGAAATTTTATTTTGGAATCACATGTGTGAACTAGGCATTTGTTGTGATTAATCCTAATAATTTGATGAGACTTTCCCACAGGATTTTTGTTGTATTACAATGATTAATTAGGATGAAATATTAAATTTTGTTTCTTAATTATCCTACAGGAATTGAGAAATTGGTACATTAATAGTTTCATCACTTAATTTTTATATGTAAGTCTAATTGAGTAGAGCCTTAGCCCACAGGCAGGTTGTATGTCTATAGATTCATATTTTCGCATGATTTACATTGGTAAAGCCTGTTTTTTAATGTCTCAAATTAATTTTAAGTATGTATGTTATATTCTTATGCGGTTGTTTTACCTGGGAATATTTCTGATGTCAAATGTGACATTCCTGAATTAAGAGGTGATAACTACAAAGTATGGAAGGAGAGAGTTCTGCTTCATTTGGGATGGATGGACATTGACTATGCCATTCGGAAAGATGAACCACCCGCTATCACTGAGGCCAGTGAGCCTGATGCCGTCGATCTTTATGAAAAGTGGGAGAGATCTAATCGTCTCTCCGTTATGTTCATAAAGACGAAGATACATGGTAGCATTCGGGGTTCTCTAGAGGATTATACCAATGTCAAAGAGCTACTTAAGGCCATCGATGAGCAGTTCTTTACTTCCAACAAGGCTCTAGCTAGCACCTTGATTATGCAGTTCACCTCTGCTAGGCTCACAGAGACTAAGGGTGTGCGTGATTATATCATGCGCATAAGGGACATTGCAGATCAGTTGAAAAATCTGGAGGTTACCATGTCTGATGCTTTCCTGGTGCACTACATCTTATGCACCTTGCCTTCCCAGTACGACCCATTTAAGATATCCTACAACACACATAAGGATAAATGGTCTATTAATGAGTTGATGACCATGTGTGTGCAGGAGGAGGGCCGACTATTGATGGAAGAAGGTGAAAAGGTGAACCTTACCACTTCTAGCACTTCAGAAAAAAAGAGGAAGGATCACCGCAAGGATAAAGGAAAGGGAAAGCTTGGACTTAATCAAACTATTAAGAAGGAGCTTAAATGTTACTTCTGTGATAAGAAGGGACATATAAAGAAGGACTGCCTTAAGTTCAAGGATTGGCTAAAAAAGAAGGGTAAGTTCTTTACATTCGTCTGTTATGAATCTAATATGGTTAGTGTTAGTGAAAATACATGGTGGATTGACTCTGGTACTACAATCCATGTTTCGAATACCTTGCAAGGTATGACAAGCCTAAGGAAGCCCCTGGACAGTGAGCAGCACATCTATTCTGGCAACAAGATGAGCTCATATGTGGAAGCTGTTGGGACTTGCAGCTTGGTTTTAAGTAGTGGTTTTATTTTGAATTTGGAGAAGACATTTTATGTACCAAACTTCTCTAGAAATTTGATTTCTGTTTCAAGACTTGCACTGTTTGGTTTTTCCTTTAATTTTTCGGATTCTCGTTTCAGTTTATTTAGAAATTCTTAAATAATTGGTTATGGTATTTTGTCTAATGGTTTATATCGTCTTCAGTTACAAAATAATGTCACACACAATACCTTGCATGTTAATACCGGTTTGAAAAGGATGTATTGTAAATGAAAAATCCTCTATGTTGTGGCACCGAAGATTACGACATATCTCCATTGAGAGGGTCAAGAGATTAGTAAATGATGGGGTACTTGATACTCTAGACTTTACTGATTTTGAGACTTGTGTTAGTTGCATTAAGAAAAAGCAAACTAACAAATATAAGAAAGGTGCTAAGAGGAGTTGTGACCTATTAGAGATCATACATACCGATATATGTTGTTCGGATATGAATGCTAGCGATCCGAAATACTTTATCACTTTTATTGATGATTATTCACAATACATGTATCTCTATCTACTTCGTTCCAAAGATGAAGCTTTAGATGCCTTTAAATTGTTTAAGGCAGAGGTAGAGTTACAATGTGGTAAGCACATTAAAATTGTGAGATCAGATAGAGGTGGAGAGTACTATGTTAGATACACCAAGAATGGACAAGCTTGTGGTCCATCTGCTAAATTTCTTCTAGAGCATGGGATTGTTCCCCAATACACTATGCCTGGTTCTCTGGACCAAAATGGTGTTGCAGAAAGAAGAAATATGACCTTAATGGATATGGTGAGAAGCATGCGGAGTAATGTTAAACTTCCACCATCCTTGTGGACAGATGCTCTTAAAACTGCATCGTATATATTAAACCGAGTTCCATCCAAGCCTGTCGCTAAGACCCCATTTGAGTTATTCAAGGGATGGAAACCGAGTTTGCGCCATATACGCATTTGGGGATGCCCTTCAGAAGTGAGAATGTACAATCCACAAGAGAAGAAACTTGACCCAAGGACCATTAGTGGGTATTTCATTGGATATGTCGAAAGGTCTAAGGGTTATAGATTCTACTGTCCTTCTCATACCACCAGAATAGTGGAATTAAGAAATGTCAAATTTCTTGAGGATGACTTAGTCAGTGGGAGTAATCTATTTCGAAACACTATTTTTGAATCAGATCGTACGGAAACTTCAACTTCTGAGTCAACCGATAGGCTAGTTGTTGTTCATGTTCCTCAAGGCCAATCGAACATTAGACAACCAGCAATGCAGATTCCACAAAATATTGACGATCCTGTAGTAGATCATAATGAAAATGAGGAGAATATGGATGATCAACAAGTTGATCAAGCTCCTGTTAGAAGATCTACTAGAGAAAGACGTTCAACTTTGTCTGATGGTACTTGGGTGTTACTGTAAGAATCGGATTGCAATGTAGGAGCTGACGATGATCCAGTTACGTTTTCACAAGCCACAAGCTCTAGAGATTCGAGCTTGTGAATTGGTGCTATGAAAGATGAGATGAATTCTATGGCGTCCAACCAAGTTTGGGACCTTGTCGAGTTGCCCGATGGTGTAAAAGCTATTGGATGCAAATGGGTATTTAAGACAAAGAAAGACTCACTCGGCAACGTCAAAAGACATAAGGCCAGACTTGTTGCCAAATGATTCACTCAAAGGGAAGGAATCGATTACACGGAGACCTTTTCTCCTGTATCAAAGAAAGATTTTCTCCGAGTAGTTATGACACTAGTAGCTCATTTTGATTTTGAGTTACATCAAATGGATGTGAAAACGACATTCCTTAATGGTGATTTAGGGGAAGAAGTTTATATGAAACAACCTGAAGGATTCTCTTCTGAAAAGGGTGAGCATTTGGTTTGCAAGTTCAATAAATCCATCTACGGATTGAAACAAGCCTCTCGCTAGTGGTATATGAAATTCCATAAGGTGATAACTTCATTTGGATTTGAAGAAAATATCATGGATCAATGCATGTATCACAAGGTCAGTGGGAGTAAGATTTGTTTCCTTGTGCTGTATGTGGATGATATTTTGCTAGCAACCAATGACAGAAGGATGATGCATGAGGTGAAACAGTTTCTCTCAAGTAACTTTGATATGAAAGATATGGGTGAGGCATCTTATGTCATTGGCATTAAGATCCATAGAGATAGATCTCGAGGCATTTTGGGTTTGTCTCAAGAAACCTATATCAACAAGGTACTTGAAAGATTCGGAATGAAAGATTGTTCACCAAGTGTATGTAGTGCCTATTGTGAAGGGTGACATGCCCCAAGAATGATATTGAGAGGGAACAAATGAAAAATGTTCCTTATGCTTCAATTGTTGGAAGCATTATGTATGCTCAGGTCTGTACAAGACCAGACATTGCATATGTTGTTGGGGCAGATATCAGAGTAATCCAGGTCCTGATTACTGGAAAACTGCAAAGAAGGTGTTACAGTATCTTCAGGGTACCAAGGATTACATGCTTATGTACAGACGAACTAATAGTCTTGAAGTAGTAGGGTATTCTGACTCCGATTTCGGTGGCTGCATCGACTCACGTAAATCCACCTCAAGATATGTGTTTATGCTAGCTGATGGTGCCGTATCTTGGAGGAGTGCGAAACATACTTTAACTGCTACATCTACTATGGAAGCTGAGTTCGTTTCTTGCTTTGAGGCTGCCTCACATGGTGTTTGGATGAAGAGTTTCATTTCAGGATTGAGAGTCATTGACTCTATAAGTCGACCGATCAAAATGTTATGTGACAATTCGGCTGCTGTCTTTATGGCTAAAAACAATAAAAGTGGAAGTCGAAGTAAACACATCGACATAAAATTTAGAGCCATAAAGGAACGTGTTCAAGAAAAGAAAGTGACACTGATTTAATGATTGCTGATCCATTGGCTAAAGGCATGCAAATTAAGGCTTTCAAGGGTCAAGTAGAGAGGATGGGACTTAAATCCGTCATGTAAACATTTTACTTATGTCCTTTTGAACCTTCATGTGATTGGATATTTTTCATTCATGTTAAGTACGTACGAATTTCATTTTTGCTTTATTGAAAAATGTCATTTTTTTTGCCTAGAGTAAACATACACTACGCCAAATAATACATAAGACACCGGGTTGAATACCATAAAGACACCGGTTGCGACCGGTGTCTGGACTGCCGGTGTCTTAGGTTAAGACACCGGTTGTCCAAAAACTAACCGGTGTCAAAACCAAGACATACGACACCGATTTCAAGAAAAACCGGTGTCGTATGTAGACACAAGACTCGGCAATTTGGTAGGACATTTGACACCGGTTTGACCAAAACCGATGTCATGTGTACCCCTGTGTTGACTTTTCTGGGTACACATTTGACACCAGTTTGACCAAAACCGGTGTCATATGTACCCTTGTGTTGACTTTTCTGGGTACACATTTGACACTAGTTTGACCAAAACCGGTGTCATTGGTAGTTTTTTTTTTCCCCTTGAGTGACATATGACACCGGTTATTGTAAAAACCGGTGTCATAGGGTAGATTTTTTTATTTATTTTGCTTGCTTCAGCCCGGCCAGGGAATTGGCGACAAATTGTAGTCGCCAATTCCCACATTATAAACATACAATACGATTATGCCGTTTCAACGATACCAATTTCCAAAACCTCGACTACAAGAAACCAAGTCGATTCTTTGCTATACAACAATGGAGTTTCAATTTCACTCTATATATAATAAGCATCCATCCAATCTCAATTACTCCACAACATTTCTCCAAAATATAACAATGGAGATCTCTTGCTTTTCCTAGTTTCAAATTTCCTAACTAAAACAAACTAACATTTCTAACTTAAAGAGAATCTAAGTGTTTCAAGAAATCAAAGTAGATTTGAACACTTACAAGCAAAACTCGCTAGGTAGCTAGAGATCTTCATCGTCTTCTTCTTCATCTCCATCCACAAAGACATATGTAGCCCAAAGATCTCTTATTTCATCCAATTGTTCATTCGTAAATTGCTTGCAACCCTTCACAACATACTAAAACGACAAATTGAATTTAGATAACCAAAACTTAAACATTTATAAATTACTATAGGATAGATATATGTTTTGATATTTACCATATTTGGAATAGTTGTGGCTTTCTTTTGGATTATCTCGAATATGTAACGACAAATATAATATCCACAATCGTGACTTCCTAAGGGTTGACGGGGACACTACAAAACAAAATAAAAAATAAATAAGCCCAAATTTGAACGTATAAATAGGATATCAAAAGTATAGTTGATAAACACAAAAAATTCAAACGTACCATTATAGTATGCCATTTCATAAGCGTCGAATTCTTATTCAACTTGTTTAGAGGATCCAAAGTCATAATCCTCGTCACGGCGCTGGTTAAAGAACACGGTATTCCAATATAAAAGATATAACAGTGGAGTTTAAAGAACAACGGAGTTTAAAGATATATAATATATACATACTCTTGTATTAGATTACGAAGAAATTCGGGTGGTTTCTTATTCCCTCTTGATGGATCTAACCAATACCCCGTTCCTGACGGTGGATGAATCACAGCTAACATCCAATGCGAACTACACATTATCAAAATAATATAAGTTATAAAATATAAAATAAAAAAATCATACTAGAATTTGTAAAACTAGTTACCTTTCATTATAAGGTGCGAAAAATAGCTTTTGCCCGTGTGCACATGTTGTACAAGCGAACGCACTAAAAACATAATTCCCACGATCATCCTCATCATCAACCGGTGTTATAGGAGACAAAAATGCCGGACATAAAAAACCATACAAACCATCTACACGGCTCCTTTCACACAACTTTTTCAAATACCTATTACAAAAAAAACACAAAAAGAAAGTGTCACATGTATAAATTTACCAATATATATGAGTATCTAAACTAATTATTATTTTTCTTAAACAAAGGTATTATTAGTGACTTACAAGATAAATCCCATAATGTGAGTAGATTGAATTTGCCATTGATAACACCATTGCTCCATCTCTTCCGGTGTCACAAACAAGTCTTGCATATTATGAAGCACATGCTCGGGTACATGCAAAACTTTTCCCGAATCTCCGGTTTTCCTCATGCTTTGAGCTTTCTTACAAAGCCACTTCATCAACACAGTTCTTCTCATCTTCATTTTATCTTCCAGTGTTATGAATTGCGAAGAAGAAGTTGAAGTGGACGTAGGGGTCGAATTGTTGATTGGTGGTGTTTTGTTCTAATTCGTAGAGTTATCCGTGTCATTCTAAATGATCAAACAAAATAAAACACTTTTTAAAATTTAAATATAAAACAAAGAGAATATAAGAATTTCAATAATGAAGTATAAATTACCGTATCAGACAATATATATAAGAAGGCCACAACACATAACCACCAAGGGCCGAAGAGAGAAAACAAGCTTCTGAGGTTGGAACTGGCAATTCGGCATTTGGCACCAAGTCTTTAGAGATACTCACTCTACTATAACCGGGACAGGGGCGTAGCCAGGGGGGTGCACGGGGGGCACGTGCCCCCCAATTCTCTCTGGAATATATTAGTATATATGGTATTTATGTCCCCAATATGCATATAAATTGTGATAAACTAGTGGAATTTGGTCCATTTTAGATTGCAGACTACCTGAGTTCGAGCCTTGTGACTGTCACTTTGGCTCTTTTTTTTTTAAATTTTTTGTTAAAAGACTCTCGAATATGCAAATCATATTTGGTTTATAATTTTGTGCCCCCCTTCTCTCAATCCTGGCTTCGCCACTGAACCGTGAGGTACAATGTTATTGTGTAGAGTAAGTACCTCCGAAACGCCTGGCACATACACTTCTCCTAAAGCTACTATCTCTTGTGAATTACTATGAAGTGACATTTGACACTTATGCCAACCCTGTATTATTTATAAAGTAATGTAAATTGTTGGTGCAACTATCACAATTAGAAAATATAATTCATTTGAGATAAAGTATGTTGAATTGATTAATAAAGTAAAGTAATATAACAATTATATTAGATACCTGAACCGGCCCTTCACACGTATCTTGAATTGATGAGATCGACGTTTGAGTGATATTACGAGCTTGTCTCGGAGATGAATGGGAAACAGGAGGCTCATGATCATCATTTAAACTCACTTCTTTTCCCTTTCTTAGAACATTAGAATCCTTAGACACTCTATCCTTTTCATTGTTTTCTCTTGCTTGCGAATCGTTACTCATCATCGCACTCATGAATTCTTTCATATCTGCTTGACTCGGAGTTTCTCTGGCTACGAAATTGCAAAGTATTTGACTCATCTTGAACATTTGGAATTGCATTGTTCGCACCGTATTCTCTAACTTTACCTCGGATATCTTTTTCGTGGATCTACCAAAAATATTCGACAAATTGCTCATTTTGGTTACACCACGAACACGACCAGGGTGCTCCTCTTTGCCGATTGCACGAGACAATATATTGTCTCAATCTTTTGGAACAAACGTTCCTTCTTTCACGGCTTCTTCCAACTCACCCTAAGTGACAATAACAATTTAATTAGAATTAATATGTGAAACGTACGATTTTAAAATAAGTACAATTTCTACCCTTAAAAAAAATAACTTACAATTTCTTTCACCACTTCCTCGTCATACTCGGACATTGCACCTTTCTTGGATTTATGACCTCTCAACCAAGTCACATGACGTGGTACTTCTTTGATTTGCACCCCTTTAACGGCATATTCCTCAATCTAATACAATTTTGTGTTAATAAAAATAAACGATTACTAATTTGTTAATAATAACAGAAAAAAAAGGTGTATATTTACTTACAATTTTTTCGTTGATCCCAATATATCCTTTCCGAGGAGCCAAAGTATTTAGTCTTCTTTTTTGCAGCATTAGCTTTACTATCTTTGCTAAGCAACTAGTTACCGTAAAAAAAAAAACAAAAATTAGAATATTCATTAAAGCTAAATTTTGAATAAAATTATAAAATTATATGTAAACTTACAAGAAACTTTTCATCTTTCAAATGATATTCAATGAAAGCATCCCATTGCTCTTGTGTGATTTGTGGATACTTGCCCGACGGCTTCGTTACAAGTTCCTTTTCCTTGGTCTTCTTGTCAATTACATGCATATACTTAAGATGAAGTTTGGTCTTCCAATTTCTCCATCTTTCATCGGTTATATTCAACACCCAACGTCCTCTACGTTCAGGATGAACATAAAATGCACCCTTGCAACAACCAAAAAAAAAAAAAAAAAAAAAAAAAAAAAAAAAAAAACATGAAAACCACATAAGAGTTTAGATAACTTTTATATACAAGACATATGAAATAAAATGAATATTATATCTAACCTCAATATCGTGTAAGACACTTTCTCTTGTCGCTTCGTCAAGCTTCTTCCACTCTCTCAAAGTAATAGGCACATGTGCACGTGCGATTGCGCCTATCCAACTACTAAACTTTTGGCGATGTTCGCCAATCGTATTTAACAACCCGTCCGTACTCCATTGTAGCTGAAAAGGAGAACCGTCTTGTAATGCTTTTGCACAAGCGCGTAGTAAAGTTTGACCTCTTTCATGATCGAAATCGGAATCGGAGTCATCACTAGGCTTTCTTCTTCTTCTTCGAGTCGACATTATCCAACCTATATTCACATAATATAAACATGATTATAAGTATCAAAAGACATAAGAGAAAGTTAAATAAAATATAATAACTAAATAAGTGTAAGTAAATAATAAATATAAGTAACACAAATAATATAAAGAGGAGTTTGTGCAAGTAATGAAAATTATAATTACGTAAATGTAAAACTAAATTTCCCAACTAGTTCGAGAACTTACGTTAGTCCGAGAACGTTTTTTTGTTACATTTGAAGAAGAAATTCCGTTTTTACAATTTGCATCATCTTGCACCCAAACTCCCTCATCATGATTATCTCTAACATATGATAAGGAGTTATCATCATTCTCTATCTCATAAATACATGAATTCGGAGCACCCAAACCTTCTAAAATCTCATATTCAACATAATAATCAAACTCATGTCTAGGTCGAGCGGATAAAACAATAGACCATTTCTTATCCAAAGGGTCATTTACATAAAAAAACTTGTTTTGCTTGGCTTGCGAACATGAACGGATCATCTTTATGCCCAACTTTATCAAAGTTCACCAAAGTGAAATCCAACTCATCTCTTCTAACACCGTTATTGTTGTCAACCCACTTGCATTTAAAAACGGGAATTCGAACAGTTTGGTAATATAATTCCCAAATCTCTTCAATTTGCCCATAACAAATCATTTTTTCTTCCCTTGGCTTCTTATCTTTAGCACTTGCAAAATAAATAGAAGTGGACTCAACAGAAAATCCACTATTTTGCATAGTGCTTCTTGAATCTTGTTCTTTGGTGTAGAACGTATATCCACCGATGGCATATCCACTATAAGAGGAAATTCGTAAAGATGGACCAAAAGACATAATTCTCATATAATCAGGGAACTTATTAATGAGTTGACTTACAACTTGGTTCTTCAACCAAGTGTCAAATCTCTTTTTGTTCTCATTCGCAATCCACATGTCGCTCTTATTTCTATGAACATTTCTCAAAAGCTTTTTATGCTCACCAATGTAAGAATCGACAACTTTATCATTGTGAAGAACATATGAGTGAACTGAATTCATTTCTTCGGCATTGAGTTGAATAATCTTATGGCCCCTAACTCCTTTATCTTCCATTTTGTCAACATGACGTGGCTTTGGAAGCCAACACGCTCATCATCAGAGAGGAATTCATAACAAAAAGCAAGAGCCTCTTCTATGATAACGCTCGACAATACAACCTTTTGGATGAGATCTATTTGTCACATAGTCTTTATAGATTTTCATGCATCTTTCATATGGATATTGATATCTCAAAAAGATTGGTCAGCATTTTTTAATCTATCTTACCAAATGGACCGGCAAATGGATCATGATATCGAAAAAAAGAAACAGGAAAATACATCTCTAACTGACATAGTGTGAAAATAATCCTTTCCACCAAATTGTCCAACTCAGTCGGATCAATCTCCTTGCTACAAATGACATTAAAAAATAAACACACCTTTGTAAGTGCAAATCGTACCTTTTTTGGTAAAATGGAACGAATAGCCACAGGCAAAAGTTGTTGCATGAGTATATGAGAATCATGAGATTTCAATCCAACAAGTTTCAAATCCTTCATCGACACACGATTGCTAATATTTGAAGAATAACCTTCCGGGACCTTTATCCCCTTGAGACACTCACAATTTTTTTTTCTTCTCATTTTTAGAGAGTGTGAGCAGCGGGAGGTAAACGAGTTCGTGAACCCACTTTTTGCGGTAATAACTCTTTTCTGACTTTACACTTTTCGAACATATCTTCTTTTCCTTTCAAAGTGTCATTTGTCTTGCCTGGAATATCCAACAATGTGTTAACAATAGCATCACAAAAATTCTTCTCTATATGCATGAGATCAAGAGAATGTCTAACGGTCAAATATTTCCAATAAGGAAGATAAAAAAATATAAATCTTTTACTGTAACCATTGGATGAAAGTTTCGACCCACATTTTTTCCCGTAAATGATTTTCAAATGCTTGACTTTCTCATACACTTAGGCACCCGTCAAAACAATTGGACGCTTACGCATTTCCACTTGTCCATTGAAAGCCTTTCGTTGTCTACGATAAGGGTGATTGTATGGCAAAAATCTACGATGATCAAGATAAACATTCTTGTGAGATTGATTAAGATAGAGATTAGTTGCATATTCTTCACATATCGGACATGCATTATCCCCTTTTACACTATATCCGGACAAGTTGCCATAAACGGGAAAATCTTGGCTAGTGTTGAACAACATAACACGTAAGTTGAATTTACGACCTACATGAGCATCAAAGACTTGTACTCCTTCATCCCACAACAATTTTAAATCATCAAGAAGGGGAGCCAAATAAACATCTATGTCGCTACCCGGTTGCTTTGGGCCAGAAATCAACAAAGAAAACATCATGTACTTTCTCTTCATGCCGAACTTTGGAGGCAAATTATAAGTAATCAGTATAACGGGCCATGTACTATCTGCACTACTCATATTCTCGAATGGGTTCATTCCATCAGTAGATAATGCAAGTCGCAAATTTCTTGGTTCCTTGCTAAAATCACGGTTTTCTACATAAAAAAATCTCCATTGAGCAACATCAGCCGGATGTCTCAACTTACCATCATGAACTCTGTCGACACCAGATTTGTGCCATGTCATCAATTTCGCATCCTCTGGATTGGCAAAGAGTCTCCTCAATCTTGGTATAATGGGAAAATACCACAAAACCTTAGCCGGTACGCCATTCTTATTCTCCTTATATCGAGAGGCATTGCAAGTAGGACAAACAACATCATCTTCATAATCTTTGCGATACAATATACAATCATTTGGACAAACATGAATCTTTTGGTAGCCTAAACCCATTGAAGCTAATATTTTTTTGGCTTCATAAGTCCGAGTATGGAGAGAATTACCACTTGGTAACATGTCATTCAACAACTCTAACAAACCTATAAAACTCTTGTCACTCCAACCATTTGCCGCCTTTAAATTATACAACTTAAGAACGGCGGACAATCTAGTATACTTTTTGCAATTTTCATACAACTCATCTTCACTTTCATTCATCAAGTTCTCCATCATATTTTGGTCATCACCACTTACATCTACATCAATTTCATCGTCATTTGGATCATTATTCCCCTCTTCTCCACTAGCCTCTCCATTAGTGACATCGATATTCTCGACATCATCATCCTCAGCAATATATTCTTCACCATCCTCTCCAATATAGTCATCATCATCCTCTCCAATATCTTTTTGGACAAATTTTCTATTACTTTGACTCTCCATGCTCAAGTCATGTGTTGCCTCCCCATGAAAAATCCATTTTGTATAAGTTGAAGCAAAAGCGCTCTTAGCCAAATGAATTTTTACCGTATCAAGAGAGTGAAATCTCATATTATAACAATTACAACACGGACACCGCATAAACTTTAAGTCTTCACAATTTCTCTCGTCAAAATTTATAAACTTTCAAATCCCCTCATAATCACGGTCTCCTTGATTTGACATTGTTATCCATTTTCGATCCATGTCTATATAAACCAAAATTAGTAACCAATTATCCTAAGCTCAACCTAAAAAAAGTAAACACCTAAACATAGCTAATTAAAAACTACCAATTCAATAATCTAAATTTTATTGTTTAATCAAACTAAACTCACTAGTAGAATTATTAACCAATTATTCTAAATTCAACCTAAAAAAAATCAAACACCTAAATCTAGCTAATTGAATTATTTATAATGCTTTAATTTTGTTTTGATACCACTAAACCCACTACTATCATACTATATTCATAATACCTAAACAAAACATTATTATAGATAAGAAAACGGTCAAATGTATAACCGGTGTCTTTGTCCACTACAATCTAAAGTTGTACTTTATTCTACTCCACATGACAACAAATAAAAATTACATACCAATTCCATTCAACTAAAAGCAATTCAGTAACTAACACATAATCCAAACATATCAATCAAAAAACAAAAGTACAAAATTGAATTGAAAAAACAGAAATTGGCGACAAACCTAATTGAAAGAGGCACCAAGACAAAGAAGTGGGTGACAAAAAGGAACCACAGAGCGGCGACGGCGAACCACAGAGCGACGACATAGAATGACGGCGACGGCGAACAAGAGCGGCGAGCACGAGCACGAACGACGACGGTGAACGGCGACGGCGAATTCAAACTTGTTTTTTTTCTGGGTTTTGGGTTTCGGGGGTTATAGTTTTTTTAATTAATTGCCAAATTATCAACGACAAAGGAAAAATACCAATTCAATACAACATATGTCTCGTATTCCTGATTTTTTTTATATTTTATTATTTTTTTCTCTAAGTGGATTAATGCATTGACTGGGAAAACATGAAACCGGTGTCGTATGTCCAAAATTTTATTTATTTATTTTTGCGCTAAGTGAATGAAAAAAGGCGGTGATCGACTGGGGGAACATATGAAACCGGTTGACATAGAAACCGGTGTCGTGTGTCCAATTTTTTTTTTCGCTAAGTACATTTGTGCTATGGGGGTGGATTTTTTTGTCAACACATATGACACCGGTGTTATTAAAAACCGGTGTCATATACATACCTTATTTTTTTTTCCTCGTTTCATTTAAAAATCTCATATATACCTGGTAATATTTTTTTTTTGTTTAACACATTTGACACCGGTTGATGAGAAACCAATGTCTTATGTTATTCTGACACCGGTTCTAGGCCTACCGGTGTCATATTTGCCGATGTTAATTGCCGTTTTTGGCGTAGTGATAGGGTTTGCTCATTAAGTTGTTCTAGTGGTGAAAGACTGAGTATATTGTGATACTTGGAAGATTAATTCTCATGCTAAGAGAATTCGTCGCTATGATTCATATACCAAGTTTTTCTTGTTAAGTGGACCAAGTGGGAGAATGTTGGAATATTTTAGAAATTAATTAATTATATTATTATTATAATTAACTAATTAGTAGGTCAAACTAAAATATTATTTGGTCCACTTTGTTAGTGGGAGTTACCTGACCAGTTATTCCCAAAATTCTCTCCTCCTTTTACTCCACTATTACATTAAAACCTCCACTATTTTTGATGGAAAAGATTGAGGTTTTTTCTTCTGATTAAAAAGATCACTGATTTCACTCTCTAAAAACTTAAGAAAACACCATCAATTCATTGAGAGGAGAGATTGGCACCACATCTTTCTGAAGACGGGTTTGCATTTTTGCTACGAGGTTAAGGAAAAGAAGAAGGTAGAAGAGGAAGAATTCAAATTAGCAATGGTTGGAGGTATTTGATCCTATATTGATTTTCCGCTGCATTAATTGTATGTTCAATTTGTTGTATGAACATGATTAAGTTGGGTTAAAATCTTACATGGTTGGCTACTTGGCTGTATTTTTCTGTCCTCCATGTATTTTTCTACTGATTCATAAGTTAACCTGTTTAATTGACTCTTAGTATCAGTCTTCTTTGGCCAAAGGTCTTACTTGTGCCCCTCTAATAGGGCTGTAACACCATGTTTATGGTTCTATGCTCTTTGCAAATCGTATAATGTCACTGTGAACTCAATGTTTCTGTGGATCATTCATACAGATTTCTCGGCTTGGTGCCTGTAATGCAATAACCAAATTGAATAATTTTGGAGCACAGTACTTTAAAAGGCTTTAGTGTATTATTTTCTCTCCTGGAGCTCAATAAATCCGTTACAGGAAGTCTCATTGAAACTTCACTATGCATAGTTGAAACTTCACTATCAGTAAAGCTTTCTCAATCATTTATCTGTGAACTGTGCAGTGTCATTCTAGTTTTTGTGACAGTGTCATTTTCCAGCAACCGCGTGGTGGTGAGCTCCCTGAAATGAAATACCGAGTAAAAAGGTCGGTGTGGTTAGGTGGGTGGGGTCCAAGATGACATGAGTAAAAGGAAATACAAACCATCATAGTTACAAGAAGCAGCCGTTGGATGCTTGAGGTTGGTACCAACTCCAAGTATTCAGACCATATATATACACCTCCATGTGACAATATACATTTTAGTCCGAATTTCAAAAGAGGAAATGCTCTCAGAAAAGAAAGAGATTTGTAGGGTGTGGCTTGTGCAATAATCTTCATGATGATAATCATCTTCATTAGCAAAAAAAAAAAAAAAAAAAAAAAAAAAAAAAAAAAACTGAATAAAGCTATACCATGCCATTTAAACTGTATGTTAACATACAAAATAATCTGCCATGAACAATACAAATTCTCATCTCACTCCACTAAACATTTTTTCCCTCCGAACAAACTTCAGAAACAATACAATTCTCATCTCACTCCACTAAACATTTTCTCTCAAAAACTTCATGGATCACACACAAATCTTCAATTGTATTGGTTGGTGCATGGCTCGTATCTTGGGCTTGCTGGAATCCTTTCTGAAGATGATAGGCAACAATCGTTTCCACTGGAAGCACATGATCATAACAATCTCATATTGAACGGGTGTAGCGGGCTACCGCCTTACGGTGGAGGGGAATGTTAAATTATACCTAAGATCCGGAATAAAATCGAGAACCGTATTCATGTCAGATTACCAAGATGAGATAGTAGCGGACACGTACCTTGATCCATTGTGAAACGTTGTGGTGGTGGGTATGGATCTTCTAACTCTTTAACCTTCTCCTTAGGGCATCAACTGATGATGGGATGTCAGAGAGTGAGAGAAAGATATGAGTTAGGGACCATGACCCTGAACCCTAAATAACCCTAAATATATATATATATATATATATATATATATATATATATATATATATATATATATATATATATATATATATATATATATATATATATATATATAGGGTGTCTTATTCCTTAATTGGCCTATCATTGACTGGTCTCTACACATATTTAGTCCATATTCTTATTAGATGTCATAAGCCCAAATACGTATGGTAAACTTGATCACTTCTGTAGGCTAACCTTAAGACGGCCAAATACACACACATATATGGAAAACATGTAGGCCCATACGATTGTAATTCTAACAATCTCCCACTTGGGCCACATGTTTTTCTGTATAATATGTGCATAACCTTATGAGCTCAAAATTGTTGCCATCATTAAAGACATCTTCGAACAATCTGGTCCATTGATTATGCCAACATAGGACCAAAGCGACTTTTGTCACCCAATGACTAAATCCTCAATGATCACATACATCAGACAGAATCAAACAACATAGATCAAATATGGATGTGTAGCATGGAAAATTACATGAAATGTGATCTTAACATGTCTATTTCCAACTAGTCCAACTATATTATTTAGTGAGATCTTATTAAAAGATAAGAGGGTAAAACCATAAACTTTATTCTAAAACTTTAAACAAAAAATCATAGTACAAAATTTAAATGTGTTTATCAATAGAACATGAGTACAAAAACTCCCACTAGTCCTCCGAAACCTTAAACAAAATAACACCCATATGAGCAGTATGCTCATGAAAGACCTTGGGTGACAAAGCCTTAGTAAACGGATCTGCAATCATGGAGTTTGTACCAATATGCTCTATAAACACCTCTTCCCTCTGGATTCTTTCCTTTACAGCACGGAACTTGAGCCTAATGTGTTTGGACTTTGTTGCGCTCGTGTTGCTATTGGAATACAACACAACCACTCTATTGTCAAAAAATAATTTAAGTGGTCTTTCAACTGTGTCCACAATGCGCAGCCCTGCAACCAAGTTCCATAACCATATCGCATGGTTGGGTGCCTCAAAACACGCAATGAATTCTGCTTCCATGATAGAAGTGGCAATAAGTTCCTGTTTTGCGCTCTTCCACGAAATAGCTCCTCCAGCCAGCAGAAAAACATAGCCTGAAGTGGATCGACTACTATCAGGACATTCATTGAAATCGGAGTCAGAATACCCAATGATCTCAAGATGATCCGACCTTCTGAATGTGAGCATGTAGTGTTTCGTTCTCTGTAGATACCTTATGACTCTTTTGGCTGCTGTCCAGTGATCCACACCCGGATTGCTTAAGTATCTGCTTAACATCCAAACAATGTGAGCTATATCTGGACGCGTACAAACGTGAGCATACATGAGACTTCCCACAACTGATGCATAAGGAATTGTCTCCATTTCCTTCTTCTCGAAACTATTCTTGGGGCATTGACTTAGACTGAATTTGTCTCCTTTTGCCACAGGGGTACCCAGTGGTTTACATTCTTGCATGTTAAATCTCTTTAAAACCTTATCGATATAGTTCCTTTGTGATAATCCAAGGACACCTCGAGAACGATCTCGATGTATCTCAATTCCTAACACAAAGGCTGCTTCACCAAGGTCTTTCATCTCAAAATGTTTTGATAGAAGTCTCTTGGTTTCATGCAGAAAACCTATATCATTGCTGGCAAGCAAGATGTCATCCACATATAAAACTAAAAAAATATGCTTACTCCCACTGAACTTATGGTAAATGCAATCTTCCACAGAGTTCATCTCAAAACCAAATGAGAGTACAGTCTCGTGGAATTTGAAATACCATTGACGAGAAGCTTGCTTGAGTCCATAGATGGATTTCTTCATATTGCAAACCATCTTCTTTGTATCTCTCGACACAAAGTTTTCAGGTTGCACCATATAAATTGTCTCGTCAATGTCACCATTGAGAAACGCAGTCTTTACATCCATTTGATGTAACTCAACAAAATGTGCCACTAATGCCATTATTATTCTAAAAGAGTCTTTCGAAGAAACTGGAGAGAAAGTCTCTTTATAATCAATGTCTTCCTTTTGAGTAAAGCCCTTTGCAACAAGACGAGCCTTATATCTCTCTACATTGCCATTCGAATCCCTCTTGGTTTTAAATATCCATTTGCAACCAATAGGTTTCGCACCTTCAGGCAACAGAACGAGATCCCATACATCATTGTCTTTCATGGACTTAATCTCATCATTCATGGCATCAATCCACTTTTGAGAATTTGAACTTTGCATAGCTTGATGAAAGTTGATAGGGTCATCTTCCAATGAAACTACACTTTCCTCATGTTCTTGGAGATATATAAAATCATCTGAACAAGTACTTCTTCTCACTCTAGTGGATTTCTCCCTTAACGACATTTGCTCTTGAGGTGTTTGAGCTTGCTCTACCCGAATGATCTGTTGATCCTCAGTAGGGAGGTTTTCAACAATGTCTTCCCCATTGTCACTATTAACAACTGGAGGAAGAGAAATAGATTCCTCTTCAAAGACAAAATCTCTAACCTTATCCTTCCCTCCAAACTCAATATCCTCAAAGAACTGGACATCCCCAAATGTGTAAATGTCTTATACTAGGTTGTTTTCCAGTCCATAACTCATAAGGGGTCTTAATAGTAGCCTTTGTTGGAACTCTGTTAAGGATATACGTTGCAGTCTTTATTGCCTCTCCCCTGAGTGATTCTGATAAGGTAGTGTGACTAATCATACTCCTTATCATGTCCTTTAAGGTCCTGTTTCGTCTCTCCGCTACACCATTCATGCGAGGAGAACCTGGCATGGTGTATTGAGGGGCGATTCCACACTCCTCTAGGAATTTGGCAAATGGGCATGGACATTGTTCACCGGATCCATCATATCGACCATAGTATTCACCACCACGATCTGATCTGACAGATTTAACTTTTTTGCCAAGTTGGTTCTCTACCTCGGCCTTAAAATTTTTGAACATGTCCAGAGATTGAGACTTCTCATGTATGAGAAAAAGATAGCCATATCGAGAAAAATCATTTACGAACGTGATAAAATATTGTTGGCCATTTCTGCATGGAGTAGGAAATGGTCGTCCACAAATGTCCGTATGTATCAGTTCTAAGGCATCCGTAGCTCTATTGGCATCTAATCTCCTTTTGTTTGTCTGTTTCCCCTTAATACACTCAACACAAAGTCGGAAATCTGAAAAATCAAGGGGATCAAGAATTCCATTTGACACAAGTCTTTCAATTCTTTGTTTAGATATATGACCTAAACGTTTGTGCCAAATTGTAGCAGAATTCTCATCGGTTAATTTTTGCTTTATGCCTCTTGTAGTTGTATGCAACGTTTCGTTATAAGAAGCAATTGTTTCAAGCAAGTAGAGCTTATCAAAATGGGACAAAATACCAGTACCAACAATTTTTGAATTATGAAAAAGACTAAACTTATTGTCTCCAAATGAACAAGAATAACCAAATTTGTCCAAAGCAGAAACAGAAACTAAATTCCGTCTAAAAGACGGTACAACAAAAGTCTCTTTCAAATCCACAAAAGAACCAGTCTTTAGTAATAATCTAAATGTCCCTATTGCTTCAACTTCAACCGATTTGCCATCGCCCACAAAGATGCATCTTTCATCATCACTTGGTTTTCGGCAGCTCAGGCAACCCTGCTTAGAAACACTTATGCGAGTAGTAGCACCTGAATCTACCCACCAAGTATCACTAGGCACTGAAGCTAAATTAACCTCAGAACAAACCATAGCAAGAAGTGTACCTTTCTTTGTACGCCAAGCATGATACTTGGTGCAATCCTTCTTGAAGTGTCCAGAGTTCTTGCAGAAGTAACAATCAGGTGCTACATTTATATGGGATTGATGTTTCTTCTGTACTGGAACTGCAGCATCCTTATTGAGTTTCCTTTTCCTTGACTTATCCTTAGAGGTACTTGCCAAATGAGCACTTTCTGTCCTTTCTTGCTTCATTCTCTCTTCCTCTTGCACACAATGAGAAATGAGCTCATTAAGAGTCCATTTCTCCTTCTGGCAGTTATAACTTATCTTAAACTGGTTAAACTGCAAGGGAAGAGATAACATAACCAAATGCACGAGCAAATCATCAGATAGCTCTAACTTTAGTGCCTTAAGTTTTTAAGCAAGATGAGACATCTCCATGATGTACTCCCTTATATTGCCTTTGCCTTTATACTTTAAGGAAATCAAGTTCAATAGAGTTGTACCGATTTCCGCTTTATCAATTTTGACAAACTGTTTCTCAATTTCCTTGAGAAATTCTTTGGCAGTAACCTTTTCATCAGAGTCACCCCTGAATGTTTCCGGAATTTCTCTCTTCATGATCATCAGACACAAGCAATCAGAGCGATCCCACTTCTCAAAGTACCGCTTTTCCTCTGCGGTGCTTTTATCCGTAAGAGCAGTGGGTTTATCATCTCTCAAAGCAAGGTCCAAATCCATGCAACCGAGGACAATACTCACACTTTCTTTCCATTCCTTAAAATTTGTCCCGTTAAGTACAGGAATAGAGCTAAGATTAGCAGATATCACAGAAGCTGTATTGTTCACTGAAAATAACAAAACAAAACGCTCACATAAGTTCTTTTATTTTAAGAGTTAAATCAGACATTGGTAGGGTCCATCACAAAGTACCATGCACAACATTAATAGTCTAGTCTTTAGACAGAAATATCAACTTGTAATTTGGCACTTTCTTTAGTCATAGTAAAATAAATATTGACAATAAGATCCTGTCAAATAACAACACAATCTTTGGACTGGTTTATTATTCACATGGAAAGAACCAAACATTTGTCACATATTTACTACTATACATGTATATACAATTCGGCCAAATATTAGCCTTCCTTTGGGCCGGGTAGTATCCGCATGAATCATATAC
This sequence comes from Spergularia marina, assembly GCA_963680865.1. Taxonomy (NCBI): domain Eukaryota; kingdom Viridiplantae; phylum Streptophyta; class Magnoliopsida; order Caryophyllales; family Caryophyllaceae; genus Spergularia; species Spergularia marina. The sequence goes on from OY804549.1 coordinate 19,964,631, forward strand.
ACACCATCTTATGTCCAAATAAAATCAATCTCCACAAGAGAGGTCACTTTGGCGACATGTTATTTCAATTAAATTTATCGTAGGAAATAAGACATCTTTAATTCATTTAAACCAAAAATGTTTGATTATTTAACTTTGTAATTATGATGACCATGATCCGAATGTGTAATTATAAACTAACTTTGACATAACCGAACGCTAAAGATATTCATGGTCGAAACTTTATAGCATACGAATTTCCTTGATTTAGCAAAAAAAAAAAAAAAAAAAAAATGCATCAAACACAATAAACAAAATACGTACACAATCAAGCGAGCAGATTTTAATTCAACAGTATAACATAAAAGACCTTAATCACCGATTGATCAAACAGAGAACAAACCATGTGATATTAATTGAAAACACACAAGGGCATGCGGATTTAACGAAACGCACGTGACTCATGCCAAGGCTAATCAGGAGACTCAAAGATTAAGTACACAAAAATTAATAACATGAGTCTATGTGATCAACTAAAGAAAGAACTAAGATCCTTTAATTTATCCGAAGTAATTAACCAAGAGGATACGTATGAAAAGCATGTAATAAACTGCAACAATTAAGCGAAGGCTGCACATGGATCAAGAGGACATGCAGTTTTACCATAAACAAAAGAAAAGAAAGCTCAAAAGTTGTGAATTTTCAATGACAACGTGCCAAAACCCACCGCTTGAAGTTTCGATCAAAGCATCACTACTTGGTGTCGAACATACGCACATAATTCACATGAACCAAAAGTTGATTTACGTGCCATGATAAAAAAAAAAAAAAAACCACACAAAAGTTAATCAAATTGCAATGAAAACTAACCGAATAGCAATTCACACCATAATTCGTAAACATGCTTAGCCGAACAGATTTGCAATAAATTCAAACCAAACCACGTTCGAAAAACAAAACCCTTATTCCCAATAAACTGACATGAATTGGCTCTGATACCAATTATTGAATTATACCCAAGATCCGGAATAAAAAGGAGAACCGTATTCATGTCAGATTACCAAGATGAGACAGTAGCATAAGCGTACCTTGATCCATTGTGAAACGTTGTGGTGGTGGGTATGGATCTTCTAACTCTTTAACCTTCTCCTTAGGGCACCAACTGATGATGGGATATCAGAGAGTGAGAGAAAGATATGAGTTAGGGACCATGACCCTGAACCCTATATATATATATATATATATATATATATATATGATGTTGTTCCTATAAGAAGTAGTCCTTAGGTAAGAAGTAAGAAGTCATCTCATCCATTCCCACAACTTAAATCTAATGGCTCATATCAAATATATTAAAACAAAAGAAAATTAAAATAAATATCAACCCAAACCCAATATCACTCACATTTTTCTCTCTCCTCTCCTTCTCTTTTCTCTCTCTCCTTTCCCACCTCCCCTGCCGCCACCCAGTCGTACACCGACAACCACCACCGCCGGCACCAACCACCACCGCGATCCAACCGGCAACCACCACCATATCCGTCGTCCTGACACCAGCCCACCGGTGACGTTCTCTCCTCCCGTCAACTACTTCACCACCCCAATCCACCCATTTTCTCTCTTTAAACTCATCTCCAACCGCCGACCACCTGCACAAACCACCACCTCGATCCAATCGACCACCGTCGAGCACGTCGTATATGTATTTACTTTTATAGTGTAGAGACTAAGTATCTTTAAATTGGTGTTTAAATTTAATTCGTTGATTTGTATATTTCTAATCTAGAGTTTCAAAAACAAATATACTCGTATGCATCTCTTAGTTATTACGTTTTAATCACGTGTGCTAATTTGAATTTCACGGCTCACGAATGTACTCAAACCCCAACAACACACTCGTAATAATTCTATACTATACTCCACTACGAAAATTTCGATAGAAACGTGTAAGTTCAATTGTCCAATTTCAAATGCTACTAATTAAAAACAATGTCAAATGCCATAGGTTTACATGTTAAAACTATCTATTATTAACATTAATTAAACTACTGCTCAGCTCAAATTTACTACATCATGTATTTTATAGCCAGTTTGGCAGAAAAATAAATAACCATGAGATGAAAAACCGGAGATGTGGGGGATCGAACCCCGTGCCTCTCGCATGCAAAGCGAGCGCTCTACCATTTGAGGTAGGTTAAACTAATAAATCAAATACAAATGCAATAAATATCAAAATAAATTGCGAAAAATAAAGGTGATCCTAGTATGGCCTCTAGTCCTAAAGATCCAATCTTCAAGACTCCAGAAGGTCTTTGGATCCCATCCGCACCACTCATGCGCCATCGCCATGATTTTCCATGCAACGGTCAGTCTCCTCTCCATAATTATTACAATCGATGAATGATACGCAGACCGTATTTAAATTAATAATTACATAAATACATAATGGTACGCAGACCGTATTTGGATTACAAATATATATGACGGTACGAATACCGTATTTTCTATTCCAATTCAGGCCATACCAGTCACATCATGCATAAACCATTTACACACAATCACTCACCCACTCACTTCTAAAGTGAGCGGCCCAATTCTAATATATAAACCATATATTAAAATTAAAACATGCATTTAACCATTAAACACATAATAAAACGCCGCGAGCTAATTAAAACATTAATTCTAAATTAATAATTAACTAGTTGTTGGCCCGTAAAATCACGGGATCTTTTTAGTTTATTCGTAGAGTTTTTATAACATGTTTGTTACCTATACCCATATGAGCAAATAGATCAAATTCCACCACAATACTCGTAGTATATCTAATTACTTGAAATTGGAATACCAATATAGAAACAAATAATAGAGTTGAGATAAAAAAATATATATATAATTTCTTCAAAAAAAAAAAAAAGTATACAAACATTGGCTAACCTTATCAATTACCAAGATGTATACATAACACTAATTGGTAACTTCATGTCAGAAAAAAACCAAATAGGTAACTAATACCCCTTAGTTATTGATAGAAAAGATAATTTGCATCTCTCTCTACGTCATTTTGCATTAAGTGTATATATTTCTAATCAAAACTAACCCAAAACAAACATTTATATATACTATCTCGAATCACCATGTAACCGCAAAAATGGCAAATCAAAAGCCAAAGGTCGCCTTATTAATACTCATGTTGATTAAAAGTCTTTTCAAATAACATCACCCAAAGTTTGGAAAAAACTTATACATGTAGGAAAACGAAATGACAACTGAAAAAAAAAATCAAGACCTTATTTAAAAAAATCTAGCTAGAATTTAATTGTTGAGCCCACACGTATTAAAGGGATTGATTACATGGACGAGAGATAATGAAATTGAACAGCGGGACGACGCGTAGGATATGAGGTGAAATTTTTTAGTAATGGATGCTTTCGAAAACTGCCACGTAGGCGTGAAAATGAGCCTATTAAAGGTATATTATTAATTAACAATAGAATTATCGATTTGTTATGTTATAGTTAAATAATTCAAAATTATTTAACAAAATTAAAATACTTACTGAAATTATTCACGGGTGTTGCTAAACGTAACCTAAATAATACTAGCGTAACCTATTTTTTTCAATTTTCTTCCAATCTTACCCTTAATGATATCCTCTCCCTACAACTTCTCATAGTTAACCTATAACACTCCTTTCAGGAAAATGAGCCAGTTTCCTCAATTGCTTTCACTGAATTCTGCATCTATAACATCTCCAGTATCATACCGTAATCTTCACGCTTAATGTTCAAATTAGCAGGCTCCCATTTGCCAAGATTATTTGTCTGCAGTTCCAACTTCCCAGGAATTAGATAACAAGGAAGTTTGATTGGCCAATACAAGAATATTGCCAAGAGCAGCAGTTACCTCTTAAACTAATTGTAAAGCCTCGCAATTGAGAGGACAAATATGAGTTGAGCTTTTTATGTCTAAAAGGAAAGGGCAGCAAGCCAGCAACACGAGTTTCAGAATATTGCTTGTAGATGCATGAGGCCAAAGATTTCGTACCTTTGCCATGGATCTGTAGGAGTGTTCTTTAACGAATTACACAATTGAAAAACTAAAAACTCAATCAATTAATTACATAATTAATAAACCCAATACAAAAAAAGAATCAATATTTAACTAATTACACAATTAAATCAAAAGAATTAATCAAACCCAATACAAAAAAACTTAACAATTGCACCCATAGAAACAAATATTGAAACACAAAAAAACCGAGATTTATAAGAATTGGTCAAATGAAGCATCACACGAGCGGAACCTTCCTTCGAAAAAACCAATTCTTCCTTAATACGCAACGATTCGTGTTCAAGAGACATTAATCTTTTTACTTTCGTTGATGATCTTCCCTTCAATAATGATCTACGGTATTTGTGTTATTTTAGGAAAAGTTGGGATATAATGGGGATTTTACCAGGTTGCGTTAGTAAAAAAATAGTTGTGTTTAGCAACCATGTTATTCAACGATAATGAGCCCACCAAGTGTCTCATTACCCGAACCCATTCGCCAACTACTTGGACTATCCAAGTAAAGTAAATTTCTCGCACTCAAAACATGACCCATTTTAAACTTAAATAAGTCCTACTTAATTTAAATTTAAGAGAGAAAAATGAAATTAACAAAATACTCTAACTAAATGATAAGATAACTTATTGGTGCCTTTGAGTCTTTGACCATTGTAGACACAAATTTTGTATAGATCTGAATAAGACAACAAAATATGAGTTTCAAATAAATTTAATATTTATCAGAATTTCGTGTACAATCTCTGTGATTTCTATTAAAATAGAAATAAATCCTCTGATTCAATCTCCACTTTGATCTTCAATTCGAGGGTCGTGATGACTTGATCTCGAACTATACTTGGATTTGAATTTAGGGTTTTGACAATCTTGATTTGAGAGTCTCCTTGATGGTACTCCGAATTTCGCGTTCAAGGGCCTAGGCTTGATCTTGAATTAGATTTGATTGTTGAACTTTTGTGGATGATTGTTGAACTTCTGTGGATCTCCGGTACTTGGAAGCTTTCTCCGGATCTTGAGGGTTGCTTGATTTGATCTTGGTGCTTGAGAGCTTTCTCCAAGATGGTCTTCAGGGATTTTCTAGACTTGGACTTCAGGAATGTGGAAGACTTGATCTCCAGGAATCTGGAAGACAATTGTGAGGTGGGGGTCATCCTCTATTTATAGTGGAGGAGGTGAGAGTTTGATGGAAGTTAGGATAACCCAAAAGATTGAGTAAAGATTGAGCTAGGACCCTATCTTAGGAGGAAGTTGACTGGTGGAAGTCATTGTCTTCTGAGAAACTTCATCTTCTGAGTTAATTAATTCCAGTTTAATTTGGAATCATCTTCTTGCAGTTCGCTTCCAACTGTGAGTAGTAGGTGACATGTGACGGTATTTTATTCAACAGTCATCTAATATAAAAATGACACGTGGCCTTTTATAATTGGCCGGTCAACTTGTCAACGTAGACTTTTCAACCTCCACGTGGCGCATTTTGATAGGTTGTGAATTTTTTGCCTCCTACAACCATGACAATTGTTAATTGACTACAACTAATCGACTGAATGCATCAATCAAAGATGAAAGTCATGAAAGTTTCACTTGTACAATTGCACTAAACAAACCAACGGTCACTATACTATGATAACTTTTCCATCTTTAAGGTATGTAGTACCCTTTTAATTGACGATCCAATCTCAATATGGGGTTGATTGAATAGGTTTTGAGTTTGATTGGAGAATTAGGTCAAAATTGAATTGGGGAAAATCAATTTGGGCATTTTTCGAATTTCAGAAAATTATGGCTTGTAAATGCAGCAAAATTAATCCAGTTAATTCTATGTGCATTTTTGGCCAATTTTCAAATCATATTTTATGTAAAATTTCGAACTTCTTTTTGGCTAAATTGTTTCACTCTAATCGAATTAGTTTCAACAATTTCTAATCAAAAGAAAAATAATTAATCTAACTAATTTATTTACCCGTGCAAAATTGCACGAGTTGTTTATGTTATCATTGTTATAATTCTATTTTGTACTATTTGTTATCTTTAAACGTGTAACTAAAGGTTTAGATGATATTCATTATAATACAATTTCAATTTATACAACTTAATAGTTGTGCATTAAAATAAAAAATCATGTCGTCACTCATCATCAGACTTGTTAATAAAAGGTTAATCAACGCGGTAACTCGACTTAGCCTGATCCACTATTCTTAGGTCATGACATCGCTTTATAAGACTTGTGATCCTATTGATCCATACCCGTGGTGGCCCTTTTTTTATCTAATTTGATCTGACCTATTGACTCGAATTTAAGGTAGAATTAAAATGGGTATTAAGCGCAATAGTGCATTTTAATAAGCGTTTCAAATTTTCACCTTATTCACTATTTCCTAAAGATAAAATGATACAATCATGGTTAAATAATGGAAGTTATCCACCCGTGATATAACATTGGTAACTTTATTTCGTAATAGACAGGTGTAATTATTCAAATATAGGCATAGAAAATACGGAGTAATAACTTAAGCAGGTTAAAATTTGCGTCTTCAAATAAAACAAGATACATATACATGACTTTAAATCTAAGAAAATTTGATCAAATCGGTTACGCGAATTGCTATGACCTTACCTGTTCTTGTGCCCTTTCTCTGACGTTAACCAGAACACATTTTAATTATGATATTTTTGGATCAAACCCGTTGACCAAATTAGAACTATACAAAGTAAAACAAAATTAAGATAAACAATATATAATTCATCTCACGGATTTTAGTTTATATGCCGCACTTTTATGTTTCATGAACCCATTGTTTATGACAGATGATCATGACCTGCACTGACTCGCACTGACTCGCACCCGTTTTGACTCTGATATGTTTAGTTTAGTGTTATCTATCTGGCGCGCTTTTCTGTGTCATGATCCCACATTTTATTACACATGACTCATATATTAACTTGTACTTGTTTTGACTCTGGTGTATTTAGTTTTAGTTTTATATATGAGACGCGCTTTTATATATGCGTTATGAACCTACATTTTATGATACATGACTCATCGTATTAACTGGCACTCGTTTTGACTTTTTTTTTTACTCATATTCGTTGATTTGTTATTAAAAATTATTTCGTTCACTTTGATGTACAATGTGCTCATTGATGTACAAAAGCGGTAACAAATGGAAGAGTCATTTATGATACTATAATTTCTTTAAAATGCCCTAATTTCTATTACTTACATTGCAATTCCTCCCCCTCTGTTGAAATTCCTTTGCGTTGAGCGATTTGGTTGGCTTGATTCTCCTCCCCCTCTGTTGGAATTCCTTTGCAACTCCCCTGATAACCCAGTAATCAGTGTGGAAAGCCTGGAAATCGCATCCTCCGTCCTGCCTTGGATGCTTTCCCCCATTGCTGCCATCCTGAGTTCCATAGCCTTCATCAGTCTCTCTTCCATCTGTCTAAATTGCTGGTTTTCATCTGGATATTCTATATGAGGTTGTTGATTTTGTGGTGCCATCTTTAAAGAAAAAGGATCTATGGCTCTGATGACCAATAATACCAACTTACTATTTCTATTCCGATTAATTAACAAATTCATAATCAATGGTAAAAGAAAGGAAAAGACATAGGAGCAATTTGAGGGAGACTGACGGTTGAATGATTAAGATGAGAAGTCAGAAAAGTATTACAATCCAGATGATTCTCTCCTTCCTCACATCTCCTTATTTATACTGCTCTCAGTTGCTAATCCAACGGCTACAACCAATGAGCTGTCCTACAAGTACAATATGAAATAACGGCTACATTCCAAAATATCTCACAGTAGGGCAGGTACACTGAATCGCAGGTAGATTTTGTGTTGTGCTGGCCTAATCATTGTCAGTCCTTATCTCATCATGAGCCGCCACTGTAACAGCCCGATCCACCATCCGTCGCAACACAACCCAATACGATGGGAAGTCACCAATAAGCCCATAAATCCTCGTTTGGGCTCTAAAAGGTGAATGCCTTGTTTGTAGTATGATGGTAGGAATCTATTATAAACTGATCATGTGAGCATTAGTTTCCCAATGTGGGACAAACCAACTCCAGAAACCACTCCATAAACCACTTTTCAAATTCCGCAGTGTTACAGCCACGGCTTCAGGTGGTTCTAGAACATTCCCACGCTTTCCAACTGTCACTGTTGACTTAGCATCCCTTACCTTTGACTCCATTTTAGCACGCCCAGCCACCTTAGCTGTATTAGACATCATTTCTTGACTGATTGATGTAGCATTTGTATCACCTCACTTTTTTTCGCACACATTTTTCTCAGATTTAGTCGCCGCCGTCGATCATTGCCTTTAGCGACCTCGTCCAACATTACCGCTTCTACTTCCGGCACCCCCTCTCATTTCGCCGCGGTTGAGCAAAAGAGCGGTGAAGACGAGAGAGGAAAAGCGATGTCACGGAGGAGGGGGCTTCTGCTCCCCGGAGAACGGTGAATATGCTGGTGGAGGTGGCGTCGGATAACATGGTGTGCGGTGTTGTCGGCGGTGGGTGCGTGGGTGGCCGTCTGGTGGGGGAGGGGGAGGGGGAGGAGAGAGAAAGTAGTGGTTGTGTTTGGGAGTTTTGTGCTTTATTTATTTTTATTTTCATATTTATTTTTTTGCTTGGAGTTATGTATTTTAGTGAAAGGAGTTATTTGAATTACGTGTTTGATTAGTGGAGTTAAGTTGGAGTTACGTATTTTAGTTAATTGCGTTAACTTAGAGTTAATTGTTTTAGTTAGTGGAGTTAAGTTGAAGTTATGTGTTTTAGTTAGTGGAGTTAAATTGGAGCTACGTGTTAAAAGTAGTGGAGTTACGTGTTTTAGTTAGAGGAGTTATTGGAGTTACGTGTTAAAGTATTGTAGTTAAGTTGGAGTTACGTGTTTTAGTTAGTGGAGTTAAGTTGGAGTTATGTGTTTTAGTTAGTGGAGTTAAGTTGGAGTTACGTGTTTTAGTTAGTGGAGTTAAATTGGAGTTACGTGTTAAAAGTAGTGGAGTTACGTGTTTTACTTAGAAGAGTTATGGGAGTTACGTGTTAAAGAGTGTAATTAAGTTGGAGTTATGTATTTTAGTTGATGGAGTTAAGGTGGAGTTACGAGTTTTAGTTAGTGGAGTTATGTTAGAATTACGAGAGTCAAGTTAAAATTGGTGGAGTGTTGATATTATTGGAGTTATACAATTTAATTACTGGAGTTAAGCAACTATACGCGTTTTAGTAGGTGGAGTTAATCAGTTGATGGAGTTAAGCGACTAGTTATGCAGTTCATGTTATGGAATTAACTGAAATCAATGGCTGAGATTGCTGCTGACTTCTGACTTCAGAAGTAATCTAGTCCATTCATCTTATTTGGTCTAATGACCTACATTAATATTAAAAGAAAATAAAATAATAAAAAAAATTAAAAAATCCCCAAACCTAATCACTCACATTTTCTCTCTCCTCTCCTTCCCTCTTCTCTTTCCGCTATTCCATTCCCAACCGCCGCTAGCTGCCGCCGACGCTCACTGACAGTCATCATCGCCGTCGACGACAAAAGCAGCCGACGCTACTCACTCCGACGAGTCTTCGTCGGGCATCAACGCTCTATTTTGTGCGCCATTCTACCGCCAAAAACGACTTCTCCTCCCCCTTTTTCGTCCTCGTTTTTCTCAGATCGTTCACCGTCTTCCAACACCGCCGTCGACGGTAACTTTTTAAGGCCTCCTCGGCCGTGGTTGCGTTCCGCCGTCGATCGAGACATCCTGTAATCTTACCGCACGTTTTCGCCCCAATTCGCGGTTCACCCTCTCATTTTCGATGCGGTGGAGGTAAACGGGAAGAGAGGGAAACGACGGGGGCGGGATGGTGGCCGCGCGGTGGTGTTCTGGTTTGGCACCGGTTTTCGGTTAGATTGAGGTGGTGCCAGAAGAGGGGGCGGGGGCAACGTGGTGGTGGCGAGGGAGGGGGTTGGGTGGTGTGCGTGGGAGGAGAGAGAATCTAGTAAAAAAAAAATTTATTTTTTTTATCGGAGTTTCGTGTTTTAATGAAGAGTTACATACTTTGGTTATCGGAGTTAAGCTAGAGTTATCAGAGTTACGTGTTTTAGTTAGAGTAGTTATTGGGGTTACGTGTTAAATTAGTGGAGTTAAGTTGGAGTTGCGTATTTTATATTGTGGAGTTAAGTTGGAGTTACGTGATTTAGTTAATGGAATTAAGTTGGAGTTACGGGTTTTAGTTTTTGGAGTTAAGTTGAAGCTACGTGTTTTAATGGTGGAGTTAAGTTAAAGTTACGTGTTTTGGTTAGTGGAGTTAAGTTGGAGTTACATGTGTTGATTAATGGAGTTATTGGAGTTACGAGTTTCTGTTGGTAAATGTTAGAGTTACGTGTTTTAGCTGGTGGAGTTATGTTAGAGTTACGAGAGTTAAGTTAAAATTGGTGGAGTTTTGATATTATTGGAGTTATATAATTTAATTATTGGAGTTAGGTGACTGGAGTTATGCATTTTAGTTTCTAGAGTTAAGCGGTTGGAGTTACTGATTTAAGTTGGTGGAGTTAAGTGACTAGAGTTATGCAGTTCTGGTTATAGAGTTAAGTGAAATCAATGGTTGAGATTACATCTGACAAAAATTATACTTCTGACAATATATTGATTAAGATATTAAGATTAAGATTGATTAGATTCGCGGCATGTTAAGCCCTAGTAAGGTTCTTCGCTTTGTATCGAATTAAACCACGAATACAAAACCTCGCATCCAAATCATCAATATGCGAAATCCAAATTTTTATTGTAACAACCCTAAAATTGCCTCAAAGAAATATATAGAATTGTCACGCCGCAATTGACTATCGAGTCAATTGCTAGGCTATAAATTCAGACACAACAAACTAAACAAGAAAGATACAGCGGAAGTCTTAAAACTGTCGAACTACAATTCTCAAAACCAAACTCAAATTACATAATCCAAAAGAAATAAAGTTTCAATAAATGTTTGTGAATCCCCAACATGCAAATCGACTCCTCAAGCAAGCATCCAAAGCATCAAGACCCGTCAACTACGCCATCGATAATGACGTAGGCCCCAGAATAAGGTAGGGAACAAACCAGAAAACAGAACGTTAGCACAGGCTGAGTAAGAAACATAAAGCAGAGAAACAAAAGATACGCGCCTTGAGGCGCGTAGCTAACAAATAATAAGCATTGGATATAACAATGAATACAGAGTACCAACGGGACACGGCAGTGCGATAGTCACGTATCGTTGACGAGACAAACGGTCTCGTCAATCATACACGGCTGGGCTCCTACCCCGCAGCCACCACAATCTCGTTCCGACGCGAGCTAGAGTACATATAAACGATTCCTAAAGACTTAAAATGTGCACACCCCTCGCTAGAGATCCAGTAGGATGCGTACCTCTAGGAGGAAAGCCTAATAGGCAGTCGGTAGCTACTCCGACCGAAATAGTACCTTGATCAGAGGTATAAACAGTGATCGGTCCGTGCCGCATCACATTCACTCTAGGTGGTAATCATATCGTCATTTTCTTTCATCCGTTTTATGTTCATTATTTGATGGTACGTTATTCGATAATACAATTTATAAAAAGGCCACAGCCGGATTCAATAATTCAACACAATCGAAAACACAAGCCAAGATCAACAAAAGAATATGACTCGGCCGAGAAGCCGACTGGCCGAATGGCCGAGAGGCTCGGATCACAAAAGACCGAGGCCGAGTAAGGAAGCCGAGAGGCCGAGGTCGAGCAAACTCAAACGGGTTATGAACGAATATATATACATTGAAACAAGCGTAGGCAAATTGAATTAATTGTATGGTTATGAATCAAACGTAGGAACAATGAGAAAGTGAACATGTGAATCAAGTGAGAGGATAGAATAGTCCAAAGATGAATGATCAAACGTTCTTACCTTTCAACGCTAATTCTTAAATTATACTCTTATAACCAAGTCAGTGAACTACCCCTCCTCGAATCCACAATCTAGACGCCCAATCAATCACAAACTCAATCGATGATCCCCTAATTCACAAGGTATAATCATAAGCCATAATCTCACAAATTAACTAATGTATCAAGAATGTAAAAGAAGACAGTGGTATTGAAACATAGATAACTCCTACCTCCGATATCGTATGGCCACCAAAATTTAGTATGACATAAAGGGTAATGTCAGGAACGTTTCCTCCATATTTTGTCCACAAACTCCAAGTGGATCAACGGGAATCGATCTCACACTGAGCCATAAACACGAATTTGGGTTACCCACGAAATATAATATAACTTTTTATCAACAGGTATAGATCTTACCAATTTTTGATATATTGTCAATACTAGAGTAAGAAACATCTCCATAAAATATCGTTCTCAAATTCCTTAGGAGTCGACGGGAATCCTTAAAATACCGAGAGGCGGAACAGATTCTCGGGTAGATAGACACAGCTCCATTAAAACAGCTCCACAAGTAGCATCCTATGAAATCTTGGCACGATCTACATATTCCCAAATTTTTATCGAAATCACGGTTCTAACGCCACTAACCACGCTCTAATTAGAGATTGTATGAGAGAATTATGTGTGTTTTAAGTTGACACAGTGATGCTGGGAATTTTCTGCGGGTGGAGGAAAAACGAAAGAGACATGTAGAGGAGATGGAGGGAGGCCGAATAAATTGAGGAGAAGGTAGGGTTTCTTATTTTGTGTTGTACGTATAAGATATAAAAAGGAATCGGGTTTGGGTTTTACTAGACGACTGTGAATAATGGTCCAACCCGAACCAAGTCCAATAAACCAATTATATAGAACTTCCCAAAATAGAATTACCCAGTTAGTAACATAGTCTATAATTCACCAAATTCCCAAAATAACTCTTATTAATTCCCTCAAAATGATTAATAAACGTAACACCCTAATTAATAAAAGTCCCTAAATTGTGGGGTGTTACATTTATGAAGTGGGGACCGTACCGTAACTCATTTGTTTCAATTCGTATGGCCCGGTCCATTTTTTGGTCTAAACCGAAATGGTTTTAACCCCAATCTAAACTGAGGTTGATCTCAAAAAAAGAAAAGAAAATCTAAACTTAGGTTAATAAGACCAGTGTTTAACTAAGGGGTATTGTTATATGTCGCCCACAAAAATAAAATGTCGCCCATTACCCTCACATTTCCAATAATGCCCTTATTAGTTTTCCACCACTTTCGAAATTTGCAGCAGAAAATAAAGTTTGGGCGAGAAATGGGTGAGGAGAGAGAGAGAGACGAGTGAAAGAGAGCTGAGGGAAACGAGTTAAGAGAGAGAGAGACAATTGAATTGGTAAGGGCATTTTAGGTATTACAAGTCATTTTGTGGGCGACATTTAGTGATTCAGTTAACTAAAGTCTAAAAAAAACATCTCTCTAAAAACGAGAGTCAAAGTGAGTTCCTCCAAAAAAATTAATTGTCTGAAAAGTCTTCACCGCCCCTTCAGCTAACCACAAAATTTCTTAGCCGCCTTATCCTTCGTTCCCCACTTTTTGCAGTGTAATCATTCTCTCTGCTTTTCATCTCGACCGTTCATCGGTCATCGCAACTCCCAACTCTATTATTGGCAACCTCTGTCATCTCAACCGCCCCTTCAACCAACCAAAATCCTCCGTTTCACCTGGCCGGAAGCGGTGCTTCACCTGGGTCTTCCAGTTGGCTAGGCTATAACCTAGACCTCTCAGACTTATGGCTATATATTGTTCCAATCCCGTTCTAAATACACCACAACAAATCAACAAAAAATCAAACAATGCAACAACAAATTACGTACCAACCTTTTAGAATGGGTGTTTCCACCGATTTTCCCCCTAATATCCAATTTCTTGGCCCCATTAACTGGGGTAGCTCGGTCATCGGGAAATTCCTTGATGATGCTAAACCAAATCTTGATCAAGTCCAAGAAGGTGTTAATCTGTACTGGATGTCGCATCAAGCGATCGATGTCCACCGACTGGGAGAATTCTACGTCTTCGAATGTCGTGACTTTGAGGACGCGGAGGAACTAGCATGTTTCCAAACAATAGATTTATTTGGGAAATTGCTTGTTTTGAGGCTTTGCTACTGGCACCTTGTACCCAGGAACATCAACTTCAACCTCGCCTTGATGTGGATTGGCGTGGAGAACCTACCAGTTGGTCACCTCAATGAAGACTTTGTTGAAAGACTACTTTCCCATGTTGGGGAAGTGGTGGAAGTCATACCAATTTCTGATGAACAACAATGTGAACATCGGGTAAGTGTTCGAGCTCGGGTTTGGGTGGACCTGTCCAAACTCCTAATCCCTGGCTGTTACCTCCCTTTTTTTGGACATAGAGTTCATTGGGTTTATTTTGGTTATGAGGGGGTTTTCAAATTCTGTAAAAAATGTGGGAGGTTAGGTCATTCAACTATCAATTGTCGACCGCCTAATTTTCATGCAATGCGTCGGATCCATCGACAAATGGTCAATTTCGAGAAGAGCGGATTCCGTGTCTTTCATGGACCAGATGATGCTACGCTGTATACAAACAAGGTGAAAGGACTGACTGATACAGATTGGAATCACAACACTCGCCTCTGATTTGGAGGGGGGCGTGGAGGAGCCCATGATAATGAAGATGATGATCCAGATGATGACGACGGGGATGATTTCGACGAGGATAATGGCGAAGACGATCCATCAGGTGATCCTCCTATTGATGATAATGACCCGTCATCGGGACGACTAATCGGCATACCCTTTGTTGGAGAGGCTGTTCAGAGAGAAGGGGGAACGTCCAGCTTCCTACTGTATGAATCTCCAATGTGTACGGGGGGAGATCAACAACAGCAAGGGGAACAAAATCAACATGATTCAATTTCTGATGTCACCTCTGTGGTGGGTGATGTCAATGGGTCATCTGCTGGGTCTACTGAATCTGCTAATCTAATGAAAGGGGGAACAACTGGTCCCTTAGACCTCGATCCTGAACTCCCTACGGAGGGGACCACACATCAACATCTAGGAACCTGGTCAATGTCTGTTCTAGAGGATTTCTTTGATCAAGTCGAGTCTCAAACTATGGGGGGAGGGGGACCAAGTCTGCTCCAAGCTTCTACGCTGGTCCCAGAGGTGACCCAGGCGTATGGGCACATGGCTGCGTCTTTACCAGGCAATTTCTCATCCCTTTACCCTCTTAATTTTGTTAACTGTGATAATCCGCCGTCACCCACATCAATTCTATCTCCACCCCTTTCCGACCCCTCACAGGATGACCCACAAAATATCCCCAAAAATTCTACTGATATAGTTACAAATAACCTTTACAATAAACAAACCTCCACAGAAATTAACTGGCCTTTTTCTGTGGATGAGTTATCAGCCAATTTCACCCAACTAAGAATCCCTGGGGCTTCGAAGCCCCCTGTCAACAACCCCAGCCTAAAGTTCATACTAAAGCGCAGTCGTCATCAAGATGACTACACTAATGCTCGTGTGGATAAGAAACCTCGCTTCCACCTGCAACCTGATGAGTCTTTGATGTGTCTCAGGAAGGTGGGGGGACCTGGCACTTGTACCTCTTTTGCTGTTGCTGTTGAGTCCGTTGGGTACAAGAGGAAGTTGTCGGATTTACTGGAGACAGAACCTCAGAAAGTTACTTCGATCACAGGGTATTTGCTGTTTGATCCGGGTGATGGTACTCTTGATGCTCTGGTGGCTGAATTCGGACGTCACAAACATCAATGTTGTGCTTTGGGGAGTTCTGATGCTCCTAGTCGTGACCTTTCCGCTACTGCTAATGAAGATGTCGTGACTCCATAGGCTGAGTCACTTCCGAGTAAATGAGAATTGTCTCTTGGAATTGTAGGGGCCTTGTGACGGTGGACACCCCTAAAATTCCTTACACAAAATGGCTTGTCCAGAAGTTCCAACTGTCTTTTCTTTTCCTTATGGAGACTAAATGCTCCATTTTGGAAGCTACTGCTCGTCTTAATTTTGCGGATGTAGACTTTTGCTTTGGTTCGGATGCAGATGGCCGTAGTGGTGGACTGCTTCTTTTAGTTTTTGGTTTGACAAAGGTGGATGTTTTGTTCTCATCATCCCACCTGATCCTATGTAAAATTGATATCTCAAATAAGGAATGTATAGTGATGTTTGTGTGCGGGGCTCCTGATCTTCCTGATCGTCAAGGCGTCTGGGATGCTATTTCTACCTTCTTGATGTTATATCCTGCCTGTATTCTAATTGGAGATTTTAACCAAGTACAATACTACAGTGATAAACTGGGAGGTGGTTCATCTATTGCTGGATGGAGCTCTTTCGTTAGTTGGAGGATCTCTACGGGCCTGGTAGAAATTCCTTTTCATGGGCCGCGTTTTATGTGGTCAAATAACCGTGATGGGGATCAGCTGATCATGGAAAGACTAGATAGGGCTTATCTTACTACTGATGCATCCCAACTGGTTCCTAATGCTGCTCTCCAGCACTACCTTATTATTTTCTCGAACCACTCAGCCACTATTCTTTCGCTGTTCACCGAGGACGCCAGAAAGAAAAAACCTTACAGAGTAGAAAATTGGTGCCTAAATGCGCAGGAGGTACGAAATATTGTTGTGTCTGAATGGTTCACTGAAATTCTAGGCTCCCCCATGTTCCGGGTATCTCGGAAATTTGGCCACATTTTTTCCATCCTCTTCAAATGGTGTGTCTCAAATCGAATGAAATGGGGCATCAACTGGACCTCTCTTGTCAATGCTCTGGAAGAATCGGCCTCAACAATAAATGACCTTACGATTGGAGGTCTGTTCCTTGATGATAGACGTAGGTGGGTATCCAAAACTGAAATTGCGCTTTCCTACTGGCAACAAAGGTCCAAACTTCGATCTCTTACTTTGAACGACAACTGCACTAAATTGTTCTTTGCAAGAGCCAAAGCGAACCGGAAGAAAATTAACATCTCTGCTCTTAAAGATGCGAATGGGGAGTGGTTATATGATCAGAAGGAGGTCGATCACCTGATCTTTGACCACTTTCAACATCTTTATACCTGCAACCAACAATCAGGAGCTCCTTCAGACAGATTCTTGGGGATGGAAAATTTCGTAAAAAGACGCCTCTCCCATGAAGATGTTCAACTGCTTGCAACACCTTTCTCTGCAAATGATGTTCGTTTAGCTGTTTTCAGTATTGCAAAATCAAAATCTCCAGGGCCCGATGGGATAACGGCGGACTTCCTACAGCAATTCTGGGATGTGGTAGGTGACCAGGTTTCGAATGCCATTCTGCACTTCTTTAAAAATGGGTATCTTTTAAGGGAATGGAACCAAACTTTCATTGCTCTTATTCCCAAAATTGAATGCCAAGAATTGGTCTCCCATTTGAGACCTATCAGCCTTTGAAACGTTCTGTATAAGTGCATCTCCAAATGTTTGACGTCTAGGCTACAGACTTTGATGCCGCACCTAGCGGGCGATTTTCAAAACGCCTTCATTCATGGTCGACTTCTTGGGGATAACTGTTTAATAGCTAATGAACTTCTCACTACCATCAACAACAAGAGAGGTGGAAAAACTAGTCTGGGGGTTCTAAAACTCGACATGAATAAAACATATGATCGGGTCGATTGGTCTTTGTTGTTTCAGGTACTTCAATTAATTGGATTTCCTGAATTATGGAAACATTGGATCAAACAATGTGTCACCACGGTCTCGTATAAGGTGTTGATTAACGGGGTTGCTTCTGAGCCGTTTAAGCCGTCGTGTGGTCTTCGCCAGGGAGACCCGCTCTCGCCTTACCTATTTATTTTTTGCATGGAAGTCCTTTCAAGTATGCTTCTCTCGGCGGAGGAGAGCAACCTTATTCAGGGGATCAAGGTTTCGCGCAATGCTCCTCCTATTTCTCATCTATTTTTTGCAGATGACGCTCTAATCTTCTTCAAAGCCAACGAGGCCAACTGTTCGAACTTGGCGACAATTATGCATCGTTTTTGCCTTATCTCAGGTCAGATGATTAACTTCCAGAAATCTTTTACAAAATTCTCTCCGAATATCGAGGTGCACAAGAAGACAAAACTCCTGGAATTTCTACACATTCCTTGTGTCTCTCAACTTGATCATTACCTAGGGATGCCAGTGGACCTTATGGGCTCCAAAGCTGGCCATTTCAGCTTCATTCTTGACAAAATAATGGGGAAGGTGAACTCCTGGTCTCATTTGTTCTTTTCCCCAGCGGCAAAACTACTTCTTATCAATTCAGTTCTGTCGGCTACTTTCGCCCATATTAGCTCAGTTTTCAAGCTTCCTCAATCTATTTGCTCGAAGATCGATAGGCTGTTGGTAGCTTTTTGGTGGCAACATACTCATTCCAGAGGTATCCAATGGGTTGCAAGGGAGATATTGCAATTGCCGAAAGGGATGGGTGGGCTTGGTTTACACGCTACAAAAGTAACAAATTCAGCTCACTTGATGAAGGCCGCCTTCCGGGTTATGCAGCATCCTTAACTTTTAGTTTCCAAGCTCTTCTCGGCGAAATATGGACCCTTCAATTTCTCGACGGTCCAACCCTCGAGATTTCTTAGAAGACAAGCCTCGTGGGCAATGCGAGGTCTTCAACAGGGGTTTGCTGATCTTCAGAGAGGTCTTTGTTGGAAAGTGGGTGATGGTTCAAATATTCCGGTTTCGTCCTCAACTTGGCTACCCTTTCACCAAATTAAAATTAAGATACGGCTCCCCTTGGAGATTTCCTCCAAATGCGTGTGAGCGACCTTATGGATTCGGAGCACCATTGGTGTGTTCCTAAAATTCGTTCTTTGTTCGAGGAAGAATCTGTTAGAGCTGTTTGCTCTTTAGAGCTCCCGCCGACCATTCAAGAAGATTTCTGTTACTGGAAATTTACTTCTTCAGGGAAGTTCTCCTTGAAAACAGGTTACGCTTTTTTGTGGAGATCTAATCATGAAGTTTTGATTATCCCAAAGGATGAACAACGCTTCTGGAAGCGTTTTTGGGCATTTGACTTCTAAAATGGAAGATCTTCATTTGGAAACTAGCTCACAATGCCATTGCAGTCACCTCGAACCTTTCAAGAAGAGGTCTTGTAATCCCGGACCTATGTTGCCTTTGCAATTTAGAAGAAGAATCAGTAGACCACTTATTTCGCACATGCTCATTCTCTCAACATATTTGGCAAGTAGCTCAGGCGGGTTTACGTATTGGAGCAAACACATCAACCATGCTTTCCAAGTGGCTTATGGACACCATAATTTTGCTTGCGAAGCTACCATCGGACGAAATGCTGGTCGGCTTTTGTGCTGTTTTTTGGGGTATCTGGACTCACCGGAATCAGATCATTTTCGAAGGCTTGGAGGGGAACCCGGGGTTGGTTATTCAGCATAGTCAGGCATTAACGCAGGAGGTGTTTGAATCTCGCAGCCTAGGTCTAAAACATCCAACCTTTAATCGTTTGGTAAGGGATGAATCCTCTCCCCCAGGGTTCCTTGCGGCCTATCTAAGTAGGGCGCGTCTCCAAAGTACCTATGAGATCACCCTTCTCATCGATGGAGCATGGAAAGCTCCTGAAAGAGGTGCTGCAGCCTGGGTAGGGGTGCATCCATCTTTGGATTCCGTTCTAGGTGGTGGGTGTTTCTCCAACCCGATGGTTTCCAGTCTTCAAGCTGAGACTCACGCCTGCTACAAGGCCATGGAATGGGCGGCAAATAAGAACCTTATGTCCTTCAAGATCCTTACGGACTGTGCCGAATTAGTTCACAAACTTCGTGGTGAAAGGGATGTTGACATCTCCATCAACTGGTTAATTGGTCTTATAAAAAACGTTGCTTCGCTCTTTCACTCCTGTTAGTCCTGTAACATATTTAAAGCGGAGAGGAATACCATCCATAAGGCTCACTCCCTAGCAATAGGGTGCAGGAAAGGGAGAATAGCTCCCTTCTCCACTTAACTAGTTGTAGTTTTTCCTGTTCTCCTTCTTGTTCTGTTTAACCGTTGTCAAAAAAAAAAAAAAAAAGTCTACAGCAGTTGTTTCATGTATGGGTCAAAAACAGAAGAAACAATCAGTTGTCACTTGTCATCCAAATTCCGACCAGAGCTGAAATTAACTTCAGAACAATTAATTCCAAAATTCATAATAAAAAGCTAATGATGATGAGAAGAAGAAACAACCAAAAGGGGAATCATCATAGCGAGAAAGAACAAGAAGCATGTTTGACGATGCACCAACCGTGGGCCTCTTTGCTTGTTTATGGCATTAAACGTGTTGAAGGCAGATCATGGCCTGCTCCTATTACTGGTAATTCCTTCAAACTTTACTTCAAACTTGAATAAATTACCCTTTTCATTGATTTGACTTTTTTGCATGTTTCTGGCGCAAGATTTAATCTTTTGGTCTATTTAGCTTGTAAATTGATGGTTATGATTGGTTGGGTTCTTAATTTGGTGATGTGATTGAATTTCATTAAGTAATTATTCGATCAATTAAGAGTAATAAGCCGTGTCATCCTGTCATTATTAAATAAAGCTCAGTAAAATTTGGTAGAGTGCAACAAACACTTTGCTGATGTTTAGTGAATGTTAAGTTATTGACGTCAGCCCATCATCTGATTGATCGGTTTGGAGTGTTGTTCCACCAATTACGAGGTTGAGTATTGGACTTGTGCACGAGGCGTGTAACAATTGCTTCGGTTGGTGGACTATCTTGACTGACGTGGTGCTTTGAGCTAAAAATGGCTGCACTGCATTTGTTTTACTATATAGGCTGTGATGAGAGTTGGTAGTTCGAGCACTGTGCTGGCAGTGGCGGAGACAAGGGGGTACATTGGGGTATGCTGCCGTGCTGGGACACAACATTCGAGGGGTTTGGATTTGGAGAGAGAATGATCTCCTCCTTTCTTTGCTAATGCTGTGCCTCAACATAGTGCTGGGGCTAGCAATACTTGGCTGTGTTGGTTCCACTAGAGCTTGGGTTGGGTCCTCTTGTTATTGTAAGAAAGATGATGTGTGGCGTTACAATGTAATTGTATATGCTAGGATTAAGAAATCAGTGTTGATGATTGTGATTGACTACTGTTGAGGTCTAGGTATATGGCCAGATGAATAAATGGTGTTTGTTCTGAGTTTGTACTTTTAGTGACATGATCAATAACATTAGTACGGGAGTGTAGACCTGCGTGGTTTTGATGAGAATTATAATCAGCAAATCAATATATGTAGGTGTTTGTATAGGTTGTGGTATTTATGGCATTAGAAATGTATTGTCGATGTATGATGCATTGACGCCCATAAAATCAACACCACCACCAACAACAAAGCTTTGGTCCCAAAATGTTCAAAAAATGACTGTATTTCAAATGATCACTTATCATGTTATCCTGACAGAGAAAGTAGCCTTGTTCGTGACATAATGAGCATATTTGCAAAAGTGAAATTGGAGATAGCTAATTATTGTATTACGATGAATTTCTGTTTGATTAATGTCTGAGTTATGCTACATTGTGCAAACTCTTGGAAAATTTCAGGTCGTCTATGGATTCATGCGGCTAGTAAGGTTCCAGGTGCAGACACGGTAAGAGCGATGGAGAAGTTTTACAGGGAGATATATGCAGTGGATGGGGTTACTGACCTCAAGTTTCCTGAGCATTATCCAGTTTCAAAACTTGTGGGTATGGACTATTCTCCTTTGCCTGTGATGATGAAAAGGACAACATTGTTTGTTTGCGAATTTGTTGCTGGTGGGACAAATGTTTAATCGAGCATTCTTGATTTAGGTTGCATTGAGGTAGTTGGGTGTGTCAGAGGTGAAGAACTGGCATGCTGGAAAGCAGTACCTCAAGGGGTAGGCCATCATGCTTCTATGCTCATTGTTTTAACTGATCAATCCAACATATTTTTTCTTTCTATCCTGTTAAGTGTTAACTGTGTATTGGTCACACCTTCAACAGGTGAGGCTTGAAGCTTTGACAAACTTTTGTTGGCTCTGCGAACATCCGCAGGTGTGTGAAACTGAATATTCTTCGGTTTTTTCAACGGAACCTCTTGTTTTCTAGCCGACTTTATGTCATTAGGGTTTGTTGCTTATGTCTTACTCCTTTATGCAGAAACTGTTAGATCCTCTGAAGATGCGGGGTGACCAGGGTGTTTATAACCTGGAAAAGAAGGTGGACATCTGAAAATACCTTCTCTATTTTGTCTCAATTTCCAGTTATCTCGACTTCATCTCTAGAATGTTTCCATGTGCTGCAGATATCGGAGGCTGTAGTTGGAGGTCTTGTTCCTGTAGTTAACACACTTTTAGTAAAGTTTCCACTCCCCAATCCAGGGGACTATTATTCTTTGAGACCGGGATCGTTGCACGTTGACAAATCTGACTCTGAAATGTCTGAATTTGAGAAGTCTTCTAGTTTGGTTGCTGCCATTGCTGGCGCCAAAGCAGCAGCAATGCAGTATTCGAAAAGAAATCACTCTAGTCCCAGAGACACACTCGCAAGAAAGGATATTATCCAGTCTGTAATTCCTGATAAGCTAAGTAGCATCTCTCTAGAAGAAAATATGAGAACAACTGATGTAGAGATTAATGACAAGACGGGAAGTCAGGGCAGACTTGTGTGTTTAGAGAAACACAAGCAGCTAGAATCTAATTCATCCAATAGCATCTCTCAGGAAGAAAACGTAAGAATAACTGATGCAGAGATAGATGACAAACCGGGAAGGCACAGTAGATTTGTGTGTGCAGAGAAACAAAGGCAGCTGGAATCTAATTCACCCGATAGGTTAAACAAGAAGCGTGCTGGTCCTTCACAGGTGAGTGGCTTTTTCTGTGATGTTTTTGGCATGCTTTATTCCTTGCAAAAACATCTTCCAATTCAAAGTAGCTTTGTAGGGCTGTTACTTTGACACTCCATTTACCTGCCGTGTCGCGTGTCTGACTGACAAGACACCTAGACACTCAATTTTAGTCAAAAGGTCAAGTTTCTTTTCGTAAGATAGATGTGCCAACACGTATCTGGGTCCGACACTTCCAGCCGTGTCTGAGTAACATGTGCATTTCTCCAAGTAGAGATGTACTGAAAGTGAAGCTTTTTATGGCATTATCATCAGATACCTTCATGTCCTAGTTTAAGTTGTGTTGATTTCTCACATTTTCAGCCGTTTGCTCATGTGTGCCTTTTTTTTTTTTTTTTGGAGTGGTAAGTCCTGGGAGCAGCCTCTTGTCAAAATGGTGACAAGGGAAGGCTTGCCCTCTATACACCCTTGTGGTGGGACCCTTCCCCGGACCCTTGCTTTGCGGGGACGCCAATGTGCGATCGGGGTGCCCTTTTAGTGGTAAGACTACCACACCATACTCACCATTGCAGATTGACATATTGGTGTTCTATATTCTGCTACCATATGTCCGTATCTTCTTGATTGGTTTGCAAGTTTTATTACTAAGTAGAAAGCTTAAGATTCGATGTATAATAAGACATACACGATGGCTAAGAAGGATGGTGACCCGAAAATCCAAGACAAGACATCATTTATAATGGTCATTAGGGCCAGCATTTATTCTTTGATGCAAGCATCAACATTTTGCCTCTCCATGTACCTTTGAGCTAAAACACCTTCGTTGTTTCTTAGCTTAAAAAAGGAGTTCTATTATTGAAGACAGTTAAATTAGGTTTTTATTTCGATAACTTAGGAAAAAATATGTGGTTCAGTTTCGATGCTTTCTTGCGTGTTTGAATAAGCCTTCTCTTGAAAGTACATTGAACAATATTTTCTATATTGCTAGTTTATGTTAGTTGAACTGTTTGTTCTTAATTCATGTCATCAGCATTCTGTGTCAATATAATTATATTAGGTATAGTGTCCATGAGGCCAAGATGCACTAAGCTAAATCATATCTTTTCAACCTGGTAGGACAAAGATGACTGAGGTAAGGAATTTGGAGATTCTTCTGGTGCAATTTGTAGGACAATGGCGATACCAGAGTGTGAGCTCGATGTCGATGATTTTTTGTGTAGTTTTGAGTTTTAAGGAGTGTATAAATGTCTTGTGAGTGGCTGCAAGACTTTCTTTATGCTTCAAGTCCTTCAACAATTGTCCGTTGAGGGAAAGTTTTAGTAAGATGCTGTCGAATTATCTGTGATGGGATGAATAACCTTTCTAGTTTCTATAATCTAAACATAGGGGCAAGGTTGCAACCACCCAACTTTCTTACCTCGCCATTGGGAGGACCCTTTGGAGCATTAGGGTAATGTTGTTGCTGTTTGCTGGTGGGATGGATTACGATAATGGTGTGAGGTCAAAACTTAAAATGGACGACATCTTGCTGTTATTTGAAAGTTATGTACTTTGTTTAGTGTAACTACACATTATGTTGCATGTGAATGCTGGATCAACATAAGTGATGGCTTTAATGTGACTTTCATGTGTGCATTTCAGTTATTTTCTGCAGCATTGAAGGGAATAAGACCAGTATGAGTTTCCAGTTGGTATTTTGAGAACACGTCTTTGTACATAAGACATAGAAATACATACAGCAACAATACTTATCCTGGATGCGCGCATACAGGAAACAGCAATAATATCAACAGATCTGGTACACCCATGGACAGACAAAGTCTTCAAGATTCTTCTGTTAAATGGGTATGGTTACGTATATATTATATCAGAGTTTAGATGTTCTATGCCCAAAGTCGCTTTGTTCTCTTCAGTTTTACAGATAGATTGAGTAATTTGTTGGCAGTTCTCTTTCTAAAAAGTGTTTTTACGCAACGAAGATTGTAGTTTGTTGCTCTTTTCAGTGACTTTTTGACCTGTTACATGCTGCATTACAACTTTACAAGACCCTGGATTTCGCACTACACTTTGCTTGATGTGCTTTGCTTGCTGTATACGGAGTACTTTTTTTCATAGATCTTGGCTATCTAGCTAGTAGGTGAAATTGGCTTTAGATCATGTTGATATGCATATATACAGTAGTACAGTACTACACTACATGTATAAGCTATTTGCAAGCCCAGATTAGAGGAGAAGGTGTCGAGTAAAAGGTAGGTTTTATTATGAAAAGTAGCTAGTTTTGAGTAATTTATGGAGTGGTGCTGATAAAACTTGTAGATGAATGAAGGAAGTGGAAGTGATGGTTGGTTGAGTTTATGAATGCCCGGCCTCTTATTTCTCCGGGGAGATTTATAGAGTTGCTGCGCTTCAGTTCATGGATTTTGTTTGACAAATTTACAATTGTAAATGTCTTCAAGTATTAGTAATTTGAAAAAAAAAAAGCAGTTGAAAATGTAAAAGAAATCAAAGGGCAAGCTAAATGGAAGAAAAAACTTTTTTCGTTTTAACTCGAGGGTCGTGTCATAAAAATCTTGTTTGATCGTTGCTAAAAAAAAAAACGCAGATTGTGGTATCAAATAATGAACATAAAGTCATACTAGTATCTAATTTGATTCACGAGCAATTGATTGGTTTTAATCCACTAAGATGAGGAGAAACTAATTTCATTGTAGTGAATACTATTATATAGATTACAGATTTGA
This sequence comes from Spergularia marina, assembly GCA_963680865.1. Classification (NCBI taxonomy): domain Eukaryota; kingdom Viridiplantae; phylum Streptophyta; class Magnoliopsida; order Caryophyllales; family Caryophyllaceae; genus Spergularia; species Spergularia marina. The sequence goes on from OY804549.1 coordinate 19,990,208, forward strand.
GTTCAACTTAAGAACTCACATAATTAGATAAAACTAGAGAGAACTATATGCTCTTGTGATCAACCAAGACGCAGTACAAACTCCTCATATCAGTAACTCAATTATGGATGTCTAATGCATCCGCTTATTCTCATAAGAACAATTCTTTAGCGAAACTTAATTAGCTAAGGAAACCAAAAACTCAAGTCTTGTCTCCGATGGAGCCACACCAAAATCCACATTACTCGTTTAGGGCTCATGCTTAGATCTCCCTCCTCGATCGAGCATAGCCAACAGGTACTAAAACTTGTGAGTCCTTCAAAGCATAATCAAACAATCTCCATCTCGACTTAAACACTCTCACCAAACCAAATGCACGTGCACCCAGAGGATGAGATTGATATAACTCCGATCCAGTACTACATTGACCAGATCTAGTATCCACCAAATGCATCTAAATATTGAACATGATACTCCATAATAACGTACATATCACAACAACATGTGTATAACCCTAACAAATGTCACAAACTAACACCATGTCACACCCAGACGATTTTTGAATTCGATTAGCTCGATGCTAAGCCAAACCTCGTGTGACTTGATTGTCAAGCTTGAATGCATTGCTGGCTATTATTATATTTGCACTTGTTCGGTCGTTGCTTGCTCGCTGATCGCGCACATGGTCCGTATCTAAAATATGTTTGATTATTAGAATGATTCTCCTCACACTATGATCTTCTCGCTAACCTCCATGACTTGGACTTGGACTTGGACGCGGACACCTATACGGATACGTGACACGACACTTTGAAATTTAGCGGACAAGGACACGGCAAAAAACTATAAATAACAAGTATTTTGAATGCATATTTTTTCAATTACGCGAACTGTGCACGGATAGGTAGAGGTGAGGTTGGTGCGGCTGGGTGCAGGTGGGGCGGTAGCGGTGGGGCCTCTATCAGATGTCGGTTAGAGGAGGTTGCTAAGGCGACACCAGTCGATGGTGGAAAAGCCTTTCGGAGCAGGAAGATAGGAAGCAAAAGGAGATAGAGAAGTAAAACATGTAGTTGAGCTACCGGTTAGTGTATTTAAAATCGGAGAGAGAAAAAATAGTTTTTTTTTTTTTTAAAAAAACTTGTCAAAACGACGTAGTTTTGTGCGTGTTAGGTGTATAATCCGTGTCCGGTCGGTGTCCGGTTCGAGTCCAATTAAAAAAATCGTGTCCGTTTGACACGGTTTTTAGGCGTGTCAGACACGTGTCATACCGTGTCCGGCACGATGTCGGACACAGACACGGCACTGGACAGGCGTGTCCGTGCTTCCTAGTGCGTGACTTCTTGAATTATGAATTTTATATCGTACACTATTATAGTATAAAACTATAAATCATCATATCATATTATGTAGTTAGTACTATATTCTGTACTCTCCCAACTTTCAGTTTTTTTTTTTTTTTTTTTTTTTTTAAACAAGTATGATGATACAAATAGGTTGCCTAGGCGTAACCCGAATCACCAAACTAGTAGTAATGTTATTCCTAAGGGCCTCGACAATAATTTAAGTCAGTGTTACTTGTGAGCCACTTTGGACCAAAAACCATAAATTATTGCCTATGTGGCTATATATGTTGAAATTTCAAAGTATCTAAATTTCCTTAGGTAGGGGTTGGGGATCGGAAGAGGATGAGAGCGAGTAAAGAGATTTGTGTATGAGTACCAGTTGGCGGTTAGCAACGGTTATGGACTGCCGATGTCGACGGCGGCTTGCGTGGCGAGATATGACACAATTTACTCATGTTAGGAATGTAGAGAATTAGAGAGGATAGAGGAGGAGAGAATTATGATTGTGAAAGCTTAAGTTTATTATTAACAAAATGAAAACCTTAAATACTAAGTACATGATGTGCATACCCTAAATACAATTAGCTAATCTAGGATACAATATATAACACATTAATAATTATTCCTAAAATACAAACCGTAACTGTAGCTATCCTAATTTACAATATCAATTACCCACAATATAATATGAACACAATTATTATTACATGATCATGATATGATCATATTCCTTAATACGCCCCCGCAAGATGGACGTCCGGAGGGTAAGTCCAATCTTGAAAGACAATGCAGAGATCAGTGGAGAGGAGCAAGCCATCGGAGAAGATACGTAACACAATGTCAAAGAGAGAGGGAGGACATTCGGTTGTCGCAAGATCATACCGATACCATAAGTGAGTGATAGAAAAAGAGGGCAATATTTACGGGTGTCACAAGATCAAACCGAAAAATATTAAAGGATCACCCAAGGGTGAAAATGTGTGAGAAGAGACTGAAGAAGAGAATTTGACGAGAGAAGAGGATAAAGATGAGAATAATTATGACTTAGGAGACAAAGCAGAAGAAAGATATGAAAGAGAATGAAAGTTAAGACACGTTTAGAGAAGAAGTAGAACATATAAGACGAGAGAAAAGATTTGGAAATTTTGGAAATTTAAGAAAATAGATTTTTTTGAAATGAAAAATGTGAGAAGGCCAGGTGAGGGAAGAATGAGTGGGAAAAGCTGGGAAATAATTAGCAAAGAGGAGAAGAAGAAGATGTTGTTGGGGTGTTCGGTGGTTTGGCAGTCCACAACAAGTGGTATCAGAGCTAGGTTAAGTGGTTCTTTGTTAGTTTCTTTGAATTATGGAGACTAATGTGAATTCAAGTAGAATGGTTAGTTTGAATGGCTCTAATTATCACTTGTGGAAACGAAAGATGAAAGATTTGTTGTTTGTCAAAAGTTGGCATCTTCCTGTGTTTAGTGATGAGAAGCCTGATGGTAAAACTGATGAACAATGGAGTTTTGAACATGAGCAAGTTTGTGGATTTATTCGTCAGTGGGTTGATGATAATGTGTTGAATCATATAACTGATGATGTTCATGCAAAAACAATGTGGAAGAAACTTGAGACTCTTTATGCTAGTAAATCTGGTAACAATAAGTTGTTTTTGATCAAGCGATTGATGGGATTGAAGTATAAAGAGGGTATTGCAATGTCAGATCATCTGAACGATTTTCATGGTGTTATACAACAATTGTCTGCTATGGAAACTAAGTTTGATGATGAAATTCAGGGACTTTTGTTGCTTGGTACTCTACCTGAAACGTGGGACACTTTTAGAATGACTCTTTGTAATTCTGCTCCTAATGGTAAAGTCACTTTAGAATCTGCTTAAATTGGTGTCTTGAATGAGGAGATGAGAAAGAAGTCTACAGGTACTTCCTCCCAACCAGAAGAAGCATATGTTGCTGAAAAAGGGAGGAGTAAAAGTAAGGGTCCTGGTGGTAGAGATAAAAGCAGGAGCAAGTCCAGAGGAAAGTATAAAAATTTCAAGTGCCACTATTGTGGTAAGGTGGGTCACATTGCGAAAAACTGTTACAAGAAAAAGAATGAAAACAATAGTGATGGCGACAAGAATAACCAGGGCATAAAGCAGGATGATAGTGATGATCGTGCTGCTACTGTTGTTACTTCTGGTGATCTCATCATTGTTTATGATGATAATAAGATTAATCTTGCTAGCCAGGGTACAAATTAGGTTGTTGTAAGCGGTGCTTCTGTTCATGTTACATCAAGAAAGGAGCTTTTCTCATCTTACACACCTAGTGATTTTGGTGTTTTGAAGATGGGAAATGATGGCTTAACTAATGTTGTAGGTATGGGAGATATCTGCTTGGTGACTGACACTGGAGCAAGATTGGTTCTCAAAGATGTTAGGCATGTACCAGACATTCGCCTAAATTTGATATCTACTGGTAAACTTGATGATGAAGGTTTTTGCAGCACCTTCAGAGATGGTCAGTGGAAGCTGACTAAAGGCAACCTTGTGATAGCTCGTGGAAAGAAACATTCAAGTCTTTATTTGTTGCAAGCTTCCGTTGCAGATGGCAGTGTTAATGTTGCAGATGGTGACCCAGTTGATTTATGGCATCGACGACTTAGTCACATGAGCGAGAAAGGGCTTAGTTGCCTGATTAAGAAGAACTTGCTACCCGGGGTGAAGACTACAAAATTGGAGAGATGTTCTCATTGTATGGTCGGGAAGCAGACTAGAGTTTCTTTTAAGACTCGCCCCCCTTCGAGAAAGTCAGGTTTGTTAGAGTTAGTTCATTCTGATGTTTGTGGTCCCTTGAAGGTAAAATCACATGGTGGAGCACTTTACTTTGTTACTTTTATTGATGATTGTTCGCGTAAATTGTGGATTTATGCTTTGAAAACCAAAGATCGGGTGGTTGATGCTTTTAAGCAGTTTCACACTTTGGTTGAAAGACAATCTGGAAAGAAATTGAAGTGTCTCTGTTCTGATAATGGTGGTGAGTACATAGGACCACTTCGAGAATATTGTAAGTCACATGGCATTCGACATCAGAGGACCCCTCCTAAAACTCCACAGTTGAATGGCATTGCAGAGAGGATGAATAGAACCTTAATTGAGAGGGTTGTGTGTTTGCTTTCAGAAGCAAACTTGCCAAAGACTTCTTGGGGTGAGGCGTTACTTGCAGCAGCTCATGTGATTAATCTTTCTCCTTGTTATTCCTTGCAGGGTGATGTGCCAAATAGAGTTTGGTTTGATAAGGAAGTTTCATATGATCATTTGCGTGTTTTTGGATGCAAGGCTTATGTGCATGTACCAAGAGATGAGAGATCCAAATTGGATCCTAGGACATGACAGTTTGTGTTTGTAGGCTATGGTGATGATGATTTTGGTTACAGGTTTTATGATCCTATTACCAAGAAATTGGTTCGTAGTAGGGATGTTGTGTTTATTGAAGACCAAAACATTTCTGATATTCAGAAGAATTCGGCAAATAACAATTATGACCTGTTTGATATGAATTTGCCTCCTTTGTCACCTTTGCCTGCTACGGTACATGATGATTCGCAAGATGATGATTCTAATGACATCCAGGTTTCTGAGAATAATCATGAGAATGAACCTGATTCTGATACTTCTAATGACGTCACTCCGAATTCTCCTGCTGTTCAACAAGCTCATGTGAGAAGGAGCAATAGAGATAGGCAACCTAGTTCTTGGCACTCACCTGATGAATATGAACTTGGTTTTGTTTTGTTGACTGATGCAGGAGAACCAGAATGCTTTGAGGAGGCTATTGAGAGTGATGACAAGCATCTGTGGATGGATGCAATGAAAGATGAAATGAAGTCCTTGCATGACAACGAGACATTTAAGTTAGCAGAGTTACCTAAGGGTAAGAAGGCTTTGAAGAATCGTTGGGTCTACAGGTTGAAGCAAGATGAGAATGTCAATCGACCACGATACAAAGCAAGGCTCGTTGTGAAAGGCTTTGGCCAAAAGAAGGGAATTGACTTTGATGAGATTATTGCGCCAGTTGTCAAGATGTCTTCAATTCGAGTTGTTATGGGTCTAGCTGCTAGTCTAGATTTGGAGGTTGAGCAAATGGATGTGAAGACCCCCTTTCTTCACGTCGACTTAGAGGAAGACATTTATATGAAGCAACCTGAGGGCTTCAAAGTCAAAGGTAAAGAAGACCATGAATGCAAATTGAGGAAGAGCTTGTATGGTTTGAAACAAGCTCCAAGGCAGTGGTACCGTATGTTTGACTCTTTTATGGGGGAGCAAGGGTACACTAAAAGCTCTTGTGATCATTGTGTCTTCTTGAAAAGGTTTTCTGACAATGATTTTATCATTCGGCTTCTTTATGTTGATGACATGCTTATTGTTGGTCCTAATATGCCTAGAATTGTGAAAGCTGAAAAAGGAGCTTTCTAAGGCATTTGCCATGAAAGATCTAGGAACTGCGAAGCAGATTTTGGGTATGAGAATCATTCGTCAGAGGAAAGCTGGAAAGTTGTGGCTCTCTTAGGAATCATATATTCAGAAGGTACTTGAGAAGTTTAGGATGGACAGAACCTCACCTATAAGTACTCCTCTTGCTTCGCATTTCAAATTAAGTGCTAAACATTGTCCATCTACTCCCAAAGAGAAAGAAGATATGTGCAACGTTCCCTATGCATCTGTTGTGGATAGTTTGATGTATGCTATGGTTTGCACAAGACCAGATTTAGCTCATGCTGTTGGAGTGGTCAATATGTTTCTTTCTAATCCGGGGAGACAACATTGGAATTCAGTGAAGTGGATTATGAAGTATCTTCGTGGTACGGCTGATTTGAAGTTATGTTTTGGTAGTGAGAAGCCTATTCTAGTAGGTTATTCGGATTCTGATATGGCCGGTGATATTGACTCTAGGAAGTCTACTTCAGGCTACTTGGTTACTTTTGCAGGAGGAGCAGTTTCATGGCAATCTCGTTTGCAAAAGTGTGTTGCGTTGTCTACAACTGAGTCCGAGTTTATTGCAGCTCCAGAGGCATGTGTGGAATTGATTTGGATGAAGCAGTTTGTTTGTCAACTTGGATTCACACAAGAGAAGTATGTGTTGTATTGTGACAGTCAAAGCACGATTCATCTAGCTAAGAATTCGACTTTTCATGCTAAGTCGAAACACATTGATGTGAGGTATCATTGGATTCGTGATGTTCTTAATGATAAGCTTGTTGATCTTGAGAAAATTCACACTGATGATAATGGTTCGGACATGATGACCAAGTCACTACCTAAGGGCAAGTTCAATACTTGTCGTAGCATTGCCGGAATGGCAATGACCTCCACATAGTTGGGAGGGGGAGAATTGTTGGATTCAGGTCCCTTCCTATGTGGTAAAATCACGTATTCGGTTGTTTATGGTAAATAACCGAGTTTAATTATTTATGCTAAGTTATTGGGGTCTTATGGACTATAACTAATACCTTAAATAAGGGTTTTATGATAAGGTTCAATTGCACAAGAAATTAGCCACAAAGTCGTGAGAACCGTAGAGAGAAACGTGTGCAGTCTTCCCGCGGATTCCAGTGCGCAGCTGTGATCAACTTAACGATCGGAAGGTCAAACATGGTCTGATTTAGACGAAATTTGGTCTGCTTATTCGGGACACTTGGGGCTTCAATATTAACGGTGGAGATCTGTTTTTAACTGCTGGATTGGGAGATATTCTTGATTTACGAAACTCTGTTTTCTGGGTGACGTTTTCTCTCCTCTTTGTTGTTCTACTTTGTTGTTTGGCTTGATTCTTGTTGTGGGTTGTGCACCCATTATTGTTGGTGGTGTAATCTGGTTTGTGTAACGTTCCTTTTGCCATAGTGAAGCTTTTGGATAAACTCCTTACGTCCCGTGGTTTTTACTCTTCACATTGAAGGGGTTTTCCACGTATAAATTTGCGTGTCTTGTTTCGTTGTTTTTGCTTTGTTATCTTTGCCCAATTTACTCCTTTGTCGTTTAATATACTTGATTGATTGGCTAGTTGCACAACAACTGGTATCAGAGCCACGGTTTAAAGAAACCTGTGGTGGAAAGTGGACTCTGGCGTTTGTGGGCATCCCCCCTCGGTAACACCTCGCGACTGTGTGTCTCCATATAATAAACGGAAGGAGGTCCGGCCATGAATTAGGCCTTGGTTTGAGGGGAGGATTGTTGGGGTGTCAACCCAAGTCCCACATTGAAGAAACAAGAACTAGAATCCTTGTTTATAAGTTCCACCTCCACGCTATATAGTATGAGGCCTTTTGGGTTGAAAAGATACCCATGTTTGAAAAACCGTGCGGGCTGGTAGTCGGGCCCAAAGCGGACAGTATCATACTAATTGTGGAACCGGTGGTTTGGCAGTCCACAACAGATGTTGGGCGTTGAAAGAAAAATTAAAAGAGGGGGAAAAAGGACGGAGACAAAAAATTGGAATTTGTGAAGAGAAAGTACAAGAGAAGATGTTAATTAAGAGAAGATATAGTACGTGAGATGTAAAATTAGAGGAGGATGATGATAACATAAGGATTAGACGAGTAAGAAAAGGAAGAAGCACGTAGAGGGAGAAGAAGCGAAGAAAATCAAGGGTGATGATACGAGAAAGAAATGTCATGTTCACAATAGAACAACAGTTTAGGGTCGAAGTCACAAGATCGACGACAAATTGAAACTTTTAAAGTTCAAACGCGGAAGACGAGAAGGTGGAAGATGATGAGCGCATCGAAGGATTGACTGCTCTGATACCATGTAGAGAATTAGAGAGGATAGAGGAGGAGAGAATCTATCTATCTAGATATATCTTTTAATAAAGTCGTGCCATAAAGCTGATGTGGCACGAGCTTGATAAACAATCGACATGTCAGCGCCATGTCAGCAACCATTTAACACATCAGTATGCTCACTGGTAGATCAACAAAAAATGTGTCTATCAGGATTTGAACCGTTGACCCCTCACTTACTTTTTAATGACATTACCAGTATGCTAACTGTTACTTCATGCATATTTTTACAACTCATACTATAAAAAGAAGAAGCAGTCTAAATGAATGTAGATGAATGGAATATTCCGTTAGTTTAAGATGAGATCAAAAATGTGTCTATCAGGATTTGAACCTTTGACCTCTCACTTACTTATTCATCATATTACCGGTGTGCTAACCATTACTTCATGCATATTTTTATGTAGCATACTATAAAAAGGGTCATCTACCATAATTACGGAAAATTGTGGTCGAAAATTTTGGCAAGAGATATGGCCGAAATTATATTAGTTCCTATTATAAATTATCGAATCTTTTTTATTCTAGATAATATATCAAAGAATCTCATGATCACTAATAATTAAGGTAAAAGAAAGCTAGCCAAAAATTTTCACAAAATCTGCTGATTCACATAATATATGGCCGAAATTTTTTATTATTCGGAAACTATGAAAATGACATAGAATCTAGACAAACGTTCTTTTGGAGAGACATATTGATTTGGAAATGACATTTCCAATCTAATAATTTTGGAATGATACATTCAATGGCTTACAAACGGATGGTCAGAATATGGCGTACAAACATACGGTAAATATATTGCTCCCTTGCTCTACTGGACTAAGATTTCTGCGTCTAAAAATGAGTAAAAATATATTGATTTGGTGATGACATTACCAATCTATTGATTTCGGAAAGATATTTTTATATGATAGATAACGAAAACACTAAGCATCCCATATATATAATGCACGAAGTTTGAAATCAGCTATCACATCTGATCTCATAAATACATTGCCCTAGACTTGCGCATACCCAAACGTATGAAAATGCCATCTCCCGTGCAAGAAGATTCACCAAATGCCATCTCACAAGAAGATTCACCAAATTAAGAGTTTTTTTTAACTTAAAAACAAAGTTATGAGAATTTCTGATCTAGGATAATCACGCCAATGTTAAAGTTTGACACTTATGCCTAAATTGTTTGTATTGGACATATTTTATCTATTAGTAAAAACAATTGTTTATCGCAAAATCTTATATGAGAGTTCTTACGGTATATAATCTATATATATTTCTACCTTAGATAAAATGAATAAAAAGTAGAAACGTTTCAAACATGGACATGGATTAGTTTAGAATCATTCAAATCAGATAAGATCAGACCAGAGTCATTTAAATCAGATCACAAATTCACACTTGCTCAAATAACGTTCAATGAATTTGGTCCATTATTTATACTGATTCCTTGAAAATTCAATAGAATTTTAAACAAATACAAATCAGATCAGCTTAGACTCATTGAAATAAAACCCACCTTAAAAACCGAAAATGTCACATACTCCGAGAATGAGGGAGCACTATTGGTACTATTTCATATAAACATTTATGAATCCCGTGCATGGCACGGGTCCATAAGCTAGTTATGATTGTGAAAGCTTAAGTTTATTATTAACAAAATGAAGACCTTAAATACTGAGTACATGATGTGCATAGCATAAATACAATTAGCTAATCTAGGATACAATATATAACACATTAATAATTATTCATAAAATACAAACCGTAATTGTAGCTATCCTAATTTACAATATCAATTACTCACAATACAATATGAACACAATTATTATTACATGATCATGATATGATCATATTCCTTAATAAGGAATTGATTCAATTCCATTCCAAATTCCACAAGTTTCCAAACACTTCAAATCATTTCAATTCTGGAATTGAAATTCAATTCCAATTTACCAAATATTGCATTAAAGCATTACAGTTTCAACTTTGGGAGTGTATTGATGAATTTGAGCGGCCAATTCTCCCAACCACCTCTGCTTTTGTCTTTATCACACTATTGCTACAATTACTGCTGAACGGCTGAAAGAAAACTATCGCGTCGCACGAGGTCGATATATAACGAGTACGTACATTCTCTTACAGCCACAAATACGGCCTATATATATATATATATATATCTGTTGTGCTAACTTAGCCCTCTACACAATGCAGGAAATGAGGAAAGTGAGCATATTTTTTTTCCCACATATAGCAGGAGGACACCTTCTTCCTATGATAGATGCAGCTAGGTTCATTGCAACTCACCCTGATGTTCAAGTCAGCATTATCACCACCCCTAAAAACGCCCAAGCCTTCCAACACGCCATTGATCGAGACCGGGACGCTGGTCATGATATCTCCTTCCACATAGTGGAACTTCCCAAGGCCCAGTACGGCTTACCTGACGATGTCGAAAACCTTCTCAACTCCATCTCCGCTGAGCTCCGTTACAAGGTTTTTATGGCCGTCTTAGGCCTTAAGGAACCGCTCCTGGAGCTACTTCGGGCTCATCGTCCTGACTGCCTCGTTAGCGACGTAGTGCAGTCTTGGACATTGGATCTCGCCAACGAGGTCGGCATCCCAAGGATCGCATTCCGAGTTACTAGTATATTTACGAAATGCCTTGGGCACAGCTTAGAAAAGTTCAAGCCGCATGAGACCGTTGTCTCGGATGACGAGCCTTTCATTCTCCCGGGCCTCCCCGACGAGGTGTCAATAACGAGGAAACGCCTCCTTTGGTGCCAGAGTGATGAAAACGTTCAGTCGTTTTTCAACGAGATAGATCAAGCTGAAAGCGATAGTTACGGTGTAATTGTCAATAGTTTTGATGACTTAGAGCGTGAGTACATCAACTATGCCAAAAATGTTATTGGAATGAAGGTTTGGGCCGTCGGCCCGGTGAGCAAATCCTCTACCAAAAACGTAGGTGATAAGTCTGCGAGAGGCACATGCAAAGGTGTCGCAGAGGAGGAGACCATACTTAGATGGCTCGACTCAAAGGTCGAAAAGTCAGTGGTGTACGTGAGCTTTGGAAGCGAAGCTAACTTGTCAAAGGACCAGTTCCACGAGATTGCTCACGGACTCGAGGCCTCTGGACACCCCTTCATTTGGGTGGCGAGAGCTAATATTTATCGAGATCAAAGTGAAGAGGGATGGTTCCCAGAAGGGTTTGAACACAAGGTTAAAGACTCCAACATAGGACTTATAATCAAAGGGTGGGCACCCCAGTTGCTGATATTGGAGCATCCTAGTGTAGGTGCATTTTTGACTCATTCTGGGTGGAACTCGTCTACCGAAGGTTTGTGCGTTGGGGTGCCTCTGATTACGTGGCCACTCGCGGTGGATCAGTTCCCTAATGAGATCCTTCTGATCGATATCTTGAAGGTAGGGATTAGAGTTGGATCTGAGGAGTGTTTGTATATGTCTTTGACTCTTAAGCCGCCCAAGGTTACGGTTTCAAGAAACAAAATTGAGTTTGCTGTTCGTCGTATGCTAAGTAATGAAGAAGAGGTTGTCGAGATTAGAAGAAGGGTACTAGAATTAGCGGACAAGTCTAACAAAGCCGTTGAAGAAGGTGGTTCTTCTCATCGTGACGTTTGTGCTTTGGTTGATGAACTCAAAGCTCGTCGTAGGGAATTTGTTTCCACTATTACTGCATAGAATCGAAATGTAACAAACTCCGTAACATTTCGATTCTATATACTCCGTATACATATTTGCGGGTCAGAATAACTCATTTGTACCACTTAGTATACATATGGCAAATTATACTATGGCCCGGGACCATGAATAATATGGTGCTCCTTATCACAATAAAGGGATGGGGCCCCATGAAATAAGAAAAATAAAAAATCAAGTGTAAGCTCTAGACTCTCTACTCCGCTATTGAGAGAAGAAACATCATGCTCCTCATGGTCGCGGGAGACCATGGTATGTATGAGCATTGTAGACGTATAATATAGTTGTTTGTGTTCAATTTTTTTCATTGGGATGTTTCAGCTTGTACCCCTGTAGTTTCGTTCTTCCAGGAATGAAGTGGAAGTGATGGATGCATAAGGTTGAGTTTATGAATGCCCGGTCTCTTTAGTCTCCGGGAAGATTTATAGGGTTGCTGCCATTCAGTTCATGGATTTTGTGTGACAAATTTACAATCGTATATGTCTTAGGTATTAGTAATTTGAAAAAAGAAAGTAGTTGAAAATGTAAAAGAAATCAAAGGGGAAGCTAAGTGGAAGAAATAAAAATTCCTCATAACTGGAGGGTCGTGTCATAAAATTTTTGTTTGATCGTTGTGGCAAAAAAAGACGCAGATTGTGGTATTACACAAATAATGAGCGTAAAGTCATACTAGTATCTAATGTGTTTCACGAGCAATTAATTGGTTTTGATCCACTAAGATGAGGAGAAACCAATTTCATTGTAGTGAATACTCCCTCTGTTCAAGGTGGGATGATAGACTTTGCTTTTGGAACAAATACCAAGATATGGTGAGATAAATGTGGGGAAGAGGAGAGGGAAACGGAAAATACGCACAAAACCAATAAAAGGTGGGTAGAGGCGAGACAATTTGAGGGCATTATAATAATTTTATAAACAGCAAACCCCCTAAATAAATAAAGGCCAAGAATTCACTGAAACACCCCCAATATGTAATAGTCCAACATCTAATTGGAACAGAAAGACTACAATATTGATTGCAGATTTGAGTTGAATTTACTTAAGAACTCACATAATTAGATAAAACTAGAGAGAACTATATGCTCTTATGATCAACCAAAACGCAGTACAAACTCCTCATCAGTAACTCAATTATGGATGTATAATGCAACTGTGTATTCTCATAAGAAAAATTCTAAGCGAAACTTAATTAGTTACGGAAACAAAAAAACTCAAGCAGTTTTGTCTACGATCTAGCAACACCAAAACCCACATTACTCGTTTAGGGCTCATGCTTTGATCTCCCTCGAGCATAGCGAACGGGTATCAAAACTTGTGAATCCTTCAATGCATAATCAAACAATCTCCATCTCAACTTAAACACTCTCATGAACCAAATGCATCTAAACTAGTGCACCCAGATAATGAGATCGATATATCTCCATTACTACATTGACAAGATCTAGTGTTATGTCCACCAAATGCATCTAGATACTGAACATGATACTCCATATTCCCTCCTACCCAAAGAGATTTTCCTCTTTAGATTGGACACATGAAACAACATCAAATACTTAAGAAATGGGATAGTGGAATTGATGGTGGGTAGTTGGGTTTAGAAAAAAATTAACACCCCACTAATCCAACAACAAAGCAATCTGGGGAAGGGAGAAACAAATTGGAGGGAAATGCAAGTGGGGTTATTTGGAGGGAGTTTTAACAATTTGAATCTCCTCCCAAAACACACCCATCTGATGTGATTTGAAGTAGGGTTGAGCATCGGTTCAGGACCGGACCGGACCGGATCGGATCGAACCGGACCGAGACTCAGAAAATTGTGGACCGAGAACCAGACTGAATCTCACTCGGTCCGCTCCGGGGACCCTTGGACCGAACCGAAATTTCCCAAAAAACTGGACCGAGGACCAGACCGAATTTAACTCGGTCTAGACCGAACCGGTCGGTCCAGTCTGGTTCTCGGTCCGGACCGAGTTTCTGCTCTCCCCTAATTTGAAGCATCACATTGTGGTTCTCCATAAATATTTGTTGGATTCATATCCTAATTGACAACCACTAATACACAAATCTCACAAAATATCTGAGATTTTAGAGGAAATGAGAGAAAAAAACTAGGATCAGTGATGAATTCAACTCGTTGCTGCTGATGCTAGTACTGTTGCTGCTCGGTTTCTGCAGGTAATCTGATGCTGGTGTGGTCTGCTCCGAGTTGCTGGTCTGCTCATGGTTGATGTGCTGCTGTAGGAGGTTTCCAACCTATCTTATTTGCATTTAAGCCTCCATACCATGTGTCAGGTGGCATCTAAAGTGACTCCTTTGACACATGGTTGTGGCTAGTTTCAAAGGGGTTTCGATTAATTCGTAAGTGTAGCAAATAAGGTCAAAATAATGTAATAACTACAATGCAAGTCTCCAAAATCATCACAGACTAGCTAGTTACACTCAAGTAGTTCATGTTAGGATCCTAACATACTCCCTCCATCTACAAATTAGTATAAAAAACATGAGAAAATCAGACTTTTGATGATTTGGACAACAGATCAGCAGCTTGGTTCTAACAAAGGCAAATGCAACTATTTAACATCAACATAGCAAAATCAATAACAATCATCATAATTACAAAAGGAAAGAGTGGTTATGAAAATCAAGAGATTCATGTTCTAGTACTTAAAACTCCGTCATTTTCAAACTTCCTTCCACACTTCTTTATTCTGGACATAATCACTATTCTTCACAAAACTTATGGACAAAGAGAAGTAGATCGAGAACCATGAAAATGAGAATTAAGTCACATAATTTCATTTGCTTGTCAGGTAACAATGTTACTATAACATTTTCTTAGCGAGAACAATAGGACATGATCCGAGATCAGCAAAGAACACTGAACACTTGTTTAAATCAGCGAATACATTCATTGAGGACATATTTACTACATTCTCCTGCTTATTCACAAAATTTAAAACCCAATCAGATTGAGATTTACCAACAGACGACATCTATTTAGGCGCAAAATGCACATTGCACACTTGTCACGCCCCAAGACTAGCATTGGAACATAACAGACGGCAACCTACGCAAAGATCAACAGTACTACAACTTGTAACACTATCGATACTACTATATCTTATGAAGTTAAAGGATGGGTCATTACAATACTGCTCACAACAAAGTAGTGGGACAATGACTAATCCTTTACAGCATAACTTCATCCTCCCACTTTGGCAAGAAACAAGTAGAGTACAAATAGAGTCAGCCAACCAAATAGTCCAACGGACCAAAAATTGAAACTCTTCCGACCAATTCTCAAACTTCACTTAACCACAACCCAATAACACCATCAGAAAACATCTAACAAAACTCGAATCGATCTATCAGACGCGATACACACACAACGAATTACGTTGACAAACCCTCAGCATCACAACTTCATCATTCACTTTAATCAGGAAAAAAACAACAAATGACATAAAAATTGCAACTTTTTGGGCCAATTTCAATCTAAACACACATTATATCCACAAATTCACAAACATACTAAAAAATATTGCAACTTTTTGGGCCAAATTTCAATCAAAACACACTAAAATCCCCAATTTTCTACTGCTTATTCACATAATTCACAACCCAATCAGACTGATATTTACCAACAAAATTTTAAAAGAACTAGATTAATGTCAGATTAATGTCACACCAACTCAATTAATATTAAAAAAAAAATTAATGCAACAAAGGGTTTAGATTTTACTACAACCCATAAGACTCATGATCATTGCAACATGCTCTCGTTCCCACCGAGATTTGTCTTCAGACAACTCACGTTCCCATATACATTTGGCTTTAGACATCTCAACCCTTAAATCCCATATTGCATCAGATGCTCTACGCCTTTTCTTCGTATCAATAGACTCAGTACCATCCTTAGAGTCCGAGATGATCAACCCACCAACCCGATTGAAGTAGTCGTCGTCAACAAGGGCACAAATGTCAGATGTACCCGCAAATAGTCGACCGTCACAGATCTCCTCCTCCTCTTATTCCAGTTGTGTCTCTGGAACGATTGACCAATATTTATATGACCATGACGAATCCCCCACTTAAACCCACTAACAACTCCATGTAGCTAAACCTCGTGTGACTTGCTTGTCAAGCTTGAATGCATTGCTGGCTATTAATATATTTGCATTTGTACGCTCGTCACGTTGCTAGCTCGCTGATTGCGCTCATGGTCCGTATCAAAAATATGTTTGATTATTAGAATGATTCTCCTCACACTATGATCTTATCGCTAACCTCCAAATTTGTGACTTTATGAATAATGAATTTTATATCGTACGCTATTGTAGTATAAATCATCATGTCATATTATGGAGTTAGTACTATATTCTATACTCTCCTAACTTTCAGTAGTGTATTCTGTTTTAATCTCCCTCTAAAAAAAAAAGATGCAAGAAATGAGGAAAGTGAGCATATTTTTCTTCCCACATATAGCAGGAGGACACCTTCTTCCTATGATAGATGCAGCTAGGTTCATTGCAACTCACCCTGATGTTCAAGTCACTATTATCACCACCCAGAAAAATGCCCAAACCTTCCAGCACGCTATTGATCGTGACCGTGATACGGGTCACGATATCTCCTTCCATATCCTGGACCTTCCCAAGGCCAAGTTCGGTTTACCTGACGATGTCGAAAACCATCTCAACTCCATCTCCGCTGAGCTCCGTTTCAAGGTCTTTAAGGCCGTGTTAGGCCTTAAGGAACCGCTCCTGGAGCTACTTCGGGCTCATCGTCCTGACTGCCTCGTTAGCGATGTGGTGCAGTCTTGGACGTTGGATCTCGCCAACAAGGCCGGCATCCCAAGGATCGCATTCCGAGTTACCAGCGCCTTTGCGGTATGCGCTGGAGACAGCTTAGAAAAATTCAAGCCGCATGAGACCGTTGGCTCAGATGATGAGCCTTTCGTTCTCCCGGGTCTCCCCAACAGGGTCACAACGACGAGGAAATGCCACCCTTTGTGCCAGAGTGATCAGAACGTTGTCCAGTTTTTCAATGAGATACATCAAGCTGAAAGAGATAGCTACGGCGTAATGTTGAATAGTTTTGATGACTTGGAGCATGAATATCTCAAATATGTGAAGAATGTTATGGGGTGGAAGCTTTGGGCTGTAGGCCCTGTGAGCAGATCCTCTAACATAAATATAGGTGATAAGTCTGGGCGAGGCACGGGTAAAAGTATCGTAGAGGAGGAAGCCACCATACTCGGATGGCTCGAGTCTAAGGGCGAAAATTCGGTGGTGTACGTTAGCTTTGGAAGCGAAGCCAACTTGTCTAAGGGCCAGTTCCACGAAATTGCTCATGGTCTCGAAGCTTCTGGACACCCCTTCATATGGGTGGCAAGGGCTAATATGTTTCGAGATCAAAGTGAGGAGGGTTGGTTCCCAGAAGGGTTCGAACACAAGATGAGAGATTCGAACCTAGGACTTATAATCAAAGGTTGGGCACCCCAGTTGTTGATATTGGAGCATCCGAATGTAGGCGCATTTTTGACTCATTGTGGATGGAACTCGTCCGTAGAAGGGGTGAGCATTGGAGTGCCTATGATTACGTGGCCACTCGGAGTGGACCAGTTTTCCAATGAGAGCCTTTTGGTGGACGTGTTGAAGGTAGGGATCAAAGTTGGATCCGATGAGTGTGTGTACATGTCGTCGACTCCTAAGGCGCCTAAGGTTACGGTGTCAAGAGATAAGGTTGAAGTCGCCCTACGGCGTATGCTAAGTAACGGAGAGGAGATTATAGAGATGAGGAAAAGAGTACGAGATTTAGCTGATAAGTCTAAGAAAGCTGTTGAAGAAGGTGGATCTTCTCATCGTGACGTTTATGCTTTGGTTGATGAACTCAAAGCTCGCCGGGGAGCAATTCTTACGAGTTAATTGTTGATTGAGGGAATAAAGTTTCATGGCTTTTTTTGGGAGCCTCATACGTTTGCTCATACGTTAAACTAAACTATCCATATATAACTTTTGATTGTAGTAATTGAACCTCATATATTTTTCAATATGTGAAATCAAACTCCGTCCAATTTCTCACATGAGTAATTCAATGTTTCACCTTTCTTATACAAATATTATAACCATTCAATGATATAAAATTAAAAAGATCTTCGTATACGCTATAACTAGAACTTTTATTATTAGCAAGAGGGAAAATCAAAGTAGGGTTGATTCACGTGATACTCTCGTGTTTTGCCGATTTGCACATAGTACCCAGTGTTTTGCAAATTTATATTAAATACCGTCAAAATTTAACTGTTTTTACATGGTACCGATCATTACTTTTAAAATTTCGTTAACGCCGTTAATCGGAAAAAAAAAAACCCTTGATTTTCTCATTCATCACCATCTCTACCTTCCCCAACCACTTTCATCATCATAATTCATTCTCCCCACCATCGTCATCAACATCTTCATCATTTTCCACCACCACCACCATTTCCACCTATAATAAACACCATAACCACCATTTTTTCCTTTTCCATTGAAACCAACTTTTAAACGGCGTTAATGGAATTTTAAAGGCAAGGCTACCATGTAGAAACAGTCAAATTTTGAGGATATTTGGTACAAATTTGTGAAACAGGGTACCACGTGAATTAACCGTTTTTTCTAAAAAAAAAAATTGGCGGTGTTAATGGGAGGGTTAAATTTAGGGTATCATGTGCTAACAGTCAAATGTCGAGTGTATTTTGTACGAATTTACAAAACACAAGGTATCACGTGCAAAATGTTTGTAGATAATTTTTTTTTTTAATTAAACCTCATTTTCCAAAACTCAGAACTTATACTCGCTTACTAAGACCCAATAATTAGATTTGTGATTATGAGATTGTATATAACTTTTATAGACATCTTATAATCACAATTTAGTGTCAAATATCAAATAATTACTATAATTTTCTTTTAATAGAGTGGCCCAATGCCATGTTACATAGCTTATAATCATATCAATATTTTTGTAACTATTTTTGATTAGAAATAATTAAAAGGAGGGTAAAAGAGAACTTAAAAAAAAGTTAATTATTATATATATACACCCGGGTGCATGTACACTCGTATTTATATTGTGTATTTTACTACAATAATAATGATGTGTTTTCCCCTCCTTTAATATATTAGTGGAGTAATGCTTGTAAAACATCATTGAAGTCTATTAGTGGATAAAATATTGATTAAAGAAAATTTTTTGGACCTTAAACTACATATACAAAGTTGGATTAGTCGATCATGTTTGTAACAGAGCAAAATATTACCCCAAAATTCTAAAAGCTACATAAATATTCATTAAGATACACTAAATATATATAAAAAAAATATAGAAAATCCTCACTAAAATATTTATAAAAAAAATTCATACGCGCTACACTTCGGAATATGGTAGACATTATGAAAAAAATTGTAATCTAATACTACGTAGGAGATTGTAAGAAGAAGAAAAAAAATAACGTATTCAAGCAAAAGAATTATGAATTGATTCGAATCCCTTTTTTTTCAATAAAATTAAGCAAATGCGGTTTAAAAAAATTTCAAATATGCAATAGTAGTAGTATCATCTTTCAAGTACATGCAAGATGAACTTCGATCTTACTCTATTCATAAACACGATTGTCAACAATGGATGATTATAAAAATGAATTTATTGGCATGGCTGATTCCCGAAAAGAATGTCTAATCATCACCAAACACTACTATACATAGTACCGCACTACCCTAGTTGAGTACAATAGATTGAGTTGGTGACAAATACGTTATTCATTAATTTTTGGCTTGAAATAATTCCGAGCCTACCACTTTGGGAGCTTAATCATAATATCCTTTGAAAATGATCGTCGTTTGAGCCTAAGTTAAGGCGACTCGAACTAGGACGCATAATATAAGTTTTAGGAGTGTTATCGTTATAATTGGCACGTTTATTAGTATCCTAATATAACGATCTATGATCAGTCTTCATGACAATACATACGCAAGTCTACGTAATACGTTTGCTAAAACAAAGAAGACGTCTGATAAGAACGGTCACAATCGACATAAGAACGCTTGGTTATTACGCTTCCCCTTTGATGCCCAACATCCGGTCAACACATACGTGTGTCATATGCTTTTAGGGATCATGTTAGTTGGGTGCTTAAGGGCAGCAATAGGGTAGTTTAGTTTGTATTTGGGCTATTTTTTAGCGGACTTTTGAGGCATTTTTGGACAAAATTTGAGACCTTTTTGGGCCATCTGACCAATTCTAGTTTAAAGGAGTTTGGGCCATTTGACCAGATGTATCCTATAAACTCCGTACTAAACAATCAAGTAGGAAGCAAAAGAAAACAGCATATCGACGCGCTCCCAAACAACCTTCCAACGCCTCGTGTCCCTCGTGGTCCTGGCAAAAGGACAGACTACTATCGTTAGACCTTAATGCATAATCGTATGGTACTTCATCCTTCCGAATTTAAAACCCCATATTCAAAATATCTCGGTACTGCAGAGAGTATACACATTAACCAATCAATCAAAGTTCTAAAAAATTACATAGTAAATTAGATGTGAGGTTTAACAAAAATTCTATATAATTTTTTCGTAACTTTAATTAACCGTTTTGCGTTTTTGTTATGAGGTGTTTAAACTTGGACGGAGGGAGTATATGTAAACGAATACGTATCTTTGTGTGCTAAACTATAACTATGTTTTAACTACACTTTACACCTGTCTGATTTCGTTGATCGACTACTGATCGACCATATAAGCTTAGTGATATCTTAGTTAGACATCGCATTGCATTTGATGAACCACCTCCAAATACTTGATTTTTTTTTTTTGTCAACCATAGTGATGTACATTTTACGTCGATTTATAGAGTTTAGACTCGGAATCTCTCCTCCATATTGAACTTTATAATGAAGGAGCTGAGATATTGGATGAAAATAAATAAATTGAAAATCGAAAAACCAAAAACATACGAGACGAGTCAACTCAACAGTGAACAGTTGAACACGCTCTCCCCACCCAACAACTAACCTTGTACCCCTCGTGTCCCTCATGGAGTCATGGTACATCATTACGATAAAAAAAAAACGACTAGTTACATATATATTTTTTGGTTACATATATAAACGAACCAACGCATCAAAATCACTCCGCAGTTCCCTACCACTTCTCTACATAACACTTGAAATCTTGTCCTACACAAACTACTTTTACAAAATTGTGCTACGCTAAAAAAAAATAAAAATAAAAAAAATTGCTCATTTACGAGATGGGTGCCGGTAAAACGTTACACATAGTAATGTACCCATGGTTCGCATACGGCCATATGATCCCATTCCTGCACCTCTCCAATCATTTGGCCGAACACGGCCATAAAGTTACTTACGTAGTCCCCCCAAAAGCTATTTTGCGGCTACAACCGCTGAATCGCCACCCAACCCTAATCACATTCCGACCGGTAACCCTCCCGAAAGTCGAGGGATTGCCGGTTGGAGCAGAGAACGTGACTGACATCCCAGAGCTTGAGCTACACACACACTTAGCCACGGCTTTTGACCGCTGTCGTCCCGAGCTTGAGTCCATTGTCGAAGCTATCAAGCCTGATGTGATGTTCTACGACTCTGCGTTTTGGGTTCCGGCGGTTGCTGCCAAGGTTGGGGCTAAAAGTGTGGCGTATAGCGTGGTGTCTGCCGCGAGTATTTCGCTTGGTAAGACTTTAGCCGATCGTATGGGTAAGGGCATGACAGATGAGGAGAGGCAGCAGAAGTTTGCTAATTACCCTCATTTACTTCAGTTCTACGGTCCTTATGGAGAAGGTAAATTTTTTTTCTTTTATTAATATTCATTTTTGCAAAGTTTTACTACATTTTTATTTGCTACGTTATTGTATGTCGTGTGTGAAATTGTGAATACGGTTCGCAAGAACGATTGGTGTTAGCGGAACCCAAATCATTGAAAATAAGGTTTGATTGTTGTAGTTGATAATGATCGTCCAATCAGATTCGAGTTTTGGATTGAAACCATTTGTCTTCAAACAAACACTTTGAAATTTGGGACTTCTAATAAGTGATTCCGCTGATTTTAAGTCTTAAACCAATTCTTTTTGCTCAATCACTTTGAGAATTGGGATTTCTGGGAGTATATGTTTTGGAGCTAGTTTCTTATGTGACGATCAGGTAGTGAGTTTTACGCCCTCTTAACTGAATTACGATTTTCAATGCTCGTGGGGAAAGAGGATCAATTGGGGAGCGTAAAAATCACGGCTCGATGATCTCACACTAAAAATGCATTAATCCATCGATGAATTATAAATGTAACAACCACGGTGTACTGTGGTCGAATACAATTGATTGCGCTGATTATAAAATTGTACTATGTTGCGGTGTTTTGCCAAATGTGCGTGGGTGAATTGTATTAGAAGTCGCTTATTTTTTAATTCAATGGAGTTATTGATGTAACAGGTTGCACTTTGTACGACCGTCTAATTGGAATGCTTAGCAATGGTGACGCCATAGCTAGTAGGACTTGCCGAGAAATTGAAGGCAAGTATTGCGAGTATTTGGCTACCCAATACAATAAGAAAGTCCTCCTTACTGGCCCGGTTCTGCCCGAGCCAGATGTTAGTGTTACGCTAGAGGCGCCGTGGGGCGAGTGGTTCGCTCGGTTCAAGCCAGGCTCGGTCTTATTCTGCGCTTTCGGTAGCCAATTCTTCCTAGAAAAGGATCAGTTCCAACAAATAGTTCTTGGGCTTGAAATGACCAATTTACCCTTCCTAATGGCCGTCCAACCTCCCGTGGGTTGCGCCACGGTCGAGGAGGGGTTTCCGGAGGGGTTTGGTGAGCGAATTAAGGACCGCGGTGCTGTGACAAGCCAATGGGTGCAGCAAACGGTCATACTATCGCACCCGTCAGTCGGGTGCTTTGTGAACCATTGCGCTTTCGGGACAATGTGGGAGGGTCTATTGAGCGAGAAGAAACTAGTGATGATCCCACAACTCGGGGACCAAATTTTGAACGCCAAGATGTTGGCCGATGAGATGAAAGTCGGTGTCGAAGTCGAGCGAGGTGAAGGTGGGTGGGTGTCTAAAGAGAACTTGTGTAAGGCTATCAAGTCTGTGATGGATGAGGACAGTGAAATTGGAGTTACTGTGGAGAATAGCCACAAAAAATGGAGGGAAACTCTGTCCAACAAAGAGTTGATGGGCAATTATATTGACACTTTCATCAAAGATTTGCAAGACCTTGTTGGTTGATTCGAGTGGTTAATTTTTTTTGTTTGATCTCACTTTATACTCCTACTATGTAGTTTCTGTACCAATAATAATAACCAAGAGAAAAATATTCTCGTTTCAATTCTTGTGTTGGGTTGTTACAAAGGCCATGATTGTCACGACAGGCTGCAGCCCAAAATCTCCATCTTGGGCCGCTTTTATTAAATACTCCGTATTTCATTTTCTCAAATTATAAAATGTATAATTTTTTTTACGGATTCCATAACATGATTGCTAAACGCAACTTTTTTTTTATTAATGTAACCTGGTGAAATACCCATTTTGTCCCCACTTTTTCCAAATTAACACAAATATCCTAAACCCTATTTTATTCTACCAAATGTCTCATCAGTAAAAAAAAAAAAAAAAAAAAAAAAAAAAAAAAAAAAAAAAGCATCATACTTCGTATGCCAAATTGTGTTTTTTATTTTATTTATTAATTATTTATTAAATAAATTTTATCAAATATCACTAATTATTTGTCAAATCATCAGTTTTCATCCAAAAGTCAACGGTGTTGGTGGATAGGGGCACCACGTGCCTAGAGGTGCTAAGTTCGGGGGCACCACGTGCCTATAGATGCTAAGTTCGGGGGCACCATGTGCCTATAGGTGCTAAGTTCAGGAGCACCGGAGTATAAAAGTTTCGAACATAGGGGCATCATGCGCATTTTGACATAGTTCGGGGGCACTGCGTGAATTTGCCGAAATTGATACTCTCGCTTAAAAAAAAATGATATTCTCATTAAATTTTGAATGTTTTGATTCATTTGATTTAAAGTTATAGAGAGGGTGATATCATTAAGGGTAATATTGGAAGAAAAAGGGAAAAAATAGGTTACGCTAGCATTTTTTAGGTTACGTTTAGCAACCCAAGGCTAACAAGGTACGCTAGCCATCATAAAATGACAAATCAGACCGTTAGTGTTCAACAGTCAATCGTGACCCTGTCCTATATCACCGTGTAATTAAAAATGGTGAAACTGGATAATAACCCCCATACGTTTACCGCTATGTGAGATTTAGCCCCACAAGAAGTAATAGAGCAATTAACCCCCACAATTTTCTTAATCAGTGAAATCAACCCCTTACCCAATTTCTCGTGCGATTTTTTATTTCTCACCATTATGGCAATATCTCACCAAATAAGTTAATTCCCTATCAAATTACACACTCCGCTTATTAGGTAAAACATTTATTACGATAAGAAAAAAAAAATACAACCAAAAAGTGCTATGGGAAGTTAGCACGACACATCCCGATTTATGAACAGAGAAACCACATTCAATCTCGACAACCATAAGCACTATTTACGATCCCCGTGTCTTATGATTCAACTCAGGTTCACTCTCTTGATCTCAGTTTGGGCCTAAATTTCTGGTTTAGTCTGACAAGGACAAATTGACGGATACGTAGTCGGATCGGTTAACAATCAAGCCAAGTCATCAAGTAGATACACATTTTGGACGCCTACATGGAACTAACCATAAAAAGTTATTAGACAAGCAGTCAGTCTCACAGGCTGTTCGAGTGGACATTCAGTCAGATAGAGCCAGACAACCCAACGAGGAACAAGACATCCCATCGAGGAGCCAGACAGATCAACCAGCAATCTATCGAGATCAACCATCGACTTGTCGAGATCGACCATCGACCTTCGACCTGTCGAGTATCCTGACAGGCAGATCACACGTTGATGACAACAACAGATACAAAATAAGTTGAAGTATGAACTATATCCTCCTAAATATGATCAAGAAATTCAATTCCAATAGTTAGTGAAGCTGCATGATCTCCATCAAATTGGCAAGGGGTAGACTCTTTGACCGGTTGTGTGATAATGGATTGAAGAAGTCAACAACAACCTCCTATTTTCTCTCCAACAACATCCTATTTTCTCTCCAAGAACCAAGACCACGTTTGAAGCTGCCAAGAGTTAGTTATGGACTTATTCAGCAAATAAAGTATCTTCAGGGAAGACGTAGTCAAGTCAAGAACTGATCCCACAAATATCTCAACTAATTCCTTGATAGTAGGGACTGTTCTCTTTGATTCAGTCAACCTTCACCTTGACAACATTTATTTTATAGGGAATAGTGGTTGAAGTTGGACCTAACAACGGGGGAAGTTGCTACAACAGTATTTATGCACTCCAAAACCCTAGAAAAAGGTCGATCAAGACGTGATCATATAAATCCTAGACATTTCACCCATGTCCTTGACACTTTTCTACACACAAAACCCTCTATTCTCAACACAACTTCAGATATCAAAAATCTCCATCATCATTCTCACGCATGATCACCTCTATCCATCTCCACTCTACTGCATAATCACTAAAACCATTCCACTAAACCTTACATATCCTCTAATTCCTCCCAACACCATAGCCACTATCATAATTCACCTACCACCGTGACAGTTACCTAATCTCCAAGCCCTTATTCATTTCTTAAACCCAAATACATTTCTCAACCTATTATCTTCTTGCAACAACATTATCTATTATATGTTATAAATCATTGTATATGTACTCGTCAGTTGTATTCAACACGGAGAAAACACTACTACAAGATCTACTAAAAGCACTTGGCGGGCTAACAAGATCCCCCCGTGGTTTTTTCCCTTATTCACAGGGTTTTCCACGTACAAAAAATCATGAGTCTCTCTATCTTTTATCTTATTGCATTTACTAGTGTTTTAATATTTTATATTTGTGTTTAGTACATTTAGATTCTACTCGTTAGACAGTGTTGGTCAGTCAGATCCTTGATCCTCAGTCCTCGACCTCGATCCTTAATCCTCGACTTCGATTCTTGATCCTCGACCTCGATCCTCCTTGACCTCGATCCTCGATGCTCGATAGAACCTCTCTGTTTGATTCTACTTGTCTGTCCAATAGTAACTATCTGATATAATCTACTTGTCTATCTGACAAGACCAGCCTTGTAAAGTTCTCCCGTCTACTTGATAGAGTTTGTCCAGTTACTTGATAGAGTCTATCCGCATATGTAATATACTAAAAATTCATCTAGGACGAGTAGTAGCAAGTTGACTGGTTGACCCTCAATCTAAGTGTATCCGATACGTGTAGTTTTTTACCAAAGCAATCTCTATGTGGATTATACTGTGAAATTTCAATTATTCTTTTATGCGACCTCAATCCGATCCTCGATGCTTGATGGAACCTCTCTGTTTGATTCTACCTGTCTATCCAATAGTACCTATCTGATATAGTCTCACTTACCTACATACATTTCAATTAATTTCTTTTAATTTCACTTAAAAACAGACATCTCAAGTTCAAACTTACTATTTATAGCATTTTTACCTCAAGTTATTAGTTAAGGGCAAAGTCTGACATCCTAGTACATATAAGATTAATTAAGTCCGTTTTAATTGCATTTTTCGTCACTTAAGTTTAGAATTCTCTAGAATACCCAAGATTGACACCACGAATAATTTTTCCCCCAAGTAAAAATACTTTTGCATTTGTGTTTCTTTTTTCCTATTGTCTACATTTTTTTCTTCCTAAAATAATTTTAGTATGGAGATATATATAGTTTATTTAATTTGCTTGATTTACTCCATTCCTCAATTAATTAGTTTTTGACTAGTAGTGAGTTTTCCTCTAAGTTACTGATTTTTTAACCAAAATATATATTCCTAACCTAATCTTTAGCCTCAAATAAATAACCCCACATACATGATACTCCCTCCGATTCAGATAGATTTTCCTAATTCATTTTGCAGTTTTGAGGTGTCATGTTGGGGTTTATTTTTAGATCAAATGAATCGTTCACTTGCTGTCAAAATTAGTTTATATTACATTTTGCATTGCAGTCTACCACCTCTACTTGATTTTAAGGCAAACATGTTTTTCGTTTGGTCAAAAGCTAATCTCTAACATGACAACTCAAAACTATAAAAAGAAATAAGAAAATCTCTTTAAATCGGAAGGGTATATCCTATCACATGTAAGTGTCACGTCAAGTGTAGACCATTTTTCATTGTCTACCGTTTAGACCTAGAGCACAATGCATAGTTTAAATAGAAGTGCAAAAGTGGAACAAACAAATGTCCCTCCTTAATTGCAATGCTTCAACCCAACCTCAAAGAACTCCGCCCTCATTCACCATCAATACCAACTTCGGCAATTTCTTTCTACCAAACAAGCTACGAGCATAATTACCGCCACATCTGCGACCTCCTCCACTCCTTGACCCGCTTTCGGGTTCTTCCAAAAGGCGTTCAGCTCCATGCCCACATCCTGAAAATGGGTCTGCTGGCCACCCCTCTTGTTGGGCACCACTTGATCAACTTTTACTCAAAATCACAACTTCCTGCATTTTCCCGCCAAATATTCGAGGAAACCCCATTTACATTTACTGCAACCTGGAACTCTATTATAGCTGCCTTTGCCCAAAATGACCTCCCTTGTACAGCTCTTGAGTTCTTCCGTCGTATGATCGGTGCCGGGTTTCGGCCTGATGATCATACGTACCCGAGTGCCGCCAAGGCGTGCGCGGGTCTCGGGCGGGTTGAATTGGCGGGTATGATTCATGGGTTTGTAGTGAGGACTGGGTATGAGGTGGATGTGTTTGTTGGGAGCTCTTTGGTGGACACGTATGCTAAGTGTGGTCAGATTTGGGACGCACGGAAGGTGTTTGATGAAATGCCTGACAGAAATGTGGTGTCTTGGAGTGGGATGATTTTCGGGTATGCTCAGATGGGTGAGAATGAGGAGGCTATCTTGTTGTTTAAGCGTGCGTTGGCTGAGGGGGTGGATGTTAACGATTTTACATTCTCGAGTGTTGTTCACGTTTGTGGGAATTCGACTCTTTTGGAATTGGGGAGACAAGTTCATGGTTTGTGCCTAAAGAAGAGTTATGATTCGTCAAGTTTTGTTGGGAGTGGTTTGATATCTGTGTACTCGAAATGTGGGATCATTGAAGGGGCTTATCGAGTGTTCGATGAGATTCCAATTAAAAATGTTGGGATGTGGAATGCAATGTTGATTGCTTGTGCTCAACACGCTCATACATCAAAGGTCCTAGATTTGTTTCATCAGATGGAAAGTGAAGGTGCAAAGCCCAACTTCATCACTTTCTTGTCTTTGCTTTATGCTTGTAGTCATGCTGGTTTAGTTGAGGAAGGGCGGTCTTACTTTGATTTGATGGGTAAGTATGGGATTAAACCCGGGCATCAGCATTATTCGAGCTTAGTTGATTTGCTGGCCCGAGCTGGAAAGCTCCAAGAGGCCCTGTCCGTTATAAAGGAGATGTCCATTGAACCAACGGAGTCTGTTTGGGGTGCTCTCTTGACTGGCTGTCGTTTACACGGAAATACTGAATTAGCAGCATATGCTGCAGACAGAGTTTTTGAGCTCGGAAATGTGGGATCTGGTCTGTTTGTGATTTTAACTAATGCTTATGCAGCAGCCGGAAGACTTGAAGATGCAGCGAAAGTTAGGTTGATGCTCAGAGATAGTGGCATCAAGAAGGAAACAGGTTTAAGCTGGGTGGAAGAAGGAAACAAAGTTCACACTTTCGCTTCTGGGGACAGAGGTCACCCACAAACAAAGGAGATATACCAGAAATTGGAAGAATTGATGGAGAAAATGGAGCTAGCAGGCTATGTTCCTGACACTAGTTTCGTGTTGCAACAAGTGGATGATACTGCTAAGAAGCAAGCCATTCAGTATCACAGCGAGAGACTAGCTATTGCATTTGCGCTAATAAGCTCCCCACCTGACCAGCCTATCCGTGTTATGAAAAACCTACGTGTATGTGGTGATTGTCATACTGCAATTAAGTTTTTGTCAAAGTGTACCGGAAGAATAATTATTGTGAGAGATAATAGCAGATTTCACAGGTTTGAGGATGGGAAATGTTCGTGTGGAGACTACTGGTAATTTCGCAATTTCTCTGTCAAAGTGTTCCACAGTTATATGAGGAAGTTCAACCAAACTGTTTTGTGAGGCTCAGGTAGTGCATCCTGTATCTTGAGGGACAAGGTCAGGAGTTTATGTACCTCCGATGATATACTTCTGCAATGCCTAGCATTCTAAAGGCACACACAATTCAAGAAACAAGCAGTAAAATGAGCATGAATTCCTGCCACAACAGAACATGTCTGAGATTCTCTGTACTGCAGAAGCAAATCCAATCAACGTGTGAATAATTCTGGCTTCATTTTTCCACAGGCCCTAGGATAGAACTATTCGACAACGAAGGGAAAAGGGAAATAAACACATATTTGCCAACATAGTTGGTGTCTTGGTGGTAAAGGGTCCCCCTCTTAACCTCCAGGTCAGGGGTTCGATTCGACACAGTAGCATTTCCTGCTCATGACCTTTCATTTCCCTTTGGGCCCTAATGGGCTAATGTGGGGATGTGGGCTGCCATGGATCTTCCTGGGCCTGGCAATAAGTATTGCTGTAATGGCATCCCCCCTAAGCCATCAGGTCGAGCCTGTCACACGCAAGTGTGGCTAACCTGGCGTGGCGTGGTTTGCAGGCTACTGCGCTCGCCCGTGAGTTTACCCAGTGCGCACCCAAAGGGCAGCAGCTGGGGTTCTTCCGTACTCCAAAAAAAAAAAAATACACATATTTCGGCCATGTTCTGATTTCTCTTCAATTGGAAGGTTATGGCCTGATTTGAGTTATAGGCTACAGTTATAAGGAGTATCAATTTTCGGACTAAATTCGTTGGATTTAACTAAACCAATTGTTTTTCGGGATCAGAGTAAATATCTTTCATCTCTTCAAGTAGTACAGTGTATCAGTTGATTGGTTCACACTAAAAACAGATTTAGACATTCAATTTGCTACATACAAGTCAGATAATTGCTTCAATAATACTCTTTCTACTAGATGTCTCAAGCTCGATATAAAAAGGAATGAGCGAGATAAGTATACTAGGGATACAGGAAACCGGCCAAGGGTTCAACCATTGGTGACTAAATTCGACCATGACAAACCACATAGGGAGAAAGACACCTTCTAGGAATGGCTGGCTCTTTCAAGCCTCCCAAGTGGCTACACAAAAAACCGTCAAAAGTCACAAGTCATACTATATTTGTACACATTTGTTCAAATCTTGTTCATGCGAAAGATGAATTTACGACTACTCAAACATCTCAATGTCGAAACCTCATGGAGATCGAAACACCATACTTCTCACGATCTAAGTCGAATATAGACAAAGGCCGCCCTACTAGAGCCTCCAACTCTCGGTAATCTCTCATATTGTCTTCAAATACAACCGTTTGCTCCATCTTCTCAAGCGCAACGCGAGCAGCTTGCCTTTCACGTTGTCGAGACCTTTTGATCGCCTCAGCCTCATCACAAGCCAACTTCTTCGATTGCACAGTCGACTTGCTGACAACTCTACTTTGTTGTTCAACGCGATTTTGCGTCTTTGTTCCGAGCATCTCCAACTGTTGCCTTGACTTAGAGATGATGTTGGCGTACCTCTGTCTCAACATCGCTGCACGCTCTGACTGCGGTTCATCAATTGAAGATAATTCTTGCTGTGATGAACCTTCGTAATCCAAGCAACTCGATGCCTCGCTAGACGACTGCGAATCTGATGGCATAATACTCTTACACGTCGACGATTGTTTGCATTGCTTTGTTGAGAGATTATTGTTTGGTACCTTATTGGTTACGTTCGACAACTTATTAACCTGCTGGACAGATTGAGTCTTACGACCCTTTGGAACAGTCTTGGAGTTGTTAGGCCGCGTTGCATTACCTTTACTAGCAACTTTCGAACTCGGCCGTTGATATTTCTCACTGTACTTGTACAAACTCACACTGGTATCATAATCCAATACCACACTGTATCTTTTTTTCATCACCGGCCCTTCTTTTTCAGCACGACCTTCAT